>VMKM01000400.1:0-362390 GCA_008360985.2 Macquaria ambigua | reverse complement strand
TTGAACTCGTTGTCGTGTTCCTCAAACAATTCCTGAACCATTTTTGCAGTGTGGCAGGGCGCATTATCCTACTGAAAGAGGCCACTGCCATTAGGGAATACCGTTTCCATGAAGGGGTGTACTTGGTCTGCAATAATGTTTAGGTAGGTGGTACGTGTCAAAGTAACATCCACATGAATGGCAGGACCCAAGGTTTCCCAGCAGAACATTGCCCAAAGCATCACACTGCCTCCGTCAGCTTGCCTTCTTCCCATAGCAATGCACACGCACCCGGCCATCCACAGGATGTAAAAGAAAACGCGATTCATCAGACCAGGCCACCTTCTTCCATTGCTCCGTGGTCCAGTTCTGATGCTCACGTGCCCATTGTAGGTGCTTTCGGCGGTGGACAGGGGTCAGCATGGGCACCCTGACCGGTCTGCGGCTACGCAGCCCCATACGCAACAAACTGCGATGCACTGTGTGTTCTGACACCTTTCTATCAGAACCAGCATTGACTTTTTCAGCAATTTGAGCTACAGTAGCTCTTCTGTTGGATCGGACCACACGGGCCAGCCTTTGCTCCCCACGCGCATCAATGAGCCTTGGCCGCCCATGACCCTGTCGCCGGTTCACCGGTTTTCCTTCCTTGGACCACTTTTGGTAGATACTGACCAGTGCAGACCGGGAACACCACACAAGAGCTGCAGTTTTGGAGATGCTCTGACCCAGTCGTCTAGCCATCACAATTTGGCCCTTGTCAAAGTCGCTCACATCCTTACGCTTGCCCATTTTTCCTGCTTCCAACACATCGACTTCGAGGACAAAATGTTCACTTGCTGCCTAATATATCCCACCCACTGACAGGTGCCATTGTAACGAGATAATCAGTGTTCTTCACTTCACCTGTCAGTGGTCATAATGTTATGGCTGATTGGTGTAAGTACAAGAACAAATGTATAGTATAGATAAGTAACTAAGCATGAAAAAACTAAATAAATAGTATTAAATACTATATACACCAACATAAATAGCAATTATAAAGGGTATTGAGACAAAAACACTCAAAAATAAGTAAGGAGACATGGAAGTTGCAATAAAAAGTTGTAATCCTTAAGATTTCATTCCTGGTTTATTTGGCGAAACCTGTGGTTACTGTGGTAACAGCAAGGGCTGGTTACTATAACAGCAAGCACTCATTTAGCAGCTACTTTGTCAGAAATACAACAGATAAGCAACTAGTGTATCTGTTCACAGTGCAGCCAAACAAACTAAAGAAGTCAGTCAATAATAATTGCAACCGCAAATTAATTTCATGCTGCACACGATGCGAGTAGTTTTCCAACAGCAGAGCACAGTAAAGTTAGTTATCTTGCTGAGGAGTTGAAGGTGTTCAATCTGTCACCTGCAGCTCTCCCTCTAACAGCTCACTGTGGCTGCTCCCTACAATATTTAAAACTGATCCACTGACAAGAAATTAATAAAAAAAAGTCTTGTGTGGTTGGCTGTGGGAAATTATTTATTGACCAAACAATTTACAGATTAATCGAGAATAGTCCGCAGATTATTTGGTAATGAAAATAATCATTAGTTGCAGCACTCCATCCATCCATCCATCCACTCATCCCCTCTCTCCAGCCAGTCCATACTCCTGGTCAGGGCTGTGAATAGGGTTGTAATGATGTTTTAGTTATAGCTGACTGCATAATACTGCAAAATGCTCCCTGGGGCCTTCTCCTAGGGAGGCAGTTGTTGTGCATGCTCAACGTCATTATTCTCTGTCTACCCGCTCTGCGACTTATCTACTGTGAATGGAGAGAGAGAGCGGGCAGAAATGCACTGTAAGTGAGAGAGATTGCTGGCTAATACAGAACCACAGGCACTTGTTACTTGAAAAGGTAGCTCTTCTCTGGCTGCACACAAAAAAATGCATTTTCAGTAGCTTAGCGCTAAAGTGTATCATCTCCACATGAGTAGATAGACACATAGGCCTATTGTAGGTGAAGTTCAATACTTTATAGCCATGTCAACCAAGTTAATTGTGTAGCAGGACAATGATTTACACTGCATTCTTCATTAGACACACTAGTGTCTTTGAGAAGGAGAAGCTCCATATTGTGCAAAAATACTGTTGATCGTCAACAGTTATGTCTCACCAAGTACCATGCTCACAAAAATCACCTGCTTATGAGTCAGTGCTATTTTTCATCAGTGTACTACCCACCATCATACAAATGGTTCCTGAAGTCCAAATATAGATTGTAATTATGTGTCACTTAATTGAATTTAATAAAGGTAGGTATTAATGAAACATGGATACAGTGGCTTACGTAGCAACGGGGCAGATGAATTGGTTTTTTGTTGCTAATTAGAGTATGGTTCCCATCAGTAGTGGGTGTCCAGATATAATGGATGGGTATTCATTCATTGGTTTGTCAATTAATAAGCAGGAGAGTATAATCAGCAGTGAAAGGCTCTGCTTCCCCATAGCTTGCTGTTGACTCATACTGTTCTGATGAAAAGCTCACACAAAAGCATGTACAAACAGGGCGCACGCACACACACAAATACACACACACATGTTTAAGAGACCACCATTAGTCATCCTGTACATGTTCTGCTTTACTACATGTTTTCCTTTCCTTGTCTGAAAAATATTTATATTTATATTGCATTTGGTTGGTTTTTAGACTCAGACAAAATTGAAATCACTGCCTTTCATTTGGATCACATAAATACGTTGATTACATTAATTCTCTGAATGAATTTAATTTTAACATTACGGCAGCACGAATCCCTGCACAGCAACAAAAACAGTGGTAGGAAAATATAGGCGCAGAGGGTTTCTGAGGTAAAAGATTTCAAATGGATGGATGGTCTCAGAGAGAAATAGATGGCCGGGTTTATGGAGGGGAAGAGGAGGTCAGTGGAAGTGAGGGAAAGAGATGAATCATGCCAAAAGAAGCTCAACCAAGCTGAACACAGGAACCTCCGTCTTCTCTCTCACCATGTTCATAAAAATGTACTGAAAATTGTATAAAACAACTACATAAGTCAAAATATGTCATTGATTTAAATGGCTAAAAATAAAGTAAGGCAGATTGTGATTAGGGAAAATAATGAATACAAGGCATTTATGTATGATTTATATATGATTCATCTTATATATCATTAAAGAAGCAATGAATAATCACAGAGAAACCATGTAGAGTATGTAATATCCGTTTATAGAGGAAGACAAAAGCAGGAATAAGCAATTTGTATTATGTTGGTAATATCTGGTGAAAAAGCATTTGTTAGCAATTAAAAACACTGAAGGACACCATGCACCTAACTAGATCTCAAAGTAGAAAACAGTGGCATATCATCAAAACAGAGAATATCTGTGCAGCTTCATGTTTTATTAAAATATCATTGCTGACGTGTTTAACTGCAAGCCACTTTACTACCTAACCAGATTGAGTTCTGCTTCAGTAGGCTTATAACCCTGTAGGGCGACATATATTTGTAAAGGCATGCATATAATCTAGAACAATATCTGTTTAGAAAATTCAGAAAGAAACGTAGCTCAAATTATCTTCTTGTATCACCAAAATATTTTAAACCTGATTTTATTAAAGTGTAACTCCACCCTCAAATTCTGCTAGAGCCCTCTTTCCCAGCATATTTAAAAACTGCAGTGAGTGAGTGAGTGTGTGGGTCAGGGGACACGGGGGAGACTGATTGACACTGATTAGAGGGCATTAACATTCTTTTTTTATATAAATTTCATGACGTAGACGGGTCCCAACCAGTTGACTCTATGTCACCATTGGCCTTGAAAGGTTCAGGGCTGATTTAAAACAGTTGAGCCATTTTCAACCCATGAAATGCCGTTTTTTTATAAATTTGGTAAGAAATGTCAATATTAACTCCAGCTGATGTGTTTCATCACAGTACAGTCATATAATTTAGTTTACAGCTCAAAAAACATGTTTAAGTGTGCAGTACCTCTTTAAAGAACAATGTACTTTCTAGTAGTTCATTGTAGCCCATCTATATTTTTTTTCAGGACACCCTCCAATGTATTATTGCTTATAGCATGGTATTTTTTGTAATGCAAGTAAAACTACTGTATCTTCAGCTGTCAACCTTCACCAATATTAACATCAATAACATTACGTTTAAGCCTGGGATATTTATTGGTAATTTACCATGTTGTTTTTATAAAGTATTTTGTTTGTTGGTGATGTGTTTCATCATTTTACTGGATAACTGTTGTTAGTAATTATTTATTGCGGGCAAAATGGGTTGTTAAATATCAGTATTAAACAGGAGCTTTTAACGTCATGCTTAGTCAAAGGCCTTTTTTTTTCAAGGTCACCAATTGGACTTTTAATAATCATACTGTTAGAAATCTGTGAAAGAGGAGGCAGAAATACATGTTTGAGTAAGAGACATGAACTTCTTTCTTGAGTGGGATAACTGCTTACCACTATCACTATTGCTCTCTCCAGCTATACTTAAAGAAAGCAATATGTTTAGACATGCTCTGTTGGGGTTGTCAAAAGGCATGCTGGGAAATGTAAGAAATCATCAGAAGAAGAAGAGATGAGACAGACTGAGGTAAAGTGGATGCAACAGAAAAGTAGATTACAACATCAAAACACAACTCTTTCGAATGCAAATCATACATTACAGTATTATAAACTGATAATTTAACACTTTATCTGCAGGAGGAATTTTCCCTTTAATGGTCTTAAAGATGGGAGCTTTTCCTGAGTGTTTGCATTTTTCTCATCAAAAGGAATCCATTTGGTTCAGGTGCACCACTGTGTGTGAATCTGCACACGGCAGATAAAGTAAATCAAACCGATTCCAGTGGAGCTGACGGTGCACGCTCCACACCGGTGGGGGAGTGACCCATCCTCGCTTCCCTCTGGCTCCTTATTGAAGAGACCGAAGTCCTTGATGAGTCTCTCAATTTCCACCCTATCTGACATTACTGTGAACCGGCCCTGTGCCAGGAGATGGAACCATAATGAAAAGCCACGTATTGATTTGCTCTCACTCATACACCTATTTGCGGTGATTTAGCTGGTGTGTGGTTGAGACCGGCCTCAGAACCATGATACCCACTCAGCCTGGTAGCACAACAATCGTTGCATCAACTTTGTACACGAAGACTTCTGGTCTGGTTTTTATTTTGTGTCAAGAGACTAAAGAACCCCTGTTACTATGTTTCTATGTGTGTGTGTGTGTGTGTGTGTGTGTGTGTGTGTGTGTAAGTCAGAGCCTGGCTTCATCCCATTTTATCAAGCTGTTTTCCTTTGGCTCAGGAGAGAAAAAAAACAAGTAGGTAATGTGGATTGCCATGGTTACAGTCTGGGCTGTTGGAAATGTTCCATATATTTGCTGAATATGAACCCTTTACACTGAGGTTAAACACGACAAACAAAATACAGCACGTACTGCTTCTGTGCTGCCATTCATTGGTTTCTACAAGGAAAACGCTGCTGTGGTAGATTCACTTTCGTACGGAATATACAGTATTTAAGTTGGGGAATTTCCCTGGTGGATAAATCGTTTGCATTTCATAAAGCGAAGAGAGAAGTCACGTTTCTCTCTCTTCAAACTCGCACGTTACCTCTGCGTCACGGCTCTCTCTCCGTCTCTGAGGAAGTTTAAACAATCCTCTCAGCTCCATCTTTAATTGCCTAGGTAACCGCCAGCCAACTGAAAAATATATTTTTTCTTTCATCTTCTTAAGAGTAGTTGTTATACAGTATGCGCTTGCCATCACGTGTGCACTTAGCCCTGAGCATGTGTGTGTATTGTGTGACTCTACATGTGTATGTGTGTGTGTGATCGCTTTTAATATATGTGCATGCTAATATTGGCAAAACAAATAAAAGCAGCTCTTATTGGACTCACAGAAGAAAACTGCTGGTGTTGAAGTCAGCCAGCAGTGATGGGGAAACTCATTATCATGTGTGTGTTAGGAGAAGGAGTGAGGGGTGGGGCGATGTGGACGTACAGGTTCAGCTGTGGAAACCCCAGTGTGTGTGTGTGGGAGGATCCTCTGTTGTGCAGCATGGCATTGTGGGATTGCTGCGTCTTTAAACTAGAAAGCGGCTTAATTGGTGGGTATGAGTGGGCAGAGGGACTGCAAGGCGACTGTGAGGCCAGCGGTGGAGGTTTCTGTAGAACCAAGAAACAGCGCCTGGTCGCCTTGGACGAAAATCAAACACACAGTCTTGTAATTGGGCAGCGGAGGGGGGTGGGGGAGGGGCACAGAGGGGGATCAATACCTCACACTCTGCTTCATCGCCAGGATTTTAATTCTGGCCAGCAGTTCACCAGTGGACTCGCTATACACACATACACACTCACAGAGGGCATAATGTTTGGGATGGACTGGAATTGCTAATGAGGCAGATGGGCACGACACCAGCATCATCTTTTGCGTAAGAAGTTCAATGCACAGATTGAAGTTCAGATCATGCAAATGATGCAGCTTAGATGATGAAAAATGTTACCACTGATTAATTACTGATACAGTGTAGTGAACTAGTTAAAGTAATGAGGCAACTCTTGAAAGCGGTGGGAACACATGGAAAAGCAGGGATACGTTGGGGGAGAAAAAAGGAAAACTAAAATCAAATTCAAATGATTGATTCTCCTCCTCATCATAGATTCAGACACTTTTTTTCTTCATCAGTGAAGAAAGTAAGTGTACAGTATGTTGATTTTGTCCTGTACTGATCTTGATCATGTCCACCCTAAAAAAGTGGAGTTTATAGACTTTTAATGCTAACAAGCAACCAAACAGGGGTGGGAGGTAAACAATTAGGGCTGCAACTGTTCAACTGTTATCTTGAGAGATTATTCAGTCAGTTATCATTTAGTCAATGAAAAATGCCCATCCCCAGCTCTGACAGTCCCAGGTGATGTCTTTAGATGTTTTGTTTTGTCAGACCAACAGTCCAAAACTCGAAAGATATTCAATTGAGAAAAGCAGGAAATGAATTATTCATCAATTATTTGACATTTTTGCTTGATTTAAAGACTTAACAATTAACCGATTATCAAAATGTTGGCAAATAAGTTTTCTGTAAATTGACTTATACTGTATATTAATTGACTAATTATTGAATCTATATATGTGTACTGTCCATACTGTTTCCATACTGTTCATACTGTGGTGATCATACCTTTAACATCTCTGGGAGTATCAGGTATGTGCAATGTTGGAAATCAATGGCCAAGACTGTTTTATGGCAATATTGATTTTTACATGAATTTTGCATCAATTTGATGAAATATTTAGATATTTACATTTCTTTTCAGGTATTTACTTTGAAATAGACATTCCTGTTTGGTTATTTTATCCACTAGCAATGTCTTCGTACTTACTGTACTGTTAACCACAGTCATCAAAACTGATAAGATTGTTTCCATTGATGGAAATGGATATGTTACAGGCACAGTGCCATTCATTCATTGCCATAACCTGGTGTCCAGATGCCAATGTCCTATAAAGGCAGACACTGATTATAAATCTCCCCATTTGTGTGATTGACCACATTAAAGCCCAATGGGCCGTTTGTAATTTTGGCTTTAACGATGAAATGGCCAGAACTGGTGATGAAGTTTTAGCTTTTCTTGTCTTTCCAGTTTTCCTGTTAGTTCCTGGTCATTAGGATACCCGTAGCGTCATTAGAGGATATTAAGTTTTTTTAGTGGAAATGGTTTGGCAGGGGTTTGGGGGTGTGTGTGTGTGGGTGGAAGCATAATGAAATGTCTTTTTTCCAAGGCTTATAATGTGGAGAACAGTGGGGAGCTTCAGAAGCATTTCTATCATCAGCCTCGCTTGTGTTGTTTTTGACTTCATTTTAAACATCCACGGGGTGATTTGAGTCCTGCTTTTTCAACAGAAACCAATATCTTCTTTATTCCAAGCCAACAAATGGAATTCAAATTTCATGACTATCATAAATATGATGATAAACAAGTATATCATCCCAATATTATTGGCTATGTATAGTCAAATAAACTGTTGTATTAGTTAATAACATACCCCTTTATCCTGTTTCCCCTTTACACATTGCTTGAAGTGACAGATAAATGTACAAGGACATTACTGGATTAGGGCCATTATGACCGGGACACAAAGAGCAACACTATAATTTGAACATTTTCAATGGCAGGGCTATCAGTGGAGCTGTTTGGGAAAATAGGCATTCATTGTAGAAAGAGGACACTTTTCCCCACTTTTGCCAGAACAAACTGTAGACAGCTAATTCTATAAAACACACACACACAACAAACTGATTACTTATTATCAACTAAATGGTCCAATTTGTTGTACAGTCTATGGTGCCTATACAGCTGTTTGATGTCTTTACAGCTGTAGTGTAGGTCCACAGAGTCTTTCATGTCAGTGTCATTTGATGACGATGCTTTTCGTTAGGGATCAAAGAGACAACACAAGAGGACGTGCAGAGGTAGACAGATTGTGATTGATACTGCTGTTATTGGCTAAGCCTGTGTGATTATTGGCTGAACTTAACACACACAGACACCGCTGTATGTCTTGGCATAGGATCGGTAGCATGCATGCATCAACACAAATAGTTCGGCGTGGTACATATGATTTCAGTTCATTTAATAATTTACTATACTTAAAACCACTTACATTTATATTTCAGGTGCATCTATAAGCATTTTACATAATTTCATCACTCACAGAAAGCAATCGAATGCCACTCACACCCCCCACAGCAGCCACTCTATACCATCTTATTCAATCATTGCCTTTCAGCCCACCACTTAAACACAGCCCAGCTAAGTGGACATATAGATGTAAAGGATAATCTCACAATCAAATATTTATGTTTCTATGTATGAATTACATGCACTGTTCCCCTGAGTATGCTGTCGCCTTTGGCTAGGCCGACCACTTAGCTCACAGTGCTACAACACCTCTCTAGTCTCTCTCTCTCTCTCCCTGTCTATCTGTCTCTCTCTTTCTCTTTGACGACAGCTTAGTTGACATGTCTGCATAACTCTCAGTCAGCCGAGTGTCTGGGGCTGATATGCCTGTATGAATAGTATTTCCCATTTCGCCACGGCCCAGAGAACCTATCAGCATCCTCAGCAAATGGAAATAAACCATCTGTCAGTCGGGCCCCTCCACAGGCGGCGGAGAGCCGTGCCACTTGCCCCGTACCCCATCTCGGCCCTCAATAGGAACCCATTTAGCTATTGTCACATAGGAAATGGAGCAACTTAACTGCAGAGCTCTGGGATCGGTGTGGTGTGTGCCGCAGCGTAAGTACAGAGGATTTCTCGAGGCGCTCTCAGCTTTGATGTTTTATGTTTAGTAAGCAGAATTAGAGGATATTCTCTATGGATTCCCAATTTAAACTAGTTTTATTAATTTTGGCTACGTGACAAGATGAAGTTTTACTATTTGTCACATTTGTACCTCTGATTTGTTTACCAGTTCCCCTCTACAGAGAATTTTGCAGTCTTTCAGCTCATTATTTTGGTGGATCATCAGTGGATCATTCAGTAGCTAGAGACCCAGATATTTCCTTTGGGAGTTAGTGGAGACCAAAAAAGAGATTAAAAAAGACTCAAAATGAATGCTAATGCGTTCACTGCTTGTATCTGCTGGACATGTAAATTGGCAGCTGTTTGCAACACATTTGTCTTTACAAGGTGATAAAATGTCAATGTTGTGTTTGCAGCTTATTCTGCTGCCCAAGTCACCAAAAAAATCAATTATGGCTGCTTTAATGAAATGTGGAGTGACGGTCCATCGCATAACCCCCTAAAGTCCCAAGAAATGATTGTACTATAGCTGAAAATGTGATGAAATTACGTTTAACCCACCAATCTAAACAATCTGCCATCCCATGTTCCATGTTAATTTATTGTGCCAATCGTTTGAAGCAGTAGGAAACATAGACACAATCAGTACAAAAATCTGAAGATGTTTATTGGATCATTCTTCTGACTTGACATTGTCTGTCAGAAAGATATTTTATGGAATTTGGAGCTAAATGGATCCTGCTAACATGGCAAGAAAACAGCCCTCTTGAGGGTCACAAAGAAGTTGGGAAACGTTAGATGAGCTTCACATTCCATCACACCACTTATAATTTGCATCTTATTTCAACTCCAGTGAAATATTACAACAGATCTCTCAGATGACAGTGTTTCAGTGCTATTCTCATCTGTTTTCCAAGACTGATTTAAATAGCTGCTGTCTTTTCTTGAACATGTTCATGCTGCACCATTCAAATGATGGTTGCAACACTTTCCACCATTTTAACTTCCCTAATGAATGCATTTATTCTGGTCTTATGGCCCTTATGGTCTTTATTATTCAATAATGCATCTTTAGACTTCTGCTAAGGGACATAAAAGCCCCCATCTTCTTAAAATAGCAGCCCTTATGTTCTCCTATTTTGCCTTATAATTCATGATCCATCAGCTGAAGGTTTTCATATATTCTATGAATGCTTAAAACAGAAAGCCCTCACCACTGGTGCTTCACATTTTATAATTTTTTCATTTTTCAAAGGCTGTCAAGTCAAGTCTTTGCCCTCCGATCTCAGTCCATTTCCTCCATACTCCATGTTCATCTCTAAGAAAGAGATTTCTACATGTATGTTCCCGTCTGTGAGAGCCAGAGCTTTTCGTGACCTCCGTCCATTAATCCTTGGACCTTTACTTACACACTGCTGATCCCTTCTCATTTGCTATCTATGGTCTTCTTCCTTTCCCACCCTGTCATCTTCGTCCAGGAAGTCTAGATTATTAAACCCAACACGTCCTAATCCCCTCATCCTCCTACTCTGCAGCTGCCTCCCAGATTGGTCATCAGACCGCTACTTTTTTAGCTTAGCGCAGGCCCAGGACCTTGGCTCAGCAGCTCTTTATCACAGCTGGGCCTATAGCCTCAAGACCTCTCTGCTGCCCAGTCAACTAAGAGTAATCGTAGTTTTAGTTCTTTTGAGTTGCTAATGGTTGTGCTGTGTTAACAAAAATCAATGTGTTCATCCTTGTGAGATTGGTTTGTGCTTCTATTACAATAAAGCTATGAACAAACTCTTTGATTTTGGACTAATTCTTCTTCTGTCTTCCCTCATTCTCCACCTTCCCCGTGTCCCAGGCGTGGTTTGGACTCCTCTTGGACGTGATTGCTGCAGCTTGTCACACATTCACTTAATTTCATTACCGTTGATGGTGCAGAGGGAGGGAGCGAAGGAGCCTTTGATATTTGGGAGGCACAATGTGCAGGGAGAAAGAAACAGAGGGGCTCATGGGATGGGGGGGCTGCCATCACTGCTCAGGCACATCAAAGGATTCCTCAGCAGATGTCTCTAAACAAGATGGCTGCCAGGTCAGCTTAGTCAATTACCTCAGTAATAAGAACAGGTTGGTTTATGCGGCACACTCAGGTCCTTGCACTGCTTTGTGTTTTTTACGCTGCGGGCAGTTTTTTTTTTTTTTCCCCAGTCTTTGAACTTGTTCTGAGCTTTTTAAATCAGAGTGAGGCATTTTATTTGGATGGGTTGAAGTATCTTTTGATCACACAGAGAGAAGCGAAGAGATCAGTATTTGTTGTTGGGGGCCAGTGAGTTAGTGGAAGCCCCCTGCTTTCACTCTTCAGACAGACAGATAAAGAGAAAGAGTTTAAAAAAAAAAGTATGCCTATGGCTTTGTGTTTTGCCTCTATGGCAGCTGTCATCCTCTGTTTCAGAGGAGGAAGCAACAGGGAATAATAATCTGTGCTTGGTATGTTTTGGGCCTGAAGGCCTGACAGACGTAATGGTACATGGGTGGCCAAACCATGTCTGACTGAATGAGGCCATCAGATTCATATTTGAGATTTTGGTGCAGGAGGCTATACATTAACACTTTGATGCTGAGGTGACAGTCAGCTAAGTGTTGAGTCTGTGAACATACACTTGTTCATTAAGAAGCCCACAGCCTCTGTCATTACTGCAGACTCACTGCGTATGCGGCTGCTCCTCTTTCAACTCATAAATATGAACACAGATGGCATCAAACAAAATGTTACGCAAACAGCCTCCAGGGTTACTAAATCTAAATGTTTGACTTCTGGTAGGCCCCAAATCTCTCAAGGCTCATTTACTGGAAAAAAAGCCTTTCTAGCCATGTGCATCCAAAGTCTGTTTTGTCCAAAGAACAAACTATTATTAGTATTAGTGTTAGTGTTCATGTAAGTATTATCCATCGAACAGGTGCATATTCCCACAGTGAAATTATTTTTCCGAGGTTCACTGCTGGTGTGGCAACCAACAGTGTTCTTGGCTCCATTATTCAACAACGCAGGCACTTGCCTCCAGAAGTGATATAGGCAGCAACATTGTCTCATGCATACAAATGGGAAGGTTAGCATGTGATCCATCCTGGAATGGATCGTACTCTCTGGCTTTGGCAACAAGAAAAGCCTCGTAGCGGGATTAAAGTGCTCCCCCACCCCTCATGAGTAAATGTGAAATGACACACTCAGATGGACAGTATACTTGACGTGTTATCTGCTCACCGAGAGCATAAGGAAGCTGCTCAGATGGCCAAGCAGTGGCTCTGCTCGTATTTCTGGGATGAGAGAGGGAGGGAGAGATAGAGAAAGGGACTGCATGCAACTCCAGCCTTTATCCTCGGCTGCATGGCTAGTTGCTATAGCAACATGACTTCGCATTCCTTTTCACCTGCCGTTTTTGATCAATTCTCACTCTTGCCTCTCCCTCGCCAACCTTCCTTTGTCCTGAAATGCCTCGCCACTGCGTCTGACTTACCTCCACTGTTTTAGAGAGGACTGCTGCTGACTAGAACGCTCCTTTAATTCGGAGAGGTCTCTGTGTGAGGCAACACCACTCCTACAGAGCCAATCACGCCCCAAGCTAATGATTCATCAGGAGCCAGGAGTCTCTGGAGTGTCCCTGGACCACCTCTGTTACAGAACAGTCCATCACGGCCGTATAGAAAAAACGACAGAACCTAACAGGACCTTCATTAGAGTCATAGGGCATCCTTTCCTCTCTGGAGAGATCGAGGAAGAATGAGAAAATTGTGTAGCCAGAGGTTAGATGCGACCAATTATATGCCACACACACCCTTTATAATGTATTTGAACTATGCGTATGTGTCACAGCTTCCATCATTTGGACCCTGTTTTCCCAGAATGGTATTGTGCTAATTAGCCTGTTTTAATCAGGCAAGTGAAAAGAAGAGCTCTGTGCAGGGCCCTGCGTAATGGGTATATAGATGGATAGTGACAGTCAGTCCTGCGTGAGGAAACCGGGCATGCAGGGAGTAAAGCCTGAGCTGGAGGCACTGAGGCGTGATAACTTGGCTCTCACGTAAAAGTGCATTGCTACTCTAGTGATATCTGCTTATAGTTCTATTCATGTATATATAGTAAATATCTACAAACAGTGACTACTGTTTATATACATTCACAGGCATCTATAGATATTGGGGTACAGCAGCATGTCCATATTGATGTATGTGCATGTTCTGGATTTCTCATATTGATAAAAACATACATAAAAACATACTGTATATTCTTCTCTTTCTCCCATACAATTGCACAGAAACTAACGTGCAAATTTGTGAAATGAAATGCACTCATTCCCATCTTCCTCCACGGGGCTCCCTCCTCCTGTGCGGTGCAATCATGCGAGTGCCTCTACTTATCTGATGCACATATGAATTTCTGCAGAATGGCTGATCATTAGGATGACGCATTATGGAGGAACGATCTGCGCTTGTTTTCATAAAACGTCTCTGATAATTTGGCTATGCAGATGGATAATTGTATCATCTTACATATTGTTCTGTTCCACTAAATTGCACTGCACAGCACCGTGCGTCGAGGTGATTTCACCGGGCATTTGCAGAGGTAGGGAATGCAGAAGTCAAAAAATTAATGAATATGGTTATGTTGAAAAGGGGGGGAAAAAGAGTGCGGCATCATAAAAATTCTGTGTGGTTACAGGGAAGAAAAACAAACAAAAAAAAGAGCTTTGTTACTCTAAATTAATATACATGGTATGACAAGGTGGCACTAATCTCCCAGCTCATTAGCACAACATCTGGAGTAGGTCATACAATCCTGCCAGAAAGCAAACAGAGGAAGTTACAAGAAAATGCACTCTATCCTATCACAGGGGAGCTGTATTTGTCACCACGTACATATCCATGCATGCGTAGTCTTAAATAATCATGTACACACACATGCATGAACACAGACACGGCCGGCAAACTACATTGTCTGGAGTTTCTTCTGGGTTTCCATTGAAACGAATGGAATTGTTGATGCATGTTCGACTGTGGACTGTGACTGACAAGTGCAGGTACAGAGCAGCACTGAGAAAACACAGCTCAGCAACGTCTCCAGCAACACCTGGATTCCCCAGAATGATTTGGGTAAGGCAGAATCAGTGTGTTCGTGTATGAGGATTATTCATTTATCCCCCTCTGGGTTTAACTAGTGTTTTTGTAAAGGCAGCATGCATATAGGCCTATATATCTAGAGAGATAGAGGAGATTAGTTATACAGGGAAACAACAAAAGAGTTACTTGTTTTTCCCTTCCTGATGAACCCTCACTTCCTCGTGTTGCTGGTGCAGTCCTGCTGTGGGTTGTGTGAACTGAGAGAAACAAACAGTCCTGGGTCAGAAAGTGGCCAGATATTTTAAACAATTTGGTGCAAAACAGTGAGTGTTAGAAAGGTCTGAATGCTGGACAACTGCGATTAACAACTTGCTCTGAACTCTGACTGAACTGTCCTCATTAATCTGGCTCTTCAAGCAGGCCGGAGAAAACAGCAGTAATATGAAGGATTTCAGTTGTTTTTAAAAAACAAGTCAAAGATTAGCTTGCCCACATCCTCAATTTGTTAAGCAAGTTAGATGGTTGATGAGCTTTGTAGGGTGAAGAATAGAGACTTCATCTTCCTCGATAGCTAGCTAACTACCTAGCTACGTACAGAAAATGGTCTTAGGTGTGGATGAGATCACAGCTGTAAGTTGTTGTAAGTCGACTTACAGACGAAGCAACTCTTGAATCAGCATATCTCTTCAATTATCGTGAAAAGTTAACTTTAAACTTTGAGATTTAACTGCAAACGCTACCGCAGCTTCCATGTCGATGAAAAATGACGTCGGCGGGACAGATGTGTCACTTGCTATTGATTGGTTTAATCAAAACAAAACAAGAAATCAGCTAACGTGAACACAATGTAAGGCTGAATGAATGATATAAAACTAAATGGCAATTCAGACTAATTATGACTAGTTAAAGCTAACTTTTTTCAAACATGTTTGCTGTATGCTAAATGCACTGCTAACATACACCTAGCAAGACCTGCTACTGTAACAATACATCTACAACAAAACATGAAGCGTCTTTTTCATATAAGATAAATCTTGCTATTTTCTCTCTTGTTTATTTGAGAAAACACGTGATTCGACCCATACTCAGTTTATGAAAGCTTTTACATTTTCTTTTCCAAGCACCCAGTTTCTAGTAAACCTTTTACCAAGGCTTTATTTTGGATAAATAAAGGCCCTATGCAGTTAGCAGTGATAGCCAGGGTGATTGAACAGACAATGAAGATCGCTTCCTACAGATTGGTAGCTGATTGCCATTTTCAGTCCATAGCATCTAACAATATGCAAATCTAAATGAAACAATCTAATTTCAGTAAATGACTTACCTTATTAGGAAACCGGGGGACATACAATGAGTTTTGAATTACACAGGGAAACATCTCCAAAATGGACGTGAATGAAGATTCAAATGGGCCTGCACCATGTAGTAATATTTTCTAAATTGCAATAATTTATCTGACATTAACATCCAGAATGGTGGATGTGTAATCTTGGAAACAACGTCTTTATTTGCGGCTACCGCTTTTTAGACGGGTCAAGAGACACACAGATGCAGGGTGAGTGGTTGGACGACTCTTGCTCTCTTTGTGTCTCTTGGTGCTTGGTGAGTTTCTGTTGGCAGTGCCCATCATGGGAGCCTCTCTGGTGCCTACATCACTATGCCAACTTTCAACCATGCCAGTCAGCAGCACCGGCAGCAGCAGCAGCAGTACAGCTAAGTAGGTCACACTGCAGTCACATTGGCTCACCAGCTAGAGAAGGAGGCGAGAGATAGACAGGGAGAGAAAGAAGAAAGATACAAAAGCAAGATGGAGAGGGAGGCAAAATAGAGGAGGGTTTAAGGAAGAGGACGATACAGAAGATAAAGGAATGAGATGAGTAAAGAAAAAGGCAAAGAGAGAAGGAAGAGGAGGGAGGAGCCAGAAGATCAGGAGCGAGAACTGATAGGACTGACTGAGGAGAGATGGCAGCTAACCGGAAAAGAGGCAGAGGAGTCACGAAAGGAGATGAGCTGATTTATAGATGTGGATTTTTAGAAAAGCAATGAATAGTTCAAGATCGCAGCACAGAACGGCATTCAGAGGGAACGAAGGTTGAGGGTTGATGAACACTGTGTACATAGAAGGTGATGGTGAGGCAGATGAAAGGAAATCTTACATACGCACACCCAATCTGCACCGACACGACAGCCACATCGTGCAGATGGTCTCATCCAAAAAGACTGTATTGTCATTCCACTTCTATTTATTCAGCAGTCTGCAATCTTAGAGAATGTGTCCTGTGTGCAATTGAGCCATTGAATGAAAACACACAGCCACATCAAGACACTGTGGCGCAGTCATATCTGCTATGCTAATTTCCAAAACAGTCAGTAAAAATGATTTAATGATTCATTATGGTTATGGCTGCAACTAGCAATTATTGTCATTATGGATCAATCTGTAGTTTGTTTTCTCAATTAATCGATTAATTGTTTGGTTTATGAAATGTCAGAAAATAGTAAAAAATGTCCATTAAAACTTCAGAGAGCTTGAGGTAACATATATAAATAGCTTGTTTTGTCCGACGAACGTCCCAAAACCCAAAGATAGTTTACTGTTTCAGAAGGCTTAGAAAACCAGCAAATGTTCATATTTGAGAGGCTGGAACCAGTGATCTTTTGACATATTTAAAACTGGCTTAAATGATTAACCTTAACAAGCACCCCTTTTTTTGTGCACAAGCCAAATTTGACATAACCAAAATAAAATAGTTACTCTTCTTTAAACTTGTTGAATATACAGTTGTAATCCTGTTTTCTTATGAAAGGTAACTCTTTGGAGTTTTATTAAAAAATCTGAATTAGTTATGTTTTTTTCTTGCCGTTTAACTGTTTAACTTTCATTTTAATGTTCTGTTTTATGCACTCGATGCACTCTCCTATTGTCGTAGTGATATGGTGATCTTACCTAATGAGGCTTTTTTGCTTTCAAATGATTCATAGTTTGTCAAGGTTGAGTGAGTTTTCAACTGGATGCTTTCCAAATAAGGTAACGAACACCACTCTTGGCCCATATTCAGCCTGCTGCTTGTTAATTGATTTTCAAAATTATTGATTATTGATTAATTTCGATTTCAATGGACTAATTGTTTTAGCTCTCATTGTGTTGTTGGTGTGCAGTAAAAATATCAACAAATATGTGAATATATAATTTATTGCAGTGAGGTTAAACAGCACTGGTGTCTTTACATACAGATGGATATAGTATTATTATTATTTTTTATTAATCATTAGATTTCAGCTTTAAAACTAATATTCAGTTTGACATTTACTGCCGGCTCTCGGACATCGGGACACATATCTGTAAAAGTGACCGTACTTTAGCTCTGCTAACACAGCTGTGAGGTCTGATAAGAAGAGGGACATTTTTCTTGTCTGGTGAACAGCCTCTACCTCTGATCCATTAAGACGATACATCACTTCTCTCTCCTTTACTTCTGTCTTTCTTGCACCATTTCTGTTCATAGCATCTTCACTGTGTTCACGTCGCCAGTCTTGCACAGGACAGCGCTTTTGAGAGCACACACACGCACATAAATTCACACACACACACACACACACACACACACACACACACACACACACACACACACTGTGTTAACGAAGCACACTGTGACAGTTTAACACCCTCGTTATGTTATTAATACCTGTGGCCGTGTCAATAGCCTCTAATGCCAGTGTCAACGCCCTTTAATGGAATCACTTACATCTCACCTCCTCCCTCTCCTTGAACTGTTTGCCATGCAGAGGGCGTGCAGTCCACCAGCCCTCCCACTCAGCTAACAGCAGGGGGAGGATCAGGAGAGAGTCACGAGGGCAGGAGGAAAGGAAAAGAGGAAGAGAAAAGAAAGGGTCTGACACATTTGGCCAATGTAGTATGGATTGGATAGTTTACCCCCTATAGGTGACTGAGGTTTTGTCGTAACAGGTGTGCGGCTATCTGATCTGTTCCTTTTTAAAGATGCTGTCAAACATCTCGTCTCCTCTTAATATCACCATTGAAATATCTCTCATCACGCATCTTGCCTGCATTTGTCCTCTGCAAGTACGACTTGCAGCAGAAGTAAAAAGGTATACAGTGCTGTAACGCAAAACTCTCCTAATCAGTAATCTATCAATGGATTGAAAATGTCATGGCAACAGCTGCTCCATCCGTCCTCCTCACTTCTCTCCTCTTCTGTCTTGATTTCATCTGATTAATCTCTGGCCTTGAGCCTGTTGAATCTCCGCCAAAGGTGACGAGTGAAGAACTGTTGACTTCTGGACCACAGCAGTGGAACACCTTTTCTCTCCACAATGTTTATTACCACTGTCTCTGTGATGCCATTAGAGAATAAGGCTTATTTTATATTTTTCCTCGTCAACAAATCCCATGAAAAGACTATGACTAGGTCTCCCATGAGTTACCTGTAGATCAGGATTCTGTCATTGCGATAATCATCTGGATCGACAGCCTCCTGAGAGATCATGAATAAGATAAGGGTCAGTCCTGGCAGTCCAGCATTCAGAGGTCAACTACCACCTTCCCTGTTAGTTTCATGTCTCACAATCTCATTTTTGTGTTCACTTGCATTCACTTTTTTAAATTCATACATACAGTAACTACAGCACCTTGGCTGCTCCTTGCAATGCTCTTACCTTGCTCTGTTCCTTTTTAAGTGGACGTCCAAGCGAAACCAAGCATTTAAAGACGTTAAGCAGCATTTTTTTTTTTACCTTAGCCCTCATCCTTATCTACCCTGATCCAGCCCACCAGTTTGTTGTTGAAGTTGACATTTTTAATTTAATAAAAGAACCAAAACCAAAAGTTAGCTTTGGAGGAATGGAGGTACAGGTTAGATGGGGCTGAGCAGCTGTACGAATCTGGAATATTTAACATTCAGTCAAGCATACAAACTTCTGGCAGACTAAGTAGGCTCTATTTTTCAGTTACCTCAACAAAAGACAATGGACGATGCCAGCCCTGTTCTTCACCGCTGCTGGTCTTTCCTCCTTCCAAAGTGCCCATACTTATCAACCTTTATTACGTTGACATTAGGAGGAGTGTCCCATCTGTCCAGGCCTACATTTATTTAAACAGAAGTAGATAAAGGTGCAGATGAAGACGCCTGCCAACCTGCTTTGTAATTGGATTCTCCCTAACAAATACAGGCTATATACTTTATTCTCTTTTATCCTTTTCCATACACACAATGTTCTTACCACATTAACTTGGAAATAGTTTAGTGGTGAGCTCTTTTGTGTAGTAGCACCTCATCTCTATTCGTCTGCATGTTTCCTCTGACAGTCAAACTGAAGGACAGACAGGAGTAATTTGCTCGGCTTGAACTGGCTTGACTGTGGCCTGGTCAGAGGCAGCAGAGTGTGAAGGGGGTTGTAGACTCAGATGAGAGGAACATTGTGAAAATAAATACAATACTCAGAGTTCCTTAACATCGCAGGCCTCCTGCTGTTGCTATCTTACACAACAAGAAACTTTTAGAGTCACAATGTACCTTTCCAGTTTGGAAATGTAAGTAGAGACGACATGTTGACGCATTTCTTTTTAATTAGAGAGTGGTCTTTGACACAGGTATCTAAAAAATGTAAAATTATTAAATATTTAGTCAGACCTCTGTTGAGGACAGAGCCTGTCTGCTGGATGGAACGAAAGCTCAGAGATGAAACTAGAAATGATGTCTCATCATCCCAGCATCACTTCTTGCTTCAGTCACAGACACCAAACCAGAGCCAAAAATAGCACAGTCAAGTCCTTTTACCACACTTAAAAGTTTTCCTTGTGTGTCTTTTTGGTCACGGACATGTCACTTCTGCAAACATGCACGTACACACTGCATGTGTGTATGTGATCATGTTTGCATGTGCTCATTTGCCTTTTCCTTCATGAATCATGTAGATGCCACTGCAGATAGAAGACACTGGAGCACACAGTCATCTAATCATGTGAAAATATACTTCATTCTTTACTTTTATCATAAAACCAACATGTTTTTTTTCTCTTTGTGAGTGTGTGTGTGTGTGTGTGTGTGTGTGTGTGTGTGTGTGTGTGTGTGTGTGTGTGTGTGCTTGTGTTTTCCTCTAGTAGCATGACTTTCCTAAACGGTTACAGACTGTAAACTGTCAGTAGAAGCAAACTGGCGCAATTATTCTCAGGCACTGATTGATGACACAGCGAGCTCCATCTAATGTTGAGAGTCCCCTGTACTACGTGCCCTCATGCTATGCAGTCAACACACGCAAACACACACTTTGTCAGGAGCAATGAAAATGCATCCAGCAGTAACTTGTTGGAACTGGGCATTCGAGGGTGATACATCAAAATCCTCCTCAAATGCAAACACTTGCAAAGCCGACACGTTTCATAAATCAACTGAGGAGGCAGAGTTGGTGTGTGTGTTCGTGTGTGTGTGTGTGTGCCCGTGAATCCTCCTCTGTTATTCTCCTTCAGGAAGTGACCTCTGTTTACCTGTCATACATTGTTACCTCCCCCAACACACACATACACACACACACTCGCACACATACACACACAGTTACCGCAGTGCAATGCAGCATCAAGTCATGGCTATTCATTCCGATTGTGCACACGCTGCCAGCTGAAAAACCAGAGGGATTGGTCACAGCACAACAACTAAGACATTCTAGAAAGAGATTGATGAGGGAACAAAAAAAAAAGTCAGAAAGAAGACAAACATCCAGCGGGAAATTTTGGAAGTGAAGTATTGTGGGAGGCATTGCTTTCAAAAGGACACCACATGCAGACAGACGGTGAGAAGAGAGAGTGTAGCTTTCAAATCTGCAGCAGCATTGAGACTAAAGTGTCTTCCAATACACGGCCACTGAGGACAAGAGCTTCGCATTTTGCCATGCTTACAAAAGCATATGCACACAGAGGCCCCCATACATACACACTAATACCCACACACTCTGTGGGGGCTGTGTAACGCATGTAGTGAAAGGGGTAGAGAGGGTGTCTCCGCTGAGGCATCGGCCTTCGGTAGTTGAAGAGCCTCGGAGCGGAACAGATTCAACCCGGCGTTTGAGGTTCGGCTGCACCCGGCCCAGCCTTTGAACTGTGCACGCGTCCAGCCTCGTGGCCCGGGGTAATTAGCATTTCACCGGCATCCATCTTCAAAGGCAGCGGGCAAAGCAAGGAGCAACACACACACACACACACGTTCATATCAAAAGGGCCCCTGTCCTCCACGGTGAGGTCTAATGTCACAGTTTAAAAAGCTGCCGCAGTTAAATGTTCAGTGTGCTCAGGTCATTCAACGGGCCCCTGAAAACAAAAGAGGTTCTGCATTATAATACTGTATGTACATGTATTAATATTCTCTATAGAGAGCTGAAACAATTAATCGATTAGTCAAAAATGGTCATATGGCTTGTACAATGTATTTTGTCATTTAGTTTGGAGGATGTGTTTGTTTTTATAGATTTACATCTTCAGTAGGAATGAATGGTGCCGCAGACAGGGAGGGTATTTAGAGATGGACTAACACATTGTTGGATTTGATGGTTTTTTTTATTGAATTTGTTGACAGTGAGAAAAATATAGAATAATACCAGGTTAGCCTTTAACAGCTCTTTAATTAAGCTAAGATAAAATGAAATAAAATTACACAAAATGAAAGTAAATATCTCCCAACCTCTGACTTTTTAAACAATCTGATAACATGATATTTCATTTTGCTAATGGCCTTTTTGATTCAAGTTGGAGAAAGGCTTGATTGCTTGATTAAAGTTGTCTCTGTGAGTGTCAATGCCGCTGCAATAGTCAGTTGGCCAGGCCAACCTGCACTTTCAAGGCTTCTGTCAGATGTGTACTTAACACCAGCAGCACATCTGCCAAGGCTCGGTAAGTGTCTCATCAGTGGGCATCCACCAACAGAGGGACCAACAGTAGACCACCATCTCATTATGAAAGACAGCAAGGGAAAAGGGGGATGATGGGAAGGACATGAGGAAAGTGAGAAAGAGTGAGTAGGAAAATAGGCCAGGGGTGAGGACAAGTGGAGGCAGCAGGAGAATTAAGGAAGAAGAGGATCAGGTCAGAGGGAACAGAGGAGATTAGACTCAGAAACATACTGGCGAGATGATGTTGTCTAATGGATGTGACAAGGTTAAGCTGAGCGAGGCTGAGAGACAGAACATTGCGTACCATACGTTAGTCATAAATGACTCAACTCTGCGCGATGTTTACCTCTGTGCCACATGGAGGAGATTGTCTATGTCTGTTAAAGGGTTTTCTGCATATATATTTTCCTTCCCCAAGGCAATGTGGTTGCGGAAAGAACTGAATTAAGTGAGCCTTGATGTTTTCTGTTTTACACAAACTGAGTTGTTTATGATTGATATGTAAACTTATGAAGGAGCGGTTATTGTCTCACACACATGCACATCTGTCATATCATCTGGCAGAGGCTTGTGTCTGCTGACAGTGTGTCTGAATTCATGTTTTATTCAGCCGGAGTGTGTCTCCCCCCTGTCACTCAGACAGGCTAAGAAGATGTGCTGTGGATAGCCGAGCGTGGACATGCCATCAGCCACCACCTAACTTAATCCACATGCAAGCGCTCACATGCACGCTGAATCAAACTCAAGGACACACACAGGTTCACACACACACACACACACACACACACACACTCATACCAATACAGTGAGATATACTGTAGTGCAACACTCAGTATTCAAAATACAACCACAGACGCGTGCACACGCACAGTTGGATGCTCAGTGTTCATAAGGCACGCAGCAGAGGGATGCGAAAGAACTCAGCAGTTACGACAAATTACTGACAAGCTAAATTCATCACAGAGCTCCACTGCCTTACAGATGGGAAAGAATATGGCAGAAGAGAGATGATGACATCCAAAACAGGATTATCACACCCAAGGTTACCTCATTAAACATTACGATCGTTAAGAGCAGAATAGTCACATTTCAACCATTTTGTCTGACCAACAAGCAGAGGAGCATCAGTCAGCGTCGCTCACTCACAGCTGCTTGGTATTTTAAGGCATTCACTGAGCGTGCTAGGATACCTCAAAAACTCCCCTTGTGAATTTTTAGAGGACAAACAGTCCCAATAAAATATTAAGGAACTCTGTGTCACTGACTGTTCCTGCAGACATCTTCAAACCAAGCATTCAAAGAACAACAGACTTATTCCAGGAAAGAAGTCTGTGTTTTTACCAGTGAAAACCAACCAACAGTAAGTTGGTTACAAAAAACTGCATAGCTGCATAACTTCTTGATGGCTTCCTCCTCCTGTCTGGTATTGACTTCAGTCAAGCTGTGTCATTATTATTCATTAAAGAAAAAAGCCTATTGGTTGTTGGTAGAGTCACTGACCTGTAAGCTATCTCCCAGAGGCAACAAGGACTACTCAAAATGGCGGCCTGGTTAACTGCCTCTTGGTGGGAGTCCATTAAATCTCACTGAGGGAGGCTCACAGACTGTACCAGTCCTGTGGCTGAAGGCTGGAGGCTGGCAGAGGTGGCTTGTCAAACACTAGACAATACACACAACCAGGGAGGACAGGGAGAGATTAGCAGCCTGCTGGCTGGTTTCTGTTGAATGCTGCTGCTGCAGCCAGAGGAACATCAGTCACATTGGCATCCAAGAAGAAACTACTTTGATTGATTGATTTTGTCTTTTTCTTGTTTTGTTTTTAAATCTAATTTCAACAGCAATGTCAAGTCACACTGTACAGTACGATATTATTTAGTGTTGCTATCAATTAGTTGTATTAAGATGTTTAGGTACTTTGATGTACAGTGGCATTCGGTTGTCTTTTCAGTTTCAGACTGGTTGCAGAGACCTTGGCTCTGATAATTGATTTCTTGGCCACTTGGAGGCAGTGGAAACAAGTTTTGAACACAACATTGACATATCGTCCCCTTTTAAGTTAATATAGCAAACTTGTTAGCAAACTTATTAAGACATCCAGAAGTTACGGAGCAACATTATCATTAATTTGGAGTCGTGTTTTGGTCCACCTGATGAATGTAATTCCAATATTCACTCTGCTTTGGTCTCTACCAACTCCTGAGGGAAATATCTGGCTCTTTAGCTGCTAAATGCTCCACTATGTTCACCAGCTAGTCCCTAACTGTGTCTGTCGGTTGTTTGCTGCTGAGCAGGTAGAGTACAGTGCGTTTTTAAAGCGTTTTTGCTGAAAACAATGCTATGACAGCGGTGAGAGTGAACCAAAACAGTAAAGCTGCGGGCCAGACAGCTAAGCAATGAGCTGAAACTCACTATAAAGCCGAGGGGAGCTGCAGATTTAGGTGGAAATTCTTCATTTTTCAGGTTCATCACAATGAGCGACCCCTTTCACATGGTCAAATTGTTTTCATATTATTACTTAATACATTGTTATTATACAAATATCGATTTATAGCTGCTTTAAGCAACTGGACAGCTTACCCTTAAATAAAATTAACTCAAGGTCTTCTGAAGATTTCAGCAAACTGAACAAATTCTATCTGCTGATAAAGACTTTGAAATGCAGTTGAAAGCTCTGGAAAAAAACTAGTAACTGCACCTTGAGTTAAGGCTATTCTTTTAAAGTGCTATTTTCAAGGTGCTCAAATGCTTGTCTGTGTAGTTGATGTTTGTGCATAAGGGGGTTTCTGACATTTCAGAGTAGATACTGTATCATTGCACCTGGAGATTTACAGGGGCTTTGTTTATAGGTCCTGTAGGATCTATAAAAGCAGCCAAAGAAGAGTCCAAAGGTCAATCTGATGAGTAACAAGAGAAACAGAAAATAGACAAGACTCTGTGGTGATATTATGAGAAAATCAACAGCGAGGATATACCCAGCGCAGGTGCCTACATACACACATCCCATAAATATTTAGCTGGCAGGTGAACTGAGCCAAGCTGTGCAGTTTTTAACCTTTAAGTTAAGAGACCGTATAACCATAATTGTTGAACAAAACCTTCAGTGCCCCTGCATGCTAGAAAGGTTCAAAGAAAGGACAAAGAGTTTTTAAGTTATGCAACATTTAACCCTCACTGGATTCAACATGTCTTGTCCCTATACTCAGCTTCAGCCAAGTGTATGTTTTCTGTAACTGTGCGAAGTTTGCGGTGTTCCAGGAGAGAGCGTTGGCTCTGCAGAGGTCGCAGCACTTTTATGGAAAAAACAGCAGCAAAGTTGTGTTCACCGAGCCCACTGAATCTCTTCCGCCTCACTGATTATGACAGCGACATATGTGGCCCTGCTTGGGCTTCATTTATTTCAGCCCGTGTGTTTGTAAATACTGAGGTAATTTAGTTTTCTTTATTGGTTTGTTTGTTTTGTTACCCCTGCCATATGGTAAGTTGAGCTAAAAGACCAATTTTATCTCTCTAAAAATGTCTACTGGAAATGTTTTAAGTGTTAGAAATAAATCCTGCTTTATATTTCAATGTGAGCAGAAATTGTGCAAAAAAAAATGCTTCAAGTACTTATCTTACCTTGTTCTCCCTCCTGTTGAGACTGGGAAATGTGAACCATGGGAGATGGTGAGAGGGGGTACAGGTGCGAGGAGGATGTTCAAACCCATATCAGAGTAAGAGGCCCGACATTGTATGTGCTGTCCCCCGCTGAGCTGCTCTATATCTTAAAGGCTGTATCTTTTATTCAGTGTAAATGTGGTGTGGTCTGAGGAGACTGGTGCATTGTGTGTGAAATGGATGGATCCCGATAGCAGCACAACGTCAGTGTGAAAATGTCTGGACTGAATGGATTCCCTTTGTTGATCTCTTCCTCAATTTCTATCTCTGCTCTGGCTCTCCCCCTGAGCTCGTATCCTACTCTCCATCTCTCCCTCTACTGCAGTCATTTTTCTTTCACAACTGTAAAAGGCAGCAGTCACCCCTCCAACTTTTCTCTCCCTTTTTTTTCTTTATCCCAAATATGCCTTTCCACTTTTTTTGTATTTCTTCCCACTGTATATCCTGCCGTGGGCACAGGGATACTGTAGAGAAGAAAGGCAGAGAGTCAGATTGCAATGAGGAAAAAAGAGAGAGAGAAAAGACAGCTGGCTGTATGCATCACCTGCTGTGTTGACAGTAAGAGGTATGACTGTGCTGCATTCACGCTGCTACAGTGTAAACCACTGCATATTTCAAAACACCCAGCCTTCCCCATTTGTCTATATGCACAGCACGCGCCGTCTTGAGGGATTTCCTCGGCCATGAATGCGGGGCTGTTCCAGACTCTCCCTAATGTCCTGTTCAGCAGTGGAGGACTCCGCTGGGCCTGAGAGAGGAGATACGAGACAGGCACGATGGATGGAGGTGGTGATATAACTGTGACAGCACAAGGTCACTTTATAAAAAGTTATGACCGTACAGAAGTGTTGTGCCGCAGTGTTGCACGCTGTCAAAAGTTGGAAGTTTACACCGACTCGCATGTGGTCCATGAGGAACCCATGAATGAAAGAAAATCTCTTGCACGTGTTTGTTGTTTGTGATTTCCCCACAGAAGAGCTACTAAGTGCGTGACACACAGAGGTGATAGAGTGCTGCTAGCGCCTGAAGGAGGATGGTGGTTTTGCGTGTAGTTATTGTGTTAAAGCGAGAGTGCGTGCTTTTGAAAGAAGAAATAACACATTGATTCCCTTTCAAATGTAAAGTTGAATTCATTTGCAATAAAACACACTTTTGCTCAATGCAGTACACTGAGGGGTTTTACTGCTACAGCCTTACTTGGTCTGGTATGACCAGTAGCTTATGGTGTCTAATGTTAGCTAACGTTTGCAAACTGTAGATACATGCTGATGTGTAACTGACATACTGGGTCAGTTTGAACTCTTCTCTACATGTGCTACTGCTACAACATTTGCCACTTGTTAACACAGTGGCCACCGTTCAGCAAACGTTACATAGGCTCGCTCATAGCGCAGATGTTTGCTATACACAGTATGTTATGTGGATAAATGGACATAAAGGACGTAATATCCAGACATATCCCAACAATCTGGCATCTCATCAGACAGAAATGAATTGGAGAAATATGAGGCCTGGTAACAAAAAAACATTTTCAACCACAACACAGTACTCGAGAATGTAACCTCTCTCTGCATCATGGAACCATTTTGATGAAAAGGCTCCATGATACAAAGAGGTCTGAGAATAGAAAGAAGCATCAGAGATACACCAAATATGTTGCATCCTGTTGTGGATGGGTGAAACTCTATTTGAGTGCTTTGTGTTTGTTTACAGTGTTTTTATTAACAGGGTTCGTACAAAGTCTTGAAAGTTTGGAAAATGCTTAATTTTAACCGTTATTTTCAAGGTTAGGAAAATGCTTGAATTCGAAAATACTCCTTGAAAAATGCTTGATTTTCAACATAATCTAAAAGGAAAAGTTATTTTCTTGTGTTCACTCGTCATTCATAACTAGATAAGTCCTCTGTTGATCCCTTACTCTGGAAATTAGGAAGCATTAAATAATCATGATCAATACATACAATCAAAGTTAATGTGAACCGCGGGTAAAATAAATGATACAATATACATTGACTGCTGTGGGTTTAAATGAATTCTGTATACTTTATTTTTTGCAGTTGCATTTATAGTAACAATTTAGATGTGATGATAAAGGCTTTGAGAGTCTGGACATTTTTGGTTTAGGTACCTTGAGAGTGCTTGAAAGGTGCTTGAATTTTAGTCTTATAAAGCTGTACAAACCCTGTATTAAGCAGCTCCATTTACTGCTCCATTTCTGTCTGACAAGCTGTCAGCTCACTGAGATTATTTCCGACCACAAGATCTGTATATTGAACTGTTTGTATATCAGTTTCCCCTCTGGACTCATTCTGTCTTGTGTCAAAACTAGTGCTGAAGCGCAATTTAATCCGTTAGTCAATTGACAAAAAATTACTTTATCAGACAAAAATGGACACATTTTATACATAAGATTAGGTGTTTTTTTTTTTCTTGTTTCTGTAAGAGAGTGTACAGCTTCACGCCACGCCCTGCTCTTAATTAAAGCAATACTACTTTGTTAATGTTACACACGGTTTTTGACCTTCAGTGTTCAGACGTTGAGGCTCAGATCTCTGAGGGCCAATGAGAAATGGGAGAGTAAAGAGCAGACAAGGACAGATATCAGTCACTGTAACTAAGTTTGTGTGTGTGTGTGTGTATGTGTGTATATATGTGTTAGTGTGTGTGCCTGCGTGAGTATGCATGATTTTATGTGTGTGTGGGCATGTGAGGGAGAGAGTCGGAGAAGGGCGAAGCAGGATCAGTCACTGTCACTGAACACTGCAGCAGTCTCTGGCTCGGTTCCACACATGGACACACAAACAGAGAGGTGCGGGATGCATAATTCATAGAGTAATCAAAGGCAGACAAAAGCCACAGTCTTTGAGTCTGTGGGCCCACCAGGACGCAGTCTGACACACACACACACAGCAACTCTCTCTCTCTATTCAAGTGAACAGTGGTTCCTACCAGCCAGGCAATAGTCTACAGAGGGTAACAGAGAGAGAAAAGGAGGTGAATAAGTGGAACCGATGGAGAGAGAGAGCGGATAATTTTTCAAACAGCCAGTTCACTTCCCTCCTCTGCCTAGAGGCCCTATCTTACAACTTCCTCTCCCTTTTTTTTTTTTTTTTAAAGAGTAGTTCTGTCTAGACCAAAAGAGACAGTGGAGTGGAGATAAACTCCCTGAGCTCACTGGCTATAACTTCCTGTTTCGTATGCCCCTCTCTTTCCTCTGTACATTTTCTCCAGAGTACAACCAAAGAGAGGGGTTTTCGTGTGGTCTTGTGCTTGTGAATCCAAAGTTTAAAAAATGTTTTTGGGCTGCAAATCGCATTAATATTTTATAAAATGTAGATGACTAGCACGCATACAGATTTAATACACTATATTTAGCATTGACATTATACTGTACAATGATTCAAGGTGTGCTGCCAGTGCACTTTAAAGAGGTGGCCCCATTTCTAGGGGGGTGGGACGTGGTTGAGTGTTTGTATGTATGTTTGCATGGTGCCACTTTCTCTTTATTTCGCTCTCTGTCTGTCTCCCAGGGCACAGCTGTAAAAAGCTCAGCTCTTAAAGCTTTCATCTCTGTCTAAATCCAAACCAGTGTTCCATTATTTATTTATCTGGCAGAGACCAGAAATATCCGCTAAGATCTGCCGGGCTTCGACAAGATGAGCCTCGGCCTTGCGGTGGGTCTCTGGGCAGAGCATTCACACAAACAAACACACACACACACACACACACATACACGCACACTCACAAACGGTAAAATGAGCACACAAGCGTTAGAAAGTGAGATGCACACACATACACACACTGAGGCACATATACTGTACACTATCAGTAAATGACAGGGACTGCGCTCAGCCGTCCAGGTAATGCACCTGTACTGAGGCGCCTGATAAATCCCTGAATGCTGTAGTCTTATCTGCCCAGGCCAGATTGAAGAACAAGGCTCTAATCGTTTTGTGTGTGGCTCCGTCCGTCTGTCCGTCTGTTTGTGTCTGCCTCTCTGTCTGCCTGCTGCAGTGCCTCAGTCTGCAGTCTGTCTTTCTTGACTCCATTACCTTTCCTGTTGAAGTTGATAGCCTATAAACTCTCCTCATTATGGGTGATCCCTCGCTCCCTTCTGCTCCTCCGCTTTCACTTTCTTTTTATTTCCTTTAAAATGTCAGGTCTTTGTTGCTGATGTAGGACTGCTAGCCTCACACATTGTAGCTGAATTTAAAGCTGCACTAAGTTCCCCTCAGCTCTATGGAGTGTTTTAGCATCTTTCAGTGTATTGTTTTGGTTTTACCGCTCATAACTTTACCGTTTTGGTTCACTTTCACTGCTTTCATCAACCTTGTTATAAGCAGTGGCAGGCAGCTGTTTTCAGCAAAAGTTCTGATAAACCCGGTGTACTCAGCACCATACAGCAGACAGACAAAGTTAGCAATAGCTGGTGAACATAATGGAGCATTTAGCAGCTAAAGAGCCAGATAATTCCCTCAGGAGTTGGTGGAGAGCAAAATCAGAGCTAACAGAAGAGGGAATATTGGATGCATTCAGACCGACAGTAGCCCTGCGTGAAAAAACGCAGCCCTCTCATTCAGTTGAATGGAGCCAGTCCGTCGACACAGCGGGGCTGCAGCAAAAAAGTTGAACCAGGTTCAACTTTTGCTGCAATGCAACACCACATCATCCGGTAAGGTGCTTGTTGGCCAATCAAATACAAGCAAGTGCACATTTCTGGTGGATTACTTTGTAACGTGAACGCTGTATTTTCCCCGTTGGTCAAAATAGTTGTTGTACTTTCCAGAGTTGTACATTTTGTGAGTATTACAGACCGTTGTGCAGTGTTTTGGCATCTGTTGAGCCTTAAAACTCATTACTCCAACTGGACTTCCTGGATCGTATTTCAATGTCTCACTGGTACCTTAAACAACACGCCCCCGTGTTGCTCTGTTTGCTGAATGTTTAAATAGGCAAATGTTTGCGATATCAATTTTATACTGTGGTAATATGTCAACATTGTCAACAGTGGCCAATAAAAGAAATGAATACTGCTTTACTTACTTCAGAAGGCAGTTGAACTGAAATGACAGATATAAGAGGGTGTAAAATTCATTTGAATGAGAAAAATTTCAACTTGTTTGGTTAAGATAGAGTTTGTCAGATGAAACTCAGCCCTGATCCAGGACCATCATATTACATATCACTAACAAATAAAACCTGGACATTTCAGTCACTTGGGCATGAAGAATGTTGAAAATACAAACTCAATAGATGATAGGCAATGTTCTTAGCAACGTATACAGCAAAGTAAAGTAACAAAAAACATCTGTTAGCCACCCAGGATACATAACATGATGGTCCTGGATCAGTGCAGGCTGAAACTGTTGTTCATCATACGCCTGAACAGGGCTGTGATTGAGCTGGTTGCATGAGTTTTATGACCCTCTCTGATCGCTGATGTTGTTGCCTTGCAAATCAGCTGAATTTATGCTGTTAGTTCCTTGCAAATTAGTTTGATGTAGATTTATCCCCCTCAGCCTTTCGCCCCACCATGCCAGCTTGCCTTGACTTTCAGAGAGGATGGTGAAATGTTTCATTGAAGTTATTTTTGGCCATGTTACATAATAAGTCTCTCTTTCTGTCTCTTCGCATGAAGTGATACGATGCTGCGCACTTGGCAGACGAGTCAGGACTGAAGTACTAATTGTGCTGTATCATAGAGATATTTAAAGATTATTTTAGCTCCAAACAGCAGCTGTCGGTTGGTCATAAGAATATTAGGAAACGTTTGCTATTGTGAGAGACAGCTACGGTGTGATAACTGTGTTCCTGAGTGCTGCAATGCTTTCATTTTTGAGCAGTTGGAAAGGCAAAGCTTTACAAGGCCAGTAGGGGCAGACAAACCATCTGGGGTTGTGGAAGTTTTCCCAGTAGGCAAGTCGACCTGTGAACCAGAAATGGGTCCAGTAAACACATAAAAAGTCTCATGCTGTTGGGTGGATTTGCATTAGATTTACCAGCCAGCTCGATGATTATGTTCTGCATAAACTAAGAGAGCGTAGACCTAACATTATGCTCAAATTCACAAACCTTAACAAAACGTACAGTGGAATAAATACTACTATATAAAAGGGAATTCTTACAATCCCCAATTACTGAAATGTGACATATGGACAGAGCATGCCAACAACTTACACAATTATTGGTGATTATTGAAATGATTGAAACTGAAAAATGCCAGTCACAATTTAAAGGTGACTGTGTGTGTGTGACATTGTGTTGCTTGTCCAAACAGTCCAAAACCCAAAGATGTTCAATTTACTATGAAATAAGACAAACATAAGCAGCAAATCTTCACAATTAAGAAGCTAAACTCTGGGATTTGGGGCCTTTTTGCTTGAAATGTGATTTAAAGATTTTTTTTTCTGTCGATCGCTTAATTGATTCATCTAAATTGTAAATTGCTTTAGATAAAAGTAATATTTTTCTTGTTATGTTTTCATTTGAATGATTAAACACTCTCTCTCTCTCTCTGGTCTGGTTCTGATTTCTGGGTTGTAATTTTTTATTCCACCTGCAGGACATCAGAGATCACATTTGAGTGAATTTAGCACCAAAAATGGTTGGAGATTATCATAAATTTGATTGTTTAATAACTGTTTTATTTGTCCCCATTGTATATCCTTTTCCTTTAATTTAGTCTCTTTTTAGTTCTCATCATTTCACTTGTGGGTTCATTTTATTCCGTCTCTTAGTTGAACGGCGATTCACCCCAGTGTGTTAGATTGGTTTTCTGTGTCCGCAGCCCTGCCTGTTGACTTTGTTATATGTCTGGAGGAGAGAGGACCCAAGGGGTGAGAATAAGGGGCCAAAAAGGATAGAAGCGGGAAGGAGAAAGTGTAGAGAGGTGTGGGAGAGAAGAGACCATGGGCATGTGGTATCACACCTTAGAGGAGGAGACCAGAGAATGAAATAAATGAGGTAAGGTGCTGAGAGAGGAGAGGAGGACGTGCCCCCTCCCCCCTTGTTGTCCTCTGGGCTTTGGCTAGATTGCTTTCTCTCTGACTTGGAAGTCGAGGTGGGGAAGGATGGAGAATGTGGCCACAGCCGGGGGGGGGGGGATTCACACCTCCAGCATTCCATCAGAGAGCCAGAAAACTGCAGACCTGGCGAGATGATAGCCCTGTCACCTTCGATCAGACATAGGGATTGCATAAACCATCCCTGCCATCTATAAGACTCTGCTGCAGGAGATTGGATCCCCAACCCTTCTTCCTCTTCTATCCTTCTCTCCCACATTCTGACTCGGCCAAGATACCTCTCTATCTCGTCCTGCCACAGGCTGATGAACCCTCTTATAGGAGCCCCTTGTCCAAAAATGTGCCAAATGTAATAAAAGTGTGATAGCGCTTGGCTCCACGTCCGGACCTGGCACCAGAGCACCGAGAAGGAAATTATGTTTCCGAGTTAAATTGGTTTCCTGGCATGTGATAAGTTGGGGTGAATTTTTAATCCATGACCTCATGAAAATATGTCAGTCTCCCAGCTGCTATTGTTCCTCCCATCCAGTCACCTCCCTCTCTCTCTCTCCCTGCTCCCACCTGCTTCTTGCCCCTGTGTCTTTCTTCTGGCTACACTGTTCTTAAAAAAGTAAAAGATAGCAGGTGTGGGGCACCTTTGCTCCTCAGCCAATTACCTCACCAGTGTATAATCCTACCCAACCTCACCTCTCTTCCCACTCAATCCTTTTCCCTCCCTGCCGCTCTCACTCCCTCACCTCCACCCACGCGATTCTTCTTTTTTTCATTTTTTTTTTCATCTCTTCTCTTCATCCCTCCAGCCCTGTTAGGCTCCACGGCTCACCAATTACAGCAGCAGTAGGCAGCTTGCTAAAGTGCCTCCCAGAGGCAGTCTCCATGCATGCAGGAGGCATGCAGCTGACTGACATGACACAGGGTGTTCTCCCATAGCCAGCCCAACACCTGAGGGAGTCTGATAGCCAGGCTCCACCGGGGGCTCAGTGTTGCTGGCTTTATATGGCTAGTCATTCGCTGCACCTCATACCAGGCGGCCCACACTTTTCCTTTCAAGTGAGCATGCTGAAAGGCTTCTGGACAGGCGAACAAGCCAAGGTTTGACTGCGGAGAGTTGAAGGGTTTTGGTTTAAAAGTTTAAACACTGACGTACCAGCGTGTAAGTAAATTTGGCTGTGAAATGGAGTAATGTGAGCTTTTGTGGGGAGAGTGCTTATGTGTGTGTGTGTGTGATAGTTATTTTCCCTGAATTCAGCACAAGGGCTTAGGTTTGGTTTCAGAAGTTCTGATAAATTAGAGCTCAACTGATCTATAGAAAATTAATCAGCAATTATTTTGATAGTCAACTAATCATTTCAGTCAATAAAAGAAAAGAAAAAAAAGCCAACATTTGCCTGTTCCAACTTCTCCAATGTGAGGATTTTCTGCTTTTCTCTGTTTTATATCATTGTGAGCTGAATATCTTTGGGTTTTGGACTGTTGGTTGGACAAAACAAGACACTTGAAGATGTCACTGTGGGCTCTGGAAAACTTTTTTGTTACTCTTTTGTTGAGATTTATAGATAAGACAACTAATGAATTAATTGAGAGAGTAATTAGCAGATTAATCAGTAATGAAAATAATAGTCATTAGTTGCAGCTCTACTGTAAATTGCTGCGTTATTAGTGGACCAACCCCTTAATCATGATATGTAATGATGTTGTATAAAAGTCAACATCAACAATAAACCTTTAAACGTAATAAATAATGTTATATGTCCATATATTTACTACAAAGACCACTGTCCTTTACTGTATTATCTTTGATCTTTTTGGGAGAATTATCTGTAAATAAAAAAAAACAATTTTAATTTAATTCGGTATTGACGGCCACTCAGATGAGCATGTTAACATTTTGATCAACCCAGAGCTTCTCTGATCTGGATTTTGTCAGACGGACAGTAAAAGAACGATGCTGAGAAAGAATTTAGAGAATGAAATAAACAGAAACTGTAAATGTGGGGGGGCAAAAGTTTATCTTAAGGGCAGTGTTTAAGGCCACAAATCTATTATCTAAAATTATTTTTTACAGTGAAGCAGCAGCCGTCTGTGTGCCTGCCAGCTCTCTATTTCTTCTTATCTGATGTATAGAAATTCAAGACACTTTAGCAAGGGTGCTGATGTGTTTTGTAATCTGTGTTTTCGTGTCAAATGGAAGAAGATTCTTATCTATCAAATATTAGCGCTAGAGGTTATTGAACAGTAATGTGAAAACAGAAGGAGAGGAATAAATTGGATTCTGTCATAGAACGATAAGAGTTTATGGAGAGAAAAAACGTATCAACTCCTTATGATATACAGGGAATAAAAATTCTCAATCTGCCTTTTCGCTGCATCATTTCATAGTTGAGTCTGGCAGCAACATCTGCGTATCTTCCTCTGTCAAGATATTCCTCCGGTCGGCCGGTAGTCACAGATTAACAACTAGAGAGGGGTGGGGGTGGCTTAGTTTTATTTGCCTGTCAGTCTCCTCCTGCGTACAATCACCTTCTATGCCGGATGTCAGATAGAGAAGGTGCTGCTGGGAAGGCGTTGCAGGGGCCTGCCATTAAACAAAAATTAATCCTGACGTGCACAGCTACAGGCGAGGCAGCGGCGGGGAGGGGAAATTGGACCTAACCTACCCATTCATCATCAGACAGTGACATGTGCAGAGGCCCAGTCAACATGCTAAGAGCTGCCATACACTCTCATGTACATGCACAACAGGCGTCCTCCTTCCTCCCTCTGCTCTCGGCCAATCAGCTGCCGTCAGCTCAGTGGCCAATCAGGCGCGAGGATCTCTGCTGGAGATGTTCAGAGGCTGAAGAGAAGGGACTGTGTCAAAGTCGTACCCTGTGAGGCAAGGCTGCATTAAAATTCATACCGAGCTGAAGCACCAGCCTGAATACTGATCAGGACATGGGTCCTGTCCTGCAGCACCACTCAGGAAGAAAGATGGCGTTTTTACATAGATATCTACACTGCTGCGTGTTCCCTACATACATATAACCATAAAAAAACACATCATGGATGAGAGCAGCTGCAGAGAAGAAGAATAAAGAGAGTTAGAAAGGGGAGAGTGGGAGAAAACATGGAGCGTGAGATCCCGTTATACAAGGCTGTTGTGTCTCTGATGTGGTGCTGGAGCCCTGATAGGAGGGAAGAGAGTGAGAGAATATCTATTTATGACAGTGTGTGGGGGCAGATGTGGGCATGTAACCATATGCTGTTGCTATTTTTTCCTCTACATTATGTTTGGGCTTTTTGTAAATCACTTGTAAATGCAGTGTTTTTTAAAAATAATAGTCACTTTCTCACTTCTTTTTGCCTTCGTACCTCGTTATAAATAGATGTCTACAGCTGATAGAGACCATTATCAATGCTTGTGTCATAACCTGCCTAACGTGGTATTTGCAAATATAGGTTTGTTAGGAATTTAAACAAATTGAAATGTCTGACTTTGTGCTGATGGAGGCAGTATATTATTTGGTTTCAATCAATTTGAAAGGTTAAGCCAATTTATAGGTCAAGGGCTGGGCAATAATTTCATATTATCATTTATCATCTTTGACCTTTTATCAAATCGTGACGATATGATCACATCTTGTTATAAATGATGCAGAGAAAATTATAATTAAAAACTAACAAAATTAGTTATTGAAGGTTATTGAGGTGTTTTACACATTAGACGAGTTTTGTCTAATGCACAACAGTGGATCACAGTTTATTGCATTAAACACCAAGCTTATTAAAATTAACTGGAAACAGTATCGTTAATCGATTAATTATTTATATTCACTGGTTCAAGCTACTTAAATGTGAATATTGAATGTTTTCGGTAGTCTTCTATGATAGTAAACTTTAAAAAAATAACCATGGGTTCTGGGTTCACCATTTTCTGACATTTTTTAGAGATTAACTGATTAGTTAAGGAAAAAAATTGCTATTAGACTATTTTATACAAAATAAGATAAACATTATTGATCCCACGGAGGGGAATTCAAGTGTCACAGCAGCAGAGGTACAAGAACAGATGCATAGATATGTCAGTTTTAAAAACATTCAATACAAATAATCCATACATGCAAATGAAGCATGAAAAAACAAAAACAAAAGGTACTAAATACTGAATACACCAACAGAAATATTAACTATGAAAGTGTACTGAGGCAGAAATAGTCACCAATAAAGTGAAGAGATAAGGAAGTTGCAATAAGAAATTAAACACAAATATTGCACTTCAGTTTGCATACATTTGCTATATTGTGATATATCAGTATCACAAAAATATTCTTATTAACATGGAAACATTGATTTCAACCATATTGATATGAATAGCTTTACATATGATTTTTATCTGACATTTAATTTCTCATGGTTTTGTCTGAAGTTTAGCACGTCCTCCTGTGCCCCTCTGTGACCTGTATAATGTTAAACCGTCTTGTAACCGAAAGCTCTTACATGTAGGTCAGTTTTACTCCTTTTTTTTGGGAATTGCACATGGATATGTTTGGGCACATGTTAAATCACCGTCAATCCTGATTTGACTGGAATTTAGATTAAAGTGACCTTAATCCTTCACCTGACTCCACCCAATATCCCCCTCCTGTGTCAGCAAGCCGGGAGGGGGACAGGGACAGATAGACCCATGCCATTGATTGCCAGACATGAATTAATGTGTTACCGTGGTGACGTTCAGAGGAGACAAGAGAAGCAGGGAGTGAACTCATGACCTGCTTGGATTTGGCGATGCACCAAGGAACAATAGCGGGGAACGCAGCCAGAAAATCCAACTCTGTCTTTTTTTTAATTGTTTGTTTCCATCCCACTAATTCCATTTAAATTCCTCACTCTTCCACCAGATGAAGCATTTCTCTCTGGATACAAATTAAATGTCTCTGCAAGCACATGTACTCACTGTTTACTCCACTGTGAGTCTGACTAACAGCCAGAAGGAGAGTCTATATTTACTTTCATACATGAAGTAGCTGTGAATACATTTTGGGCGTGTATAAAAAGCCTCATTTTTCAGCAGCACTGGCTGGAGTGCTTATCATATTTAATGTGTCCCTATTTTCACATAAAATGGCTGAAATCCAGCCATCTCTGCCCAGACTAAGATTAATTGCCCGCAGCCGTTCCTCTTCTGCTGCTGTACAACACCGTTAGTGGGGTCCGAGCCAAGCATATGCACAATCACATATTATATACACACTCACACGTCCATAAACACACACACACACACACCAAATCAACAAGTGGTCCCTGAGCCTCTGTTGAGTCAGCTCCTCAAGAATCAACATCTAGTGCTTTGGCTTTTCCCCCTTGAAGTCAGTCCGCAGAGAGAAAGAGCAGTATGGCAGCGTGACACAGAGCAGGAAGAGAGAGAGAGAGAGAGAGAGCAACCGTGACTGTCGCCACCTCACCACTGTACAAGGAGGATCAATAAAACAAAGTCAAATACTTCTCACCAAGTAATCCTCTGTGGCTCTGTTCAAAGATCTATTGGAAAACTGTGAATTGTCCGAGTGAGAGCAGTGGAGCAGGCCGCCGCTCATTTGCAGTAAAAGTTATATTTACACTCAAACACTGGAAGTGTCCTGACTCCTGCTGTAGCTCACAGACAATAGAAAGCAGAGGACTACTGAACATGTGAGAAATACACTAGTGGGGACAGCATTCACATATTTACTTCAAGTTTATTAAGTCTAAACACAGTTTATGATCCCATTTATGAAATGTCCTTGCACCAAATGAGTACATTAAATGTGTCATAGAGCAATAACATGAAGCATTAAAACCCTACAAAAACACCAGACTAGGAGGCTATGGATTACTATTATTATTATTATTACTGGATTATCATAAGGTAAACAATAGCAACATTATTTTTTTAAATATATATATTTTAAAATGTGGTATCTCAATCTTCTCTCTGAAGTCTTTCTGAGGGTTGGATGGAAGAGTTACATAACTAAAGGAATTCAAAGACGCACAAAATTAAATCCATTTTTCTTCACAGAAAAATTGGTGCCGTCATAACCTCTGTTTTAGTATTGATTAGTCTATTGGTTGGAGTTATTAATTCATTGGTTGATTGACAGAAAATTAATCAGCAACTATTTTTATCATCAATTAATTTTTTGTGTTTGTGTAGTTCCAGCTTCTCAGTATGTCTTATGTATCTTGGGTTTTGGACTCTTGGTCAGACAGAACAAGCTGTTTGAAGTTGGCACCTTGGGCTTAAGGAATTTTTTTTCACAAACGATGAATCGATTACTCAAGAAGAAATTCAATAAATGAATCAATAATGACAATAACCATTAGTTGCAGCCCTAATATTGATTATTTCTTTGGATCAGTTAAACATTTAGTCAATGAAATGTCACAAGGTAAAATCATCAGATATCTTGTTTTCTCCAGACAGAGAAAAGCAGCAATGATCAATTATTTACCAAAAATGATTTAATAGAGTAATCATTTCAGCTCTACTCTCAACTGGGTTCGTACAAAGTCTTGAAAGTTTGGAAAATACTTAATTTTAACTGTTTTGTTTTCAAGGTTAGGAATGTGCTTGAATCTGAATATACTCCTTACAAAATGCTTGATTTTCAACATAATCTGGTGTTTCATCTACACAGTCACTCATGTAAACCAAAAATATTTTAATATTTGAAATGAAACGATCCCGTTGTCATACTTGTTTGTTGTCTCCTGGCAGTTATACTAGCAATGTAGATGTGATGATAGAGGCTTCGAGAGTGGAAATCTTTGGTTTAGGTAGCTTGAAAGTGCTTGAAAAGTGCTTGAATTTTACTCTTAAAAAGCTGTACGAGCTCTTGTCTCAGTGTCAGAATGCCACTGGATGCATGTTGTGGAAGTCGGCATATTTGGGGGTCAAAGTTGAATTTAGTTGAACTTGGCAGAAAATCATGACAGTGTGTGCAGCCGTAGCTCGTACAGTTGCTCATTGACAACATTGATAATAATGGCCTGCATGCATCAGTGCATCAAGTGTGACTTTCAGTATATTCACAATAGACTTCCACTGTAAAAGTGTCGAGGACGAGAGAGAAGAGCGTAGATTCAGTGTTTTTGTTTTGTAGAGGATTTGGAAGACGATCGCATGCTCAGTGAGCAGTAAAGCTGTGGATTTTGACCATAGATAGGGAGAGGCTTTGATAGTGAGAGCCATTGTTGGACGGATCCCATCAGATTGAAGGAGGATAAGCCGCTTGGGGGATGCGGTCAGAGCAAAACTCTTTTAGGCACTGTCATTTCTCCAAAAAGGGGGTATCCATCACTCCTTTGATGATGGAGTTTTAATTATTAGACGATGAGGAGAAATGGGCCGTGGAGAGATAAGTGATAGGATAGAGAAGTTTGGGGCATTAGCCCTTCAGATATACAACAGTGTGTGTTGGTGTGTGTGTGTGTGTTCTCATTAAGATCCCTTATCCCTTTGATCCTTTAAGAAGTTGTGTGTGAAAGAGAGTATGTTGATGTGTGTATGTACTTTGATCCTTGAAACACTCATTCACTACTCCTTGCATTATCAACACTCCATAGACTAATCTCATTCATTTATTCAACAGCTGTGTGTGGCTATCAGCTGACTAGTAACGTCCAATCATATTCATGCATGTGTACAGCATGGCCACATTTCACTCTGCTGATTACGCTCATATCTGTATAACCATTTGCTGTAAAAGGTAAATACCTTGATGCACGTCAGTAAGTCTCATTGGGATCAAGATCTCTTTTGCAATAGAGATATAAGAGGACAAGACAAAACAATCATCACACACAGACACACTATTTAAAACAGTCACAAATATTAAAAATATCAGTAGGTAGAATTTTAAATTAAATCAAGTCAATTTTATTGATAAAGCCCAATATCACAAATCACAAATTTGCCTCAAGGGGCTTTATAATCTGTACAGCATACAACACCCTCTGTCCTTAGACCCTCGATTCAGATAAGGAAAAACTCCCCCCAAAAATATGTGTATCTAACTTCAGTTGTGTTTTGCGTAGTATGGTGCAGAGTACCAGAAACCAGTTTTCCCTGGATCAGATTTGGTAGCTAACCTATCCTGTGATCTGATGTAATGGTTGCTAAACGCTAAATCGTGCATACATGTCAGGCTGCAACAAACAGTTATTTTCATTATGGATTAATCTGTAAATTGCTCGATCAGTTGATTGATTTATCATTTTGTAAAAAAAAAAATGTGACCGACCAGCAGTCCAAAATCCCCAAAATTTCAATTTGCATTGATTAAAAACAAAATGAGCAAAGCAGCAAATCCGCACACTAGAGAAGCCAGAAGTACTGAATTTTCTTCTGTTTTCTGTTGATCAACATATCAAGTTATAGATGTATTGTTTCAGCTCTACATAACGTTTATGTCAATTTTATGTAGTGCTTTGAATCAGGACAATGGCACAAATGGCACAAAATGAAAAGAGTAACTAGTATATAGTGAGTGCCTGTTTGTGTGTTTACTTACATTAGTGCATACTGTACATTTCCCTCTGTTCACGTGTTCATCTGTTTTCATAGATGTTTTTCTCATCTGTCCTGTACAACGAGCCTCCACAGAGGCATGTTGCACTCTTGTATCATATCATCCTCTCATGGTCTAAACAGGTAAAAATAGTTTAAAACACACAACTAAATAATCCACGGGTTCTGAAAACCCTCTGCAGGGCTCTCTAGCTTCTCGCTGTGTGTTTTAACCTGCAGGTCAAAGTGAGCTGAACTTGAAGTGCAGCAGAAGCTTTTACATTTTACAGCCGGAGACATAAGTGTGTCTCTCTCTCTTCCCTCTCCCTCTCTCCCCTCTTCAGGTCTGGCTGCCTCGTCTTTGTCTGTCTGAGCCCATCTCTCTCTCTCTCTCTCTCTCTCTCTCCCTGTCACTATTCGCTCTCGCCCCATCTATCTGTGTCTCTCTCCATCTTCTCATCTGCACCCTCATTCTCTTGCTTTCCATCTCTTTGTATTAACATCTCCTCTGCCCGCTCCCTCCTTTCTTTTTTTTGCTCTTTTCGTGCCCTGAATCTTCATTCACGGCCCCTTTTCTCAGTGTCCCCGTCGGAGTGGCCCTATTGCTCTGTCTCAGTAGAACAGAGTGCCGGCTGTTAGCGGTGCCCCGACGTCATGGCACATGGCTGCAGCATCCCGGCTATAAATAACTTGGTCTCGCGGTGCTCAGTCCAAGACAGGACCGAGAGCCAGAGGGAGAGCAATCTGCTGTCTCCCTCAAGAGATGCTCGGATGGGAAGGCGCAAATAAGACAGCTTACTCTGTCGCCACCGAGACCTTTATTGTACCTGGTGAATAAAGTGGTTCTGAATTTAATTATTTTCCTAGACAAGAGCAAACGTCTGGTCAGGAAGCAGTTCAAGTACTCAAAGCTTAAGGCTCAAAACAGTGAAGTGTAAAATAACAAACAGGATTTTCACTGGATCCACATGAGGCCGTGGTATCTAACAGGACTGGGGAACTGAAATATGTTTTCATTTTGTCACAGTTTACAGTGTTGTGCTGTGGTTTTATTCTAGACGTGTGAGGGGTTGCTTATTAGCCTGTCGATGACAGAGAGCCAACTTTCTCTTTATAGATCTCTGTCATGCTGTTGGTTACAGTGTAGGGATTGATTTAGTGTATGTATAGTTCTGGGTAAGAGTTAACCAGTTAACTGTCATAGCACTCCTTTAACACTATGTGAACAAAGAGTCTTATGAGTTAAGAGTATTATGCATTCATTGTGATGATGATTGCATGATTACTTCTGGTATATACTCATGTTTACATTCTCTTATTCTCTCTCTCTCTTAAAAAAACAACACTTTTAGTTACTGCTAAAAATTGTTGGTCAATTAATCCACCAATTTTGATAATCAATGAATCTGATTAAAAGAAAATCCCAAACATTTACAGTTTCTGGGTTTTCGTATGTGAAGATTTGTTGCTTTTCTCTGTTTTGTATTATTGTAAGCGAAATATCTTTGGGTTTTCAACTGCTGGTCGGACAAAACAAAATATTTGAAGACTGTGAAATTGTGATGGGAATTTGTTACTTTTTTTTTTTTTTTGACATTTTGCCAACGATTGATGAATTACTCGAAAAATAAGATACGAAACAGATTGATTGATAATGAAAACATAATCATTAGCTGCTGCTAACTTGCGGTTTGGATGCACTTTTAACTTGTAATTGCTTTGCTAATTCAGTTCAAAGTGCAACCACAGTTACTATAAAGAACAAGAAAGCAAAGCCTCTCTTCAACCGGCTTCAAACAAGTTTACCACAAACATGAAGGTGAACAGACAATGCAGCACCAATTACAGTTTTTTTTTTTCATGTCACCCATGAAAGTGTAGCTGGAGCTCTCTTATTTGTATTTACATTCCTGAGGGTGCAGACCAGTGACAGTGGGACCCTCTATGTATCCACAGAGTCACCGCAGGCATCTAATGTAGAGGCACAATGAAGCCGTCGTAATTCAAGCAGCAGCACAGGCAAAGATATTTATTACCTCATTATGTGTGTTGTAATAAGCAGCTGCAGTTAGCCAGATCGAAGCTAAACAAATACCTGTTAAAAATGTTAAAAAAAAGTTCAAAACTTCCAACCTCCATTAATCCTAACTAATGAAGCTAGAACTACTTGTGACAAGACTTCCTGTGGCTACTTCACAATGAGCAAGTTTATTTTTATTATAAAAACGGAAAGTGCTTCAGAAAGTGTTGAGTTTGCATCATCAGTATGTTAACATCGAACTCATTCTCTCCTCTCCTTATGGTCAGTTTCTTTAACTCTTTAGTGCTTAACAACAAGCACCTAGGGAAAACTCTGAGAGAGAAATAAGAAGTGTTGTTTTTTTTATTTTCCTGCACATGCTGTGGAAGAGTGGAACAGTCACACTGCAAAAATGGATTGACCAGCGTCTGATGTTGTTTGGAATCCATTTTCAAAAAACCTCTATTGGAAATCAATGAGCTTGTCAATGATCTTGTGGAGGGTCCAGTCAATAAATCTCCCAAGAGATGGATGCTGCCTTTCCAGTATTGTCTGCTTTGAAGATGTGTTTGTTTTGGAGGTTTGCCTTGTGCCTCTAGACTGTGAACTTGTACACACATGCTTCTCGATGGAGTCATGATGATGCCTACAGCAAGCTGTCACCTAAATAACATCACACTGTTTCTACCGTTCAGTGTTTTGAGGGTAAAAAGCTGCCGAGCGTTTGAGCATTTCTTACTCGTTCTCCGTGTTAGCGTTTCAAACTTGTGATGTCGTCATTTGTCAGCGTAGCGAAAAACTGATTGAGACGTTCCAGTTTGTGTTCCTCCGGTGGCCATATGGAATATATAGCACCGCACATATTGTGAATGCACACTCCATTAGTTATGGTTCTGTTTCTCTGCATTTCTGACTGCGGGCGCTTCATGGAGACAGCAAGCCTCCCCTCCTCTCCTGGCAGCCGTCCTCTAGTTTAAGGTTTCTGTCTGTGTGTCTTTCTTAGCTTAAACAGTAAATAAATAGATTCTTGAAAATGTTTGTTAGCACGCAAAAGGGTTATTTTGACATGAAGAAGCTCACGTCTGGCTTGTGCATTATTCTCTCTGCTGGTGGCTCTGTGGTCTGCTTTATTTCAGTCCAATCTAAAAGTGTGTGTGTGTGTGTGTGTGTGTGTGTGTGTGTGTGTGTGTTTCTTCCAGGCGACAGTAACCCCAAGGAGAGCAGCCCCTTCATCAACAGCAGTGATGCTGCCGCAGAGAAGAGCCAGCAGTATGACGGCAAGAACATGGCCTTGTTTGAGGTACGGTCCAATGTGCTGCACACACACACGCTCATGCACACTCATGCACACACTGATTTGTTAACGCACACAATCAGGCGTGATCGTAAGAGGCAGGATACACTCATTCTCACAATGCAGTGATTGAATAGGGGCTCTGACATCGATTAATGAGGGTAATTACTGTGTGAAGGGCATGTGGGGACTTCAGGTTAATGCAAATCTTACACTGCTACAGGAAAGAACTTCCACAGGGCAATTTGCCACAGCTGCAGCTGTATTTACATTGTGCTCTCAGTGGGATTTCTAGATTAAACAAGACAAAAGAAAACAAAATCAGAAAATGTACAATTTATCGTGTAAGCACTTTGGGTTTTTTTCCAGTTGGGTTGGAATTTGCAAAAGGGGTGTTGCACAGTAACTGAAATAGTAACTTATCTTCAGTGATCTGAGGTAACACTTACCAACTACAGCACAATATTAATGTTACAGCTGTGCTAAAGATGTGGGTTTAGCTCACAGTCGTTGAATTATTGCATCTCTTCTCCTCTACTTTCCTTCAAAAACCCTGATGAAAACACTGATTCCAGCGTTCCCGTTTGTGTTTGTATCTCTGCAGGAGGAGATGGACACCAGCCCCATGGTGTCGTCTCTTCTCAGCAGCCTGGCCAACTACTCCAACCTGCCCCAAGGTAGCAAGGAGCATGAGGAGGCCGAGAACAACGAGGCTGAGTCATCACGCAAGAAACCCGTCAAGGTGTGTAAAAAAATCCATGTATAAATACATACATACACACACAACAGTACATACATGTATGCTAACCCTATGCTATACTGTAAACAGGCATCTTTTATATTGTGGAGATAACAGTTTGACTCCGCATATTAACTTTGGGTACATTAATCATATGTGTTTGGCTGAAGCAGTGGATTATGTTTGCAATTGTGATTTCAATCCCCAATTTAGAAATTCATAGGAATAATGGTTGGATACAGCAACAATGTGTCTCTGTCCCTAAATATGGGCTTTATATAGAAATGTGCTTGCCACTGGAGGACCTAATTTACTACAAACCTTGGTGGTATGTGTCTCCTATAGCAGCAAACACAACAAAGTCTTGATGCATGAGGATGTACAGCCTGGGTAAAAATCAGGTGAAACTGACCTGCTCCATTTTTAAAAAAAACGTTACTGAAAATCAATAAAAACTGCAAATGATTAGCTTTAAGTGTGCAACACAAAAGCACTAATGTGGTTTCTGCTGTCATTATGTAAAATAATTTATGTGATGAATTATGATGCTTATAACTGCTGAGGTGTTCATCATCTATTTGTAAAACAATTTAAATATACATACAATGTGCTTAAAAGCAGCGTACTGTGATCAGAGATGTATGCAGAAGCTTTCCGGAGGAGTTTTCATGTTGCTGCAGTACCAGTTTGATAAAGCACAGACTAATGATTTTACTCACTACAATATAAATAATAATGTTGAAATGATAGTTTAAGCTGTCTGCACAAAAAGGGTCAGGTTTTTAGTTATTACAAAATTATTCTTTCTAAAGCAAATGACTAAAATCAACTTAAACCAGACTCCTTACTCAGTATGACGCAGTGTGCATAGACAAATCACTTTGCTGTGGATTTACATTTGCTGCTGTAATTTTGTTTATTGCGCACCCTGGACAACTTGTTCACCTGAGGAAGGCTTGTTGCCAAGGGATGGTCATTAAGTGTTACCAAATATAGATTTGTACTTTCGGTTAGATTACATCATGAACCCCTAATAGCAGAGTTTTTGATTGTTTTGTTAACACACTCACTGGAGAGAAAGAAAAACTCCACCAGTTTAGAACTTGTCAATCATTCTCTGTTGATATTATAAATCCCCTGTTCGTGTTACTGGATTGCATCTTAAATGCCACTCACTAATGAGTTCCTTCCACATCATCCCCTGGTATTTTCTGCTGTTGGGTGTTGAGATGCCAGCAGGAAGGAGTTTCCTTTTTTTTTTCTTCTCAGCACTTGATAGACAGACGGGCAGCTACATTATTAATCCTGTGGGAAATGGTGGTTTTAGCAGTGAGGCAAGATGTGACATCGCGAAGCTGAAATGAAAAGAGACGCTGATAATGATGACGATAATGCAAATAATGAAATAAGTTATCCTAAATTAGTGTGACAGACTGGTGGAAAATAAATTGATTTGCATCTTTATGTATTTCACACTGACTTTTAAAACTCTGTAACTTCAGACTCTCAGACCATGTGAGGTAAAACAGATTGGACATTGTGAGCGGCAGCAGCTACAGCAGTGACAGTTTGACAGCTTTTCTACGACCTTTGACCCAGTCTGTTTCACTTTCTCTCAGACAGGTTTTCCTCACCTTGAAGCAAATCACTGATGATGACCTTGGATGCCAGTGTACCTATCTGATATACTGTCTACTTTCCCCGCTGTGAATCCAGATCAGTCCTGTAGATATACGGTACATCCTCAGTGAAACAAACATTCTACACTGAAAGTGGAGATAAGGATTATAAGTACAACTGACTTCATGACAGTATTGATTTATGCATGTGTATCTTTCTTATACGAAGTATAGTGACAAAAACATCATGAACAAACAAAAATGGAGAATTAGTTTGTTTGTTTTTTCATTACAAGATCCACTTATTTGTTTTTTCCAGAGATTTTGGCCACGTCTCATCAGCGGATGGATTTTGCTCATTCATCATGGAGATGGTTCAATTGTTATCATGTGACCTAAGTATTGATTTTTTAGCCACACTAGCAGCATGGCTCCATGGATGGCAATGGCTTTAGTACAGACTAAAATATCTCAACAACTATTAGGTGGATCGCTATGAAAGTTTGTGCAGACATTCATGGCCCCCAGAGGATAAAGCCATCTGACTTCAGTGATCAGGCTGACTTTTCCTCTCGCACCATCATCAGGTCACAATTTTAATTTGTGCAATACTTTAGGTCAAGACGAAATATCTACATATCAGCTGTTCTTTCTGTTTAGTGCTAATTATCAAATGTTAGCATGCTAACAGGCTAAACTGAGATGGTGAACATGTTAAACATTATACCTGCTAAAGTTCAGCATGTTAACATGTTCGTTGTGAGCATGTTAGCACGTTGACATTAGCATTTCGCTCAAAGCGCCGCTGTGCTCAACTACAGCCTCACAGAGCCGCTACCATGGCTGTAGACTCTTTTTGAAAACTAAACTAAACCATCTTAATGACAACTGAGCAAACTACATTCGCTGATGAAGATCCATAAGATGTGACTGAAGGCGCCAGAAAAAGCAAGTAACTAACCAAGACTTATCTGTCAAACTATTTCTAAGGTCAAGAATAAACCTCTAACTGGAACAATAGAATAGAATAGAAGAGCTTGTTGGCTTTATGGAAGCATTTGACAGCTAGCAATGATGTGCCCAGCCCCTTTGAATGTCAACAGTTTGACATCAGTCCATTTGTGCACCAAACATGCTATTAAACCACAGTACAATTTCATATTTAAAAAGGTCAGTTCACCCAAATGAGCAAAAAACATTATAATCCAATTTTTATTTACTTGCTTCCCACAATGCAGATGGTTTTGGTTTTATTTGCACAGGTTTTTAGATACCTGTCTTTGAGATTTCTGCCTCGAGCCCAATTCAAATTAATTTTGAAAACCTCAACGGCAACCCTCTCTTTTTACAGAAACAATTTCTCAGTTCATCAAGATAATCCACAGACCTCGCTGTGAGCAGTTCTCACAGGAACTACTTTCTACCGAAGAAGTAGCTCTCATGAAAACAGTTGACGGTGAGATCTGTGGATTAATTAATGGGGACACTGTTTCTAGAAAGAGATGTCACCTTTAAACAGGCTTTAAAGTTACTTTCTTTTATGTCCTGATTGTACAAATAGTGCAGGTAGCAGCATTGGTTCAAAATGTCTTCACTGCTGCTGCTTGCTAGTGGTGTATTCCCTCGTCATCCTACCCCTCCCAGTTGTCCCAGATGTGAGGTGTATTTGTCTGGCTCTCCTCAGCTTGGTTAACCCTGGGAGCAGGTCTAATCTTCCCCCTGTCACCCCAACCTCTTCAATACTTTAATTAGTCTGCACGCTACACCAAGCTGCTGCTTCTCCAATCAGCAGCCCATTCCACAGGCAATCTCTCCATCGCCATGAGAGGCTTTTCATTAAGGCAGCCTGTGGCGTTTTATCGCTCACACAGCGACCTCTCTCTCTCTCTCTCTCTCTCTCCCCCATCACCTTCCCTCTCTATTTCTTGCTCCACTCCCTCTCTCCCTTCCTCGCTCTCCATCTCCTTCATCATCAGGCCCCTTGAGTGGGTGAGTGAGTGAGTTGTGAGAGAGGGAGAGCCAGGCAGCAGGCTTTCTTTGTCGCAGTGTGAAAGCCAAGATTAGAGATTTGGTTGGCATGTGACATGAGGGAGCAGTCTGGAGGTCGCACAGGTTAAGACGGAAACCAGCCGCAGCTAATCTGCCGGCGATTTTCTCTTCGCTGACATCACTCGTTTGAAATATAACATAACAAGGAGAGTTTATTTGCACAGCACCTTCCAAACCCAGGGGCAATTCAAGTGTTTTACATAGAAATGCAGTAGAACAACATTTAAAGTGGCTAGAATCAATATTTTTTATAACAGTGGATCAAATGACTACTTGTTTGTGAAAAGGGTTGCTTGGGAAAATTATCACCTGACTCATTTTAACATTTTTCAGCTCGTTGTTTTGGTTACTGGACTGCAGCTTTACTGTTTTGGTTCACTGTTACCGCTCTCATCAGCGTTGTTTCCGGCAGTATAGGCAGCTGTTATCAGGAAAAAAAACGCTATCTGCAAAGCACCAAACAGCAGACAGACAAAATTAGCAACTAGCTGCTGAACATAGTGGAGTATTTAGCAGCTAAAGAACCAGATGTTTCCCCCAGGAGTTAGAGGAGACCAAACCAGAGCTAAAAAGAGATTGAATATTGGACTTTTATATTCACCAGGTGGCTAATGCTAATGTTGCTCTTTACCTGCTGGATGTGTAAATAGGCTCTTTGCTAATACGTTTAGTATATCAACTTTATAAGGTGACAATAGTATGTCAGTGTTGTTTTTACAGCTTGCAACATTGCCCCCAAGTGGCCAATAAATTTAATAACTGCAGGTTTAGAAACACGGTGAAGAGGAAAATAAAATCTTTTAAAATAAAAAATGAAATAAAATAAATAAAAGTGCAGTAGAGAAATTAATAAATCAAAGGCACAAGCAAAGAGGAGAGTTTTCTATCTAGATTTGAAAGTGACTAAAGTTTGGACACATTTAAGATCATCAAGAAGTTGTTTCTATCTGTGTTTGCTTCCTAAAGATCTGAGGTTTATATTCTTAATCATCAGAAGTGTATTTTGGCTCTGATTTATAGTGATTTGTAAAGCGAGCAGCACTTTAAAATCAGTTCCAATACTAAATGGAAACCAGTGTGGAAGATTTAAACAGGAGTAATATATTCAGTTCTCCTGGTTCTTATTAATCTGAATATGCGTCCTGAATGTATCTCTGTTGTCTAATGATTTTTATGGGAAGACAAGACAATGGACCTTTGCAGTAGTGCACCTTGCTGGAGATGAAAGCAAAATTAGCTTCTCTAAATCTTGTCTGGACGCGAGACCTCTAATTCTTGCTATTTGTTTTAGATGATAAAAAGCTGGTTTACTTATTGCCTTGATGTGGCTGCTGAACCTAAAATCTGTGTTTACGAAAATGCCAAGACTTCTAATTTGACCTTTAGTGTTAATAATTCAGAAATCAAGCTGAGCTGATGGTTAGTTGGCAGAAGTTTCCTATATTTTGTTTGTCCAATAAAATCCAGCGCAACATATACAGTAGTATTTGCTCTATACTGTCTTGTGTATTGACCGAACTAAACACAACACAAGCCATGAATCTCTTTACTTTTATTCAAGTCATTTTCTAGACGAGTACTCTTGCCAAGAATTACAGGAACATTATTACATACGCTCTCTCTCCCTGCATTTGTTTTTACAGCGCAACGTTCCCTCACATAAATGTTGTTTCCCTTCTAGGTGTTTTATGATCCCTGCTCTTGCTTTGACCTCACACTCCCACCCTTGCTCCCTTCCTCTCTTATTAGACCGATGCATCGGATCAGTATTCCCATGAGCAGCCTCCTGAAGGATGTACCCTGATTACTGTTAATTCATGTTATATATTACAGCTGGGTGCACATGAGTTCACAGCAGAGCTAAATGGGAATTTCACACCTCACATTTTGTCCATTTAGTTAAGACAACGGGCTAATGGGGTTAGTGGAGGTTTTTGTTCTACAGTGTAGGGCTGCAGTTAATTATTATTTTCATTATCGATTAATCTGTTGATTATTTTTTGGATTAATTGATTGAATCATTTAGACTATGAAATTAAAAGAAATAGTGAAAAAATGCTCCTCAGAGCACAATATGACGTCTTCAGATGTCTTGTTTTGTCCAAAGATATTTATTTTACAGTTATATATGAAAAGCAGTAAATCCTCTCATCTAAGCAGCTGGAACCAGCAAAGTTTTGGAATAACTGAAACTATTAATTGATTATCAAAAAAGTTGTTGATTATTTTTCTGTCCATCAACTTGTGGATTAATCGACTAATGGTTTCAGCTCCACTACACTAATAAAAGGACAATTCAAGAAAGTCGTAATATCTTATTTCAGGCTGTTAATTTTTTTGTTATCCAAGACAAATAGTCTTGTCAAGCACTACTTGCATTACATTATCAGACTTGAATGAGCTGAATTAAAAAACAAATAATCCAACTTTAAGAACTTTTATCCTGAATTCCTGAAGTTTCATGGATTTTTTAACAGTCTTTTTTTATAGCTAGTTTCAAGATAAGATGCTTCAAAGTGGCTTAATTTACCTTATTGGCAGATTTATTATTTGATACTATCACATTTCTCAAATTAACACTTTTGTTTATTTGTAGGCAAGTTTTTGCAGTGTAGAATATATTTTCAACTCACCTGTCCTGCTGACCTGAATTTCAGAGAGCAAGAGATTCAGTGTGGCTACTGTTCAGCAGCACATGTGCATTAGTGGAGATTGTGGAGACATTTAGCCTTGAATCTGATAGTGCGGCTAAATAGAGGTTTCACAACTGGTGGGAACACATGAGGCTTTGCGGAGTCTTTTAACCTAGAATATTCTAGTAACACATGTATACGCTATTTCGAGGCGGTGAGCCTTCAGCACCACAGAGGACGTTAACAGTCAGTGTTTTACAGATAACTTGTAGATAACTCTTTTACACACGTGCACACACACATGCACGTGCACACACGCGCAGTGTTGACCGCTGAGTGACTGGTTCATCCACAGCCGGGCAGGGAGGCTGATGTTCGCTGGCCTCTCTCGCTGTCTGTTTAATAATTCAGCACACCTGAGCAGAAACACATTTGCCCTATCTGCTCCTGTTTGGCCAGCAGAGCGTGGAGATGGCGTTACAAGCTCCCAGTCTGCCTCCCTCACTGTCATTAGTCCCCCCCCTCCACCTCACCCGCTCCACTTCATGCCTCTGTCTCTGCCTCCACTGGAATAAAACTGAAAGTGTGCATGCTCCTCCTCCTTCTCTCTTGCCGTTTCCTCTCCTCTTTCGTTTCTTCCTCTCCTCTCCTCTCTTGTTTCCTCATCTCCTCTCCTCTCCTCTCCTCTCTCATATTTTCCTCTCCTCTCTTCTCCTGTTTCCTCCTCTCCCCTCCTCAACTCTGCTTTTCTCTTCCTCCTCTTCTCTCCTTTCCTCTCCTCTCCTTTCCTTCCTCGTCCTCTCCCCTCCTCTACTCTCCTTTTCTCTTCCTCCTCTTCTCTCCTTTCCTCTCCTCTTCCTCCTCCTCTCATCTCCTCTTGCCTGTCTCGTCTCGTCTCCTTTCTCTTCCTCACCTCTCATTTCCTCCTCTCCTCCCTCCTAGATTCCTAAGTTCTTACCAAATCAGATATCGAAATCCAACAAGAATGTGTTGCATATAATGTATTACTTTGGTATATTAACATTTGACTATATTAATTATCATATGCATTGATAAAGTATTGGTGGAATTCCATAGATCTAATGTAGAAAATAGAGACAAAGATTTCATGATGTTGATGTGATCCTACAGTAACCATTGCACATGGCTATCAGCTGGCCTACAAAGACAGATGCAGCTCAGACAAGGAATTAATAAACATTCTACCACAGATCCAGAAGGTTTTCGATGTGCAGTAGATTCTGGTCCTGCTGGCGAGCATAAAAAATTCCTGTAAGAAGTGATTTAAAGGATGACACTGGTTTTGCCACCCTAAGCAGGTTGGCAGGGTGTCCCAAAGCCTGAGGGCCTGGACGTTTCCTTTCCTCTCTCCTGCAACTCCTTTCAGATGTATGTAGTCTCCCCACATTCCTCCCCCTACTCCTCTGTCCTCTTTCATTTTCTGTCCCCTGCAGCTAGCCAAGGATGTGAAGTTGCTTTCACCTTCCCTTTTTTAACTCTTCTCTTCTCCAAACTCTAAATGTCTAGCAGAGAGAAAGTGCTAGCTTTGCCAGCCTCAGCAATTCAGGAGATGTCCATAGGAGGGTCAAAATAAGACTGCGGGGGATATGAGGAAAGAGAAGGAAAGGAAAATAATGATCAATACAGTGAATGCCAAATAATATACAGTATGAAATTATAGTTTTCAAGATTTTAGGAATGAAGGAAGTGTCTTTGCTGTAAACGTTGAAAGAAACCAATGTTTACTGTTAAGGTGAGGTGCAGAATTTTGTCAATACTGATTTATGCACCTCACAATTTATACCCATTGCCAGTTCAGGAAGTAGTGTACTCTTAATGTAGCGGTGGGGTGGTGGTTCGGCGTGTAGTGCACCTGACATTCATGCAGGTGATTATGGTTTGCATCCCATCACAGACCAGCAATTAACAATTGCGTTTTAACCGTAACCTCAGTTTTTCTCAAGCTCAAACAAGTGTTTTAGTTGCCTAACCTGACCATATCATAACCATATTTTATTTGTCATAACCACAATCTATCTCCAAACTTAACTATACCGTGGTTGCCATGCACACATATTAATTAATTTATATTAATTATATACATTTTTCTTATCTATTTTTGGAACAAATCATGTAGCCATAGGTAATCCCTTAATGCAGAAGAATAAATGAGGCTTAACCCTAACCATACCTTGACCATATTTTATTTGCCATAACCACAATCTCTCCCTAACTTTAACTACTGTATACTGCAGCTCTCATGCACAGAAAGCAAGAATTTTAAAAACGTTGGCACTGAACATACAGTACTCTAGGGTTTTGCAGAATCTTCTGCAAACGTTCTTGTTTGGCGATTGGTTTGGGTCTCATACGTCAAAGTCACATGCTTTATTGTCCATCCATCCACCGCAGAGTCCTTCCTAAGAGGTTCTGCGACATTACAACAACATCACATTTGCTACTTTGAGAGGACAGTAATTTGACGCTTTTTTTAGTTTTAGTTTAAACATGGATTTTTTTTTAAGTTTCTTTTAATCCAATGACATGGTGTTTGGATATTGCTTTAGTAGGCTTCAGAGCTCAGTGGATCATGTGAATGAAGTGCTCCTGGTGAATGTAGAGGCCGGAGAGAGAGAGAGAGAGAGAGAGGTCCAGCCTGGTGAGAGGCTAGTGGTAAGTGGTAGGGCAGCAGGAGGCAGTGAATCTGAAGTAGGTGCCACGGCAGATGTATTGAAAGGTCCTGTTGTGCGTCTAACACACCTGAGCCATCCATTCTGTGGGCTGACTGCACTTCCCAGGGGGTCAGGGTGCAGCTGTTCTTCCTAGTTCAGTGGTGCCACGCTGGCCTACCTGTGGCTCTGCAGCAGTCAGTGTTGCCTTTGCTCGTGGTGGCCCGCTCTCCGGGGAAATCTTCCCTCTGCTGGCTCCCAGCCCTGCACGCATGTGTGTGTGTATGTGTGCGTCTATGAGAGCAGACGCTGGTCGGGACTGCAATCCCCGTCCACAAATGAACAAATGAAACACCAATTGAATGAAAATAGAAAAGCGGCACTTTCAATAAATGTCCAGCCTTTTTCCCCCAACCGGGTCATTGATTCAGTGCATACGCAAGTGTTTCATGTGTTTCAGGCTATTTCTCAATATAACGTCATTAGAAGCAGCCATTAGCTCACCAGATTTTTTCATTTTGGTGGCTGTTTACCAAACCCACAGAGGTGTTTTATCATGTTCAGGTTCTCAGACTCAGTGTAAGCCCTCTCAGTATCTATTATCTGTGTCTGTACATCTTATGTAACACCCAGGATTTCTAGCAGACAAACACTGTGTTTCAAAGCCCGCCTATTGTTGAATCTGGATTATAATTTATCACTCAGCTGTGAGCTGCCGCAGACACTCATGCAGCGGGCCAACATACAAGGCCTGCTTGATTGTGGTTCTCCATTGTGTGGGAGAGCAGGCGGGGAAAATGACATTTTGCAGTCTGGAGAGGGTTATTGCCTACTTTGGTTATGTTACCCTCCTGTGGAGTGTTGTGGGGCATAAACACCTTTTTGTTGTAATACTGAATAGTATTTACACACCTTTTAGGGCAGATTAGTATAATCTGTAATCATTATTTTCATTTGCTCTATGCTTTTTAACCTACCTTCCTCCTCCCGGATATGTATGAAAACCATTAAAGGACAAAAATAACTCACTTCATTTTTTTACAGTACTGTTTAAGCTTTTCTGACAAACTATTCTGCCAAGATGTTATCTTTTTTGGACCCTGCAGTCTAACCTCAACGTGCTATTTGAATTTACGAAGCCATACTTTATTTCTTATCCATTTTTGATAAAAATCAACAGCATAGGAAGTTGGTGTCGTGGTTGCAACTGTTTCTCAGGCACCTCTTTTTCTGTTTTAATCTGTTTGAAGTGAATCCTGCAGAGGATTTGGCCAAATAAAAGAGGCTGTAAAATATGTGTTCACCTTTTTGACTTCGAACGCGACAAAACAAAGTCACTGTAGTTTTAGAAATCCTTTTAAATTAGAATCACCCACCTTGAAAGGACTTACAGAGCCTTCGTCCTCTTGAGGGTGTTATGTCTGCTATTGTACACCACAGTATGTAAATGCTCACAGGTTTTCCTCTAATAACTTGCCTGTTATTACAAACTGACCTCAGACCACTTTCTGCAGCATCAGCAGTTTTGGGTCTAACAACAAAGTGCTGATGGCAGGGCTACCTTTCTACCTGCAACACCAGACTGTTAATGTATATTACACACCAAGTCCCTGAAGGACCACCTGTCAATGGAAACTCAGTCTTTTTAATTACAGCATTGCTACTGGCTGGGAGAGTCGAGAAAAGAAAAGATGTGACTGTGTGTTTGGTCAGTTTTTAATCCTAATAGTTTTGTTATTGTTTCAAGTAAACCATGTTTCGTATACAGTATGTATTTACTGTAAACATGGGTTAAGATCTGTCTCCCTTTCTTTCTGACTGGAATTCTCATGTTTGAAATATGCAGACTTTATTTTTAGCACACGTCTCCTCCGATTTTCAAACTAACCTTAGATTAATTGAGGAAATACAGCCTGACGGTGATACTGGACCGTTTGTCTGACCAGTAGCCAAAACTGCCATATTGTAGCACAGGTGCACAGAGAGCAAAAATATTCCACTAAATGTAAACATTGCTTAGATAATACAAATGTAGTTTTAAACGTAGAAGCCCATTCAAGGTTTCAGTATTCATAAAAAAAACTTTATTAAGACCCTCGACAAGCAGATGATGAGAAATCCTCTCCGCCACACACTGAAGGGCACAGTCACAGAGAGTCACAGTCTGATTTGCATAGCTCAGACAACAGACAAACTGTGCAAATCATTATCATATAGTGGGGGAGGTGACAGAGATGGACGAGGTTTGCTCTCCACTGCTCCCTCCAGCAACCTGTGGAGGCCACGATGAGGATCTTTGATTAAAGCACGCTGAGGCTGAAGGTTGAGAGATTCCCCTGCTGTGAGGATTAAGTTGTAGAAGAGGCGAGGTTGTAGGTTACAGTTCAGCTCTACAGAGGAGAAACTATACACAAATATACTGTACAGCTGCCACTTTAACAGAATATTAAAAACATATTAAAACCTACAGTACAGTTCAGTTCAAATCTTTATGGTTCCACAAGGGAGGACATTCTTTTTGCAGTAAGGCAGCATAAAAAACATAAACACAAAAAAACACAAAAAGGTACTTAATACAAGTAAAGCAAAACTGCAACAATAACAATAAGGATTCTAAGCTGTCAATTTATGGTGTATTAGAGCTTTTTGGAAAACTGTATCTGACCAGAGGGGAGGATGTCAAATTTCTTAACAAGAAGACAGTCTGGATTTGCTAAGATGGATTTAACTTTCCATGTTATTTGCCAACTAATAATGTCATTCATTGATGTATGTGGTTTGTCTTTGTTTTTTGTTTGTTTTTTGTCTGTCTGTATGTTGCCGTATTCATAATCGTATTTGTATTTTTTATTCATTTTGTCACTCCTCTGTTGTAGTGTAGTGATTGTGATATATGTTAGGACCCCCTCAAAAACAAAAATCTCAAGGGGTTTGTCCTGATAAATACATTTGAATACACGAAGAACGCTGCAGCTCACCAATGATTTTACTCGCCACCTTGACAATGTTGTCTAGTCGATCCCCGTTTCACACATTCAAATTCCCACGCCATCAAATAACTGAGAAGGTGAGGGCTGACTCTGTGATGGATCTGTAAAATAACACCCTCAACTTGCAGTCAACATTTAAAACATTAACCTATACAGAAAATATAGTCTTTGTTACCGTTTCTTCCGTACTGTCTTAGTATTTACATCAAAGCTCATTTTCTTGTCAAGTTAAAGGTCCCCTGATTTTTTGAAGTTATGGAGGAATGTTTTTCTGTGTGGTTCCACGTTTCTTTTCACCTTGTGCTTGCATACGAGGACTCACATGCACGCGGGTGACTCGATACACATTCCTGCCATTGGTTTCACGCTATTCCACTGATCAGCAGGTGGTGGTAACAAAGGCAGGGAAGAAAAAGAAGAGAAAAGAAAAACTCCACAGGGCACCTTTAAATATCAAGGTACAGCTGCACTTATAGCTCTCGACAGTTTCTCGTCAATCATCAATGGTCTGAGAAGGTGGAAGTAGTGTTTATCTGAAGTCAATAACCATGTCTCAACAGTAGGTATAGATCATATTTAGATGTTAAAATGAGGATTATATAAAGTACAGTTTGCTTAGTATCAAGCTGAAGGCCAATATTTTATTTTAAATTAGGTATGGTTCCTGGTCTATTCTTTTTTTTATCACAGTATTTCTCACAGATGGTGCAGAATACCTGTATATGATGAGTTGCCTGCATACATGTCATGCTACTGTATATCACGTTGTGTTGATGTAATATGGCACATAATGATGTGACGCAATCTGTGATGCAGTTTACGTGCACATAACACGTATGATGCAATATAATATGATATGATATGAGATGATTGGACATGTTTATAAGTCATTTGCTGCTCTTCACAGCCAGATCAGGGGTTTCCAAAGTGATAAGCTCGCTAATTACAGTTTCAAGTGTGAGCTCTTGCTCTGTTGTTTATCTAAAGGAAATTAGAAGATAATTATATTTGCGAGACCTGTTTGGACTTGCTCTCTCTCTCTCTCTCTCTCTCTCTCTCTCTCTCTGTTTCTCTCTCCTGCTCTTGCTCTCTCTTCTCCTCTCTGCAAACAGTGCATTATTAATGCTGGGAAGCGAGCCTCTCCAAATAAATCACATACTGATGTCATTTGATGTCAGCCACTTGTCAGGATGATTTGATTAAAAGTCTGGTTTATGAATTCAGTATCTGCTGTCACCTCCCAGTGCAGGGCTTTTTTTTTTTAAATCCTCCATCTTGTATAGTATCCATCCTCCTAGAAGAAATATTTTAGTGGCCATCACTGATAACCAAGCAGTGTTGCACATCATTGTTTCATGAGACAAATAAATTATTACAGCCGGATCAATACTGGACTCGATAGATATCTGAGAGTTTAAAAAGCCTGCTAATGATAGCAGGCTTTATAAATGCATTGAATGCATTTTCCTCATACAACATTTACAAAGCCAGTTTTTACATTTAAATTGTGCATTGTTTCCATCCATGTTTGTTTGTTTGTTAGTAGTCATCTTCTTCACTGCCTTTGTTAGAGCATTGTTACGTTTGTAACCAATTGCAGGAATTACGCCGTCCATGTGCTTGTGCATATGTGTTCTTGTGTGCATTCATGACCCAAACAAAACGGAGACCCACTCATAACAATCATTGGCTGTGTCCGAAACAACTCTCTCATTCACTGCTTCCTATAAAATAAGTGCTCAATAGTTTACTCCATAGTGAGCAGTAAGTTGTGCATTGTGGAGTTTTTGAGGGCACCATATGGTGGATACATTTTCACACTCAATTTGGACATTCAAATAAAATGGCGGGCAGTAAATATAGTGCACTATACAGTTAAATAGGGAGTGATTTAGGACACAGCCGTTGCTCAATAGCGCTACTAGTGGTCAAAAACTCCACAGGGTAACTTTTAAGGAGCTTATACCATAATTAACATTAGTTAACATGAATGTTTGCTAAATAAAATGGTCAAATAAAGTGTCTCTGTCATTGTTATCTTCACTTATTTGCTTGAGATAGAAAAACTCTCATTGTGCACATTAAAAACTAAAAACAGGTACATACAATGCCATAAAAAAGAAAAGACGTTATAGCACTCATTGCCAGCAGGTGGCACAAGTGTCAAAATTGCAGAAGCTATTACTTTCTTGCCTATATACGGTGCATTCAACTCATCTACATTTGTAGTTGCTAACTGCTGCTGCAGTTGCTTTTCTGGCTGGGTCTTGCATCAATAACATCACATGTTTTTGTTTGGTGAAAGGTTTTCTTGATTTGAGGGATAGAGCCCTTGAGTTTTATATCGAACCCATTTATCTGAAATTTGTGTTATCTGTTGGATTTTTATTGTATTCATTTAAAGACACAGTATATATGATCCCATCCAAAAAAAAAACCCAAAAAGATTAGTATTTGTGTGACAGGACTAAAATAATCTAACAAACAACTCTAGTGAACAGCACAGTTTCAGTAAGCTCTCAAGTGTGTGTAGTCTAATGGAGCTGGTAATCCCTATTTTGCTGAAACTGCTCATGTGAGATGAATTACTATCGTTTTGTTTCCAATCGGAGGAATATACACCATTTTGTGACAAATCCTCATGTGTAATAACATCTTTACTGACACGAACCACAGCTAATCAGCCCTCTATTCGTCCTGTTTGTCTGCATTTAAGCACAGAGATGCAGCAGAGACGGTTTGTCTGTGTGTTATCTGTGATGTCATGGTGTGACAGTTAAGGTCTGCGCTCTCACTTGGTAAAATGGGTCATGGCTGGATATCGGCATAATTACCCTTCATTGGCCAATCTGTCCTTGAGCAGGAAATGAATATATCTCTATTATGTACAGGGTCAGCTGATGTGTCCTTCAGATTTAATACATGCCATCACGCTGGTGCAGACACACGCGCGCACACACACACACACACACACAGGACACAGTCATGTACTGTACACAAACAAATAAGTGCATGCAAACACACACACACATCAACAACATCCTAAAAACCTTCAGGAAAAGAAACCTCCTATTAATCAACCTAAAGTGCGACAAAATACATCTTCAGTCTCCAAGTGTCAGTAATTGCTTTCAATAGAACGGCCTTGAAAGTGATTCTCGTTCTGTATAAAGACGCACAGAGCAGCTCTCTCTCTTTGTCCACTGATCCACGCCAGGGACAGCACTGCAGCAAAACCAACTAGAACCAATCCACTGTAACAAGGAGCCTGTAAAGAAATATAATAATAATCCATCCATCCATTGAACAGATTGGTCCCCTGGCTGCGTCCTGATCTCAAAGTTTTCTTTGTTTCCTGGACTCGAAAGTAATTATTATTCTGGAAATCAACAAAGGATTTACAGAAAGCAATGTGGGAAATCCTTGAATTAAAAAACAGCAATTAAAAGGTAATTTGGCAGATGATGCAGATGGAAGAACTGAGTCTTTTAACTTTTAAATACTTAAATAACTTTATTAATATTAGAGTTTAAAAGCTGCAACAGTAACAAGGAAGGGTGAAAGAAAGAAAGAATGCATTAACACTGACATAATGGAAAACATATGTTTGCAATAAATAAAAATAAACAAAGCCAGTAATGTGGCAAGAGACTCTATTTTAACCCAAAGCATCATATTACAATTACAAATTGGGCCTTTGAAAGTAACAATCTGTGAAGTCCTACAAGTAAATCCTCTGTTTTGCCTTAATGGCATTACGACCATCTGTGGTGTGTTTTCTTTGTGTTCTGTTTTCTTTGCACGTGACTCTTGGAGACAAAAGACAAGACACAGAAACTATAGCAAATGTGCACACTGTGATTCCCAGCATGCACGGCTGGTGTGTTGACTTTCATTGATTCACATAGACGCCCAAAGTGAAGCAGGAGTCACTCAGCGAGTGCTGCACATCTGGCGTGTAGCCATCAGGCTTATAGCAAATAAGCAAGTGATACTTCTATCTAAACATTTACCTCCTGTAGTCTGACAGCTGTCTGAGATTCAAAAGCATGCTATGGAAATAAAGTGTTACTGAAACTTCATCAATAAACTCATCAAAATTACAGAACAAAAGTGTCACAGTGCGGGCCAACTGACAAGTCATGTCTGGGAAATGCAGAACAAAACCACCTATCAATCATGTTGCAAATAAAGCTTATTAATTAACCTTATTGGTCCATGAATTAGAATTTTTTTTTTTTTTTACAATAACTTCTCCCCTCATCCTCCTTCAGGCCCCCCAGCTCGGCACTCTGATGGGCGTCTACATGCCGTGCATCCAGAACATCTTCGGAGTGATCCTCTTCCTCAGGATGACCTGGTTGGTGGGAATCGGCGGTGTCATTGGGACGTTCATCATCGTCTTCATGTGCTGTGCCACAGTGAGTGTGTTACCTGCTTTTATTTTAGCCCTTCTGTTGCAGCACACTGAAATCAAGTGTTGTCAAAGAGTGACCTTAAACTGGAGAGCAGCGTATTGTGGCATACATGGCAGCAGATAGCGTACAGGTAATGAGCTGTGCGGTAGTAAAAGATAACAGATGTTCACCATTATTACCTTCACTGACAACAGTGGAGGTTAAAGAATCTTAGGAGCTGCTGGGATTAGGGTTGAGTAGTCTATCATGAGAAATTTAGTTTACCATTTATACCACAGATATCACATTAATACTGTATCTGTGGCTGATTTAGGCTGTTGTGGGCAATGCTGCAAATCAATGAGCAGCATTTTTATGACTTTTGTGATGAAGTACCTTGATTTGTCAGATATTTAATTCACTGGATTTAGCCAAAAACAAACATTCCCATCTGGTTATTTTATCCATAAATGGTTCCTCAATTGTTTAACAGGAACATTTGCTCTATTGTGAAATATATAGATATGGTAGTATAGCATTACATGCCGTCCTACCTGGGATGATGGTCAATATCTTAGTCATAATTCTCTTCTCTCCCACCTCCTCCGTGGAGCCCAAAAAACACCCGAGCACAAAGCCGGTCTTCCTAATTAGTTTGTCCAGCTTCTTCCTGTCTGAAGCTGAGATTTAACGGCTCTACAGACCACTGCAAGGAGTCATAAATTGCCTCTGAGTCTCTAAATGCAGACTCTAAATAACTTTAGTCTCCTGAGTAAGACTTTATATTGACCCTTGCATACAGTTTATAACATTGCATTGTTAATTCAGTTCAATCAGTAAACTTAATCCCTAACAATAGGTTCATATTAAGGGATAGGTTTGGCGATATTTTTGTTATTGTAAGTAAATCCTATGACAAGATCAAAACCAACAGTGTGATAGTCTGTGTTTCTTGCCCCAAGAACATTCCTTCCCAATGAAGACGTAAATCTTCAAAAAATGGTCACGATGATGTAACAGCTGAGTAATTTGGCGTTGTAGTTTTCAGCAAACGCTACTCAACAGGAATAAATGGTGCGTTTGTTGGGGACTATATTCAGCAGCTTGTGAGTATTAACAACAGCAGGATGGTGTATGTGGGATCAACTCAAAATACACTTCAGTGCCCATTTTCATGGTAATGAAGTAACATGTCACCCAGTGCAGCAGTGTGGCTCAGTGACGCGTTTTTAATAGTTTTTTTTTTAATAGACAACAATGGAGGTCTATGTCACAGAGGAATACACACACAATACTTGTTCGTAGAATCAGTTCATTGTTGGTTTTGGTCTTTTGATGTGATTTGTTGACAACAAGAATTGAAAACCTTGTTAGCATCTCCCATTGCATGCACCAGTCACCGCTCACTGAAGTATAACGTGCAGCTTTAAGTATCAGTCATCCTGTTTTCTACTTTTCATTTTTACACATAGATTTATAAATAAGGTTCCTTATCACTGCCCGACATGTGGACCAACATGTGCACACGCAATAACATACTCATAGCTCAGAGTTTTATTTCAGTTTTATTGCCTTTGGGGAACATTTTTTACTTTCTAAAATGGTAATATTTACATGATTTTAAGGGAGGAAGTTTTAACTTTTATTTTAGCCAGTTTGATCAAACTGGCCATTGGTGGAGGTGTAATGTTGCTCTCACATGACATTAGCTATGATGGCTATCTTCAGAGGTTTTGTACCAAACAAGCTTCCCGTTGTGGTATGTAGCAATAGGGGATCTGCCGCTCTTTCATCGCTACGGTTGTATTTTAAAGACGCCGCGCATTCAATCTGTAAAAAGAACAAAATGGATGATGACACGTTGTGATGTTCCCTGCTTCCCATTAATGTCAGTGCCACGGAGCTGTCATGTGTCAGAGTGACTTTGGTGTTGGACTGACACCCTGTCGTGGCCTTAAGACTCGAATTACAAAAGACAGTGTCCCACAGGATCTGCAGCGCCGCTGTCAGTGATCTGAGTGGCTGTTACAAACTGATTGTGTTTGACTTGTTTGATGCATTTGATTGTCAGGGAACATATATTGTGCCTCCTCACTGGATGGCTAACATGTTATCTATTCATGAGAAAGGCGTTGCTATGTATGTTATTGTACAGGGTAGTTTAATTCAAACTGTGCGGTCTATCAGCTGTCAGGGTGGTGTATCTTTTCTCTGATTTGCAGTGTGCGTTGTGGCAGGACTGTATGTTGGCATGTCTGTGTGTTTGTGCAGCCTAGATTCTCCTCCAGCAGAGTGTATTTATAGAACAACCCCCTCAAATCTCAACCATAGCAAAGTTGCCTGCACAGACACACAGGCAATATGCTTCCCAATCACGTTTCTCTGTGACAGTGTAGAGAGGGCTTTGAAAAAGCAGTATGTCTTTTTAAACTGTTTTTGTATTGATTGTTGTGCTCATTTGAAAACTGACAGGACATGTAATTGCTGATATGCATTTTTTGGTGGAAAATAATCATTACCTCTAAAATATAGATATTCAAACTGTAAAATTTTAATTAAACCAAGGACACAGTGCGCCAGTTTAGTGCAGTAACTGATTTCGGATACATTGGACAGTATATCATTTTGAAATTGTTTTTCATTGCCGATGAATGTAAGGACACACATTTTATCTCAGTTTAATTGTTGGTACATTTATTTTCTAAAAGAGGAGATATTCTGTGGATGCTGCCGAAAAAAATATGGTGTTCAGTTTCATTTAAAAAAAATTGTGCAGTGTAAGATCAAAGGTGGTTCAGACAGGAAGCCATGCAAACACACACAAACATAGATACTATGCAGCATTTCTATACATGTCACATACTGGTGTACATTTAACCTCTTACATAGGCTATTCTGTTCCTCCCTGCTTCTCTCGCTCATTTTTTCTCACCATTTCTGTCTTTCTCACACACACACACACACACACTTATTTCTTATCAGTCATACCGTGCTCATTGCAGAGCCCCGGGGCGATAAGCCTGAGCGTGAACGGTGTGTGAGAAACCCCCACCTCTCTCCTCCTGAGCTCCTTACATAACACATAACCACCCAGCCCTCCAGGGGTTGCCAGCAACACACCGCAAGATAGCGTGTGTATGTGTACGTGTGTGTGTGTGTGTGTGTGTGTGTGTGTGTACATACATGTATGCAGCGATCCCCACTTTAGTGAAATCCACAGGACTTGAAGTGCAGAGGAATCACGCATGCTGTAAAGCTCGATAATATACAGCGTGAACCCATGTTTTATTCACATGAATGCATGATGGGATATCACTGACAGAGCACTTTTCATTAGATGCTCAGTCACAGCAGCACATATATGTAGCTGTCGAACACTTCACGCCATTATTTTTTCGTCACGCAGCATTTTGACAGAACATTAGCGAGCCGGCCGAACCCGCGGCACATTCTGGGAATCATTATTATATGAGGAATGTGGAACAGCTCTGACACATTATACTATTAACCATGAAATTATACACACAACCATTTTAAAAGTCAGTATATGATCGCAGACGGCGCTCTCCGAGCCGGTATATTCAAACATGCGCTGCGTGTGTGTATTTTTAGCCCAAATAATGAATGCAGGCTTGTCACCAAGATAAAATGAGGTTTAATATTCTAGATGGAAAGTCATCTGTTGTTGGGCCTTCCTCATTACTTCCAGGTCTTGAATCCAAATGCTGCGAGGGTAAGGGTGGTCTGCCCTCTGTCGTGACTCATTTAAATGCTAAGGATGCTTTTCTCCCTTCCTCCCTTTCATTTTTTACTCTCATCTCCTTCGCTTACTCAATTTCTCCAACCCTTTCTACATTTTACTGTCTCATTATTTCCTCTATCTTCTCCTCCTCCCTTTTGCTTCCTCTGCCTCTCTCTCCCTCTCTTTCCACCCACCCATCTACCTCTCCTCCTCTCTCTCACACAGCTGCATCTCGTCCTCTTGTGCTCAGTCTCTCCGATGTCAGTCTGAAAGTAAAAATCACCTCCATCTCCTTCACCTGACACTTTTGCCTTCTACAGTTCACCATCCACAGGGATTTCAAGTGATAAACAGCACACTGAAAATAGACTTCTACTGTACCATTGTGTGTGAATTGATGAAGTTGTACTTGACAAAACTATTCTGCATTTGTGTAATGAAGCATGCTAATGAAGCACGCTCTCAGGGCAACGCGAAAACTCCAATCCTGTCAAAACCAATTTCCGCTCAACTCCGAGGTCGACTAAAGGCCAAATCAGACTTTGTCTGTAGCTTTGGGAAGAAACAGACCTAAGGTGTCCTTTGCAGTCATCATCGCGGGTATATCAGCGAGCAGACCCTTCTTAAAAATGAAAATTAGCTTCTTCACCAAATACATTCCTCAGGCTCAGTTATAATCATGCCTTAGAAGGAAATCGTCCCTTTTGTCTGATATGTAAGCTGTTTGCTGTTGTACCTCATATGAAAAAGACAGATGGCGAGCATAATCTGACGTTTTCTACTGGCACGCAGAGGGCGTGTGGGTGCATGTGAGTTTGGAGGTACAGGCACGGACTCCAGGCTTTATAGAGAACGATAGTGTTAGTATACGGCGTATACTCTATCAAACAGACTCTCAAACCTTCACAGTTTTAGGTTACCTGCACTGCCTGAAAGTGGGACAATAAAACAGGCCACAGGCTCTGGGTCAGTGGGAAAAAAGATGGTGCACATCCTGCCCACTACAGCAGAACACTGCTGCCTCCAGTGCCAGTCCACCAATCAGGTGCTGATTCAGACATGAGGTCATCGGGTAAAGTAATTGGGTTTTTTGGCCATCAATCATCAAACCAGGGAAAAAACAACAGACAAAAAGATGAAAAAAGTTTTTTTCTAAATTTTAGATATTTAATCTACAATATATGTTCCTGAGGGCACATCAAGTGCATTTACATTTGCAACAAATCAAAGTGTGACCTTCTGAGATCAGTGCAAACTTTCCAGGACGGTCAGAGTGATCTTCTGTGTTAGTGACAGCAGCTGATTGATGACATTTGTTAATGTCCCTGTCTGCAGTGACGCTCGGAGGGTCATGTGGAATAAAAGTAGGACACTGCTAAAAGTAAAGGTAAAGTGACCAAATAGGATTTCATAAAAAGTAAAAAAAAATCTCATCTGCTGGCTGCAAAATGACAGCCAGACCATGAGGAACTAACCAGAAGATAGAAGTGAAATTATCAATCTCCCCAGAGACAAAATGCTTGAGTGAGTTTTGAAATGTCTCAGTTGCTGCTGTATCCAGTCTGGAGGTCCAGATTAAAAAAATGTCTTGAAGACACTGTTAACATTGAAAACATTGATAAATCTACACTAACGATAGAATCCATCCAAATCTATCTTAAAAAAGGGGATAAAGGGACCGTTTGCTAAGCTCCACCCCCTTTGGTTACTGTTTCTACGCCTGTCAAGTTTTCCATTCTCGCATGACACATATGCAGTTTACAATGATAATGGTGGCAGATTTACCACTTGAAAGTCTTAGTATTTTTTTTAAACAGTGGGTCCTTGATTTCACACAGAGGCAGACACCCTAGACTATCGCTGATATTGGCTGAAATAGCAAATGTTGCTAGCATTCTTTATCAGCTGTAGCTACCAAGCTAGCTAATTGTCGTTAGCTCCATGAGTATCGGTTTAAAACTGTGCCCAGCTGACTCGTTTTGAAAGGAGAAGCCTGTGAAAAAGTCCTTAAATAGTTACTTGATGGCTACGTCAATGATATTGTGCTAAAAGACTGAGGCTAAAGCTAAAGCTAGCAAAAAAAGTATTTGACTGTACTAGTAAGTCTAAATCATATAAATCCATTGGTGGCTGTCCTGTACAGTTGTGTGGTGATTCGGTGACTCAGTATGCAACGGACTACCTCTGCGTGGCTGCTGCCCACATCAGATAAAACACTTAAACAATTACTGTCTTATCTGCTGTGGTGGGAGAAGAGCTTGTGGCCTCATTATGACCAGATTAGAGCGAGGAACAGAGCCCAGTCCCACTCATTCTTCACTCCTGATCGTCAGTCCACCGGGGCCCTCAGGTGACACTAACCACATTACTGTCTTCACAGAGACAGACGTAATGATAGTCGGACATAACCGGCTGGGACTCACCAGACTTTCTTCCATTACAGGTCTCACTCGCTCCATGTTTTTTTCTTGCTGGTCTACGATACCTAAAAATAATGTCAATAACGTAGAAAATGTTGTGATTTCATCTTCAAGAACTGCAGTGCAATAACACAACATATATTCTACAGTATCAAGGAAAAGTAATTTGGATTATTACAAGTATGGGTATAGCACTATTCAAAAGCAAAGCACTTAGGATTGAGGATATCAAAAGTAAAAACATATTAAACCAGTGAATTCATAATAGAACCCGAGCGATACCAGATTTATGAGGTCAAAACTAATATCAATATTTGAGAGTTTAAAAAAATCCGATAACAGTTTATCGGCCAATATTAGTTTTTTTAACATCAAACCTTTTGTGGTATTAAAGAATTGTGATTAACATATATATATATATATATACATATGGCCTATCTTTACAGTTGTAAATTAACTAAATGTAAATTTTAAACAGTCACCTTCACTGGAAATTAAATTTGTCAAAACAAGTTTAAACAACATTCACAATACAACAAAAATGTATTTAAGTCGCAGTTCATACAACTTTTTAATAATCTCTAATATACTTCAAGTCCCTCTTTCACCCAAATATATATGTTTTGCTTATTGTTCCTTCCAAGCAGAATATTAAATTATGTCTGGAGGGGATCTTTAACTATAATAAACATTAAAATGAAATAGTCTGTGGTGAGCAAAACTTTATTATGAGCATTACATTTGTTTCAGTATTACCTCAAACTTATCTTTGGCATTTCTGTACTTCAGTTGCTTGTTACTTATCGGCTAAAATATACGCCGATAACAATATATCTGTGATTAGCTAAAATCACTGGATGTATCCGACAGGCTCTGATTCATAATCTGTAAGATCACAAGTACCATTGTGCCGAAATAATGTGACATCATATCCTTTTGGATTTTCATCGGCAGAGTTTCTGTAGATAACATACAGTAGCTGGCTATCATGGTTGAAATTTTAATTACCCAATTTGTCTTCTGTACCACTGCTGCTACTGCTGTAAATGTCAAATATGTGTTACAAAGAATTGTACCCAGGGAAGACCAACCCCACACTGAATGTGCATACATCAACATTTCTTTTGCAAATGTGAAAGAAAGCTTTCATAAACTGGGTTGAAGCTGAATCAGTAACAGCTTTATAAAGATACCGTGGACTATAAAAAGTCATATTTTGAACACTGAAACAACAACTAAAACAGTAAAATGTAATAGCAAGTAATGGCACAATAAAGAGAAAAAGTGAAAGTAGGAGCTGTTTTAGGAGATGGCACTGATTCTTTCCAGCCCGCTCTCACATCTCCTCCTCGTGCTTCTCTTTCTGTCTCCGTCGCTCTCTTTCATGTGCAGACAATGTAGAAAGACACTCAGAAATTCAACAATAGCATTTGAAAGGATGATGAAATCTTAATGCTGTCTTTGTACTGTCACACACTCTATTTCTCACTTTGTCATTTTTTTATTTTTCTGGCCCATTCTTCCACTCGCTGCCTGCATCTCTCCCTCTCTTCCTCTGCAGGGCAGTGAAGGCTGGCTGTTTGTGTTGCAGGCAACTAGTGATCTCCATTCTAGCATTCCCTTACATTTCTTCCGGTGTTTTTCTCCCACTCAATACTGGAGTTACATTAGAGTTGTCATTGGCTGTCTGAATGTGCTCTGACAGCTGTTGACAGGCCCGGTGGCATTATTATTTATCTAATCAACAACCAGTCCGCTTTAGCATTTAGCATTGCTGTAAATTGATGTTGTCCTCACCTAAACTCCATCACAGGGTATTTTGATGTTATATACCACAGGCCTGAAGCTGTTATGATGGACGTCACTGGGAGGAAATGAAAATATGGAGAGTTAACTTGTAAAAGTCACAAAGTGACAAAAAAGTGGAAGTGACTTTTACTAAATGGCGGACGACATAAAATTAAGACAGTGTAGGCTTTTTAGCCATGCTAGCAGCAATGTCGGCGGTCGGTCTGAAATATCTCAACAACTTTTGGATGGATTGCCATGAAATTTGGTACATTAGGACGAGTCATTAGGACAAATCCTAATGATTTAAGTGATCTTCTGACTTTCCCTTTAGCACAACCAGCAGGTCAAAGTTTTTACTTATTTTGTGAAATATCTTTCCATCTATTGGGTGGATTGGCTTTTTTTGCACACACATTCATTGTTCCAAGACAATGAATCTTAATGACTTTTGTGATCCTCTGATTTTTTCTCTTGTGCCACCACAAGGTTGACCTTTGTGTTTTTTAGTGAAATGTCTCAACAAATATTAGATGGATTGCCATGAAATTTGGTACAGACATTCATGTCCCTCTCAGGATGAATTGTAATAACTTTGGTGATCCTTAAACTTCATCTCTAGCTCCATCATCAAGTCAAAAATGCAATTTGTCCATTACTTCGGTTTATGACCAAATACCTGAAAACTAATGACATTCCCATCAGCCTCAGCTGCACTTGAGTGCTAATTATCTAATGTTAGCATGTTAACAAGCTAAAGTAAGATGGTGCAGAGCCAGGCTAGCTGTTTCCAGTCTTTGTGCTAACTTGGCAAACATTATACCTGCTAGCATGTTAGCATTGTCATTGTGAGCATGGTAGCTTGCCGACATTAGCATTTAGCTCAAAGCAAAGCTATGCCAAAGTACAGCCTCACAGAGTTGCTAGCATGGCTGTAGTCTTGTTTTTTTCCTCTTGTTTTTCTTGTATTAGTTAGATATATTGATTATAAACTTTGTTACATCTACTGATGGAAACCATTTATTTACTTTGTCCTACAGTACATTGGGGTTTAATTAACAGTTTATTAAAGAAAATAATAAATTATACTTTCTAAAGGATTTAAAGTATGAGAAACTCAGCAATCAACTCTTCATATCCACAGTATGACTTTGGTAAATATGATTTAATTATCTTTTTTCTGCTCCTCTGTCATTTCCCCTCCCTCTCTGTGTAGACCATGCTGACTGCCATCTCGATGAGTGCCATCGCTACCAATGGAGTAGTGCCAGGTGGGTGAGCAGACGCTGGCACCACACAGTCATCACTGTTTGAGTCTGTCCGCTTTTAAATTTCTCTTTTCTCTGATTGCTTTTGGCACACTACACCCAGCGCAGCTTGATATCCCCAGAAATATTAAAAGCTTTAGTCTGGTATCTTGTGCACTTTAACTTGTCGTCACACGATGTTATCTAAACAAAATAAAACGTCAGCCAAATGCATGAAATGTAAAACTGAGTGTATGTGTTTTGGTCTGTATGCAGACACATTAATGTACACATAATGCAGTATAGCTACATTTTATAATGTGAGTTTACATAGTAATGATGGCCTGCGTCTTACCAGTTGGTGTGCATACAGCAGGGGTCAGAGAAAATTACAGCCTTGTGGAGAAATGTGGAAGTGTACGCCAATTATAACTGTCTGTGTTATAACTGGTACCAGCCTTTATGCTGCTGCAAAGTGCTGATTAAGGTCTATTTATTTATGTTGAGTTAATTTATTTGCACAGTGTTAGGAAATACAAGCACAAGCAATATGACAAAAGCAAAGTACAAGTACTATTATTTAGTCTTTTTTATAAAAAATTAACTGACGTTAATGTGATGATTTTTAGTAGCCAAAAATGGTGGCACTCGAATATCAAACTTAAATCCAACTAGTTCATGTGTCTCTCTTAAATAATGGACAGTAATGTGCTGAGAAAATGTAATTCATCGAAATTTACTTAATTAAAAAATAGTGAAAAGCACATTTGCACATTAAAAGAGTATGTCCATTGCATTTGAATCACAAATGTACCTACATACAAACACCACACACATATTTCTGAGTGTCTCTGTTAACATTGTTGTTTTTGTGTGTAGCTGGAGGCTCCTACTACATGATATCCCGTTCGCTGGGCCCTGAGTTTGGGGGAGCAGTGGGGATCTGTTTCTATCTGGGGACCACCTACGCTGGAGCCATGTACATCCTGGGGGCCATTGAACTCCTCCTGGTGAGGAACATCCTCTCTCTTCTCTTTCATTCTTTTACTGTCATCATCAGGGTGTCTGCTTTATATTTCACAATTTTTTAAAGGTTACATTTTTGTGCCATTGACAATATTTACAGTGAGCCCACCAAGTGTGGTGACTCAGTGATTTTGTGGTTAGAGGCAAACACGAACAGTTGACATGACGCTTGGAAGAGAGGTGGGATCAAGAGGAATATACTATGAGTGTGTGTGGTCAAGGATTAGTCCAGTCCAGAGAGGTTCAGTAGGACCATTCGGCGAATGTTTAGATGATCGTGGGACTCTCCTGCAGATTACTCAACCTTGATAACAGATATTCAAATTAGGCATTGTAGATATAAAATGGTGCATTTCACTGCAGGTGCATGGCCTGTCTCACCGCAGATTTATTCTGAGACTGACTCTGGTTAATAATTGGTGAAAAATTTGACAACATTTCCAGAACAGCTGCCATGTTTTCTCAGACTGGAAATTAGACGCAAAGACCAATGACAGCCCAGTGAGTGGGTGCATGTTAATGTTAGTAAAGGAGAGAACTGTCAACTGTCTCCTCTGTACAGCCTACTTGAAATGACATCCATTTCAAGCTCATTCATCCACGGCGTGGCCAGACCACAACGAGCGAAAGGGAAAATGATGGGATAGCTTTGCCAGGTTAGTGGAGGATGACCACTCAAATCACAGCTTTTCCTTCCCTGCAGTAAACTCTGCAACATCATACTTTGACAATTTTGTCACAGTGATAACACTGTCACAAAAGCTACTCTCAAGAGGAAGGAGATGTCATTGTGCAGCAAGTGCAAAATTGCCATGGTTGAATGTGACCTCTTGATTAAATTATGTTGGTAATACATAAAAGATTTGGTTCCCCGTTGCTCTGGTCCAAGGTCCAAAACTGGTGCCAATATTGGAAATGGTTCAGTAATATGAGGCAAAGAGCCAAACAAAACCAGCAGCACAGAGGCATTTAAAAACCAATCACTGATGTCTACTGAGAATATGGCTAATCTTTCTTTCTTTCTTTTCTTTTATGAAGTATCATAGCAGTGTCATTTTCAAGGGAGTCCTGTTCTACTCTGATAATCAGACAGAATTACCATTTCGTTTCCACTTCATTATTTAATCTAACATTGTGTTCATGTTAGGTATTTTCTGTTTGGGAGTGGGGATATTTTGCCCAAATGAGTCAGTACCGACTGACACATCAGTCCCATTAATGTTATTTCCAGTCGACATGGAAGCTCCAGTAGTAGTTTCTTGGAGCAGTTATCTTAAACAAATAGTTCAATATTTTCGGGATTACACTTTCTTGTCCAGAGTTAGATGAGAATATTGATACCACTTTCATCTCTGTACATTCAATATGAATTTACCACCAGCTGCCGGTCAGTATAGCCTTGCACAAAAACTGAAAACAGGGGGAAACAGCTAGCCTGGAAGATATTTACAGGGTAATTAGTGAGCTTTAGAGGTGCTGGTAGGTGGATTTTGTTACCTTTGGACAGAGTTAAGCTAGCTATTTCTCCCCGTTTCCAGTCTTTATGCTATGCTAAGCTAACCAGCATGTTGGGGGTAGCTTCATATTTAGCGTACAGACATGAGAGTGGTATCAATCTTCTCATTTAACTCTGGACAATAAAGCTAATAAGCGCATCATTTCTGCGTCAGTCTCATGATGTGCTGCTTGATTGCTGCAGACTGTGACACTTTAGTGCAGTAAAATTAATGAAGTGGCAAATGTGAAAAAAAAAAATCCTGTGCTCCCAACAAAAGTGAAACAGCGCCGCTATGTGCCACACGCCTTTCTGAAAATAAGAGTCCTTCTCCTTCAGTTTATTTTCCTCCTCACTGCGCTTTGAAGCTATTTTTTCTCAAGCTGTGTGTTCTTCAACGTGAATTCTGAGCAGTTGATGAAATGCAAGGATCTTTCATCTCGATCTTCACTCCTCTCCTCCTCATCCTCCTCCTCCTCCTCTGCCTTTTATTCCACACTTCTTCCACTGCAGTCCCCCATGCTGCATGGACTATTGGGTAATTATGCAAATACTGCATTAGCGAGCGATCAAGACACTGGCGGAGTAACAAGACCATTCCTTGAAACAGCTCTCATCACTTTGGTCCACTGTTATCAACATACCAGAGTGTGTGTGTTTTTGTTTTTTTATTCTTCCGTTATTCTCCTTCTGGATGCCTCTAATGGATATGCAGAGTTTGATCATGCCTGGAGGTTAATTCTGTCTTCTGGGTCAAAGCTGGCTTAGTTTCCATTGTAAAATAACAATCCCTGCAGAATTGTAAGGAGCAGATCTGGAGAAGGCTGATTTGAATATGTTTCATCCTTCCACCCAAGCCAAGAACACAAACTGATGCTGCTATTTTAGGAAGCATGAACAGTTCACAGTGAAGCAGGAGATTTGTTTGCCTAGTGATATGCTGTTCTTAGCATCAGATCAGTTTCTCCAGCCAAATGACCGGAATGAGCCATGACTCCCTGCTTCCTCTTCTCAATTTTATTTCCTCTTTATGGTGATTCAACTGTTTTGGGTGGAAACCAAATGATTATTTGAAAAAATAGAAGAAATTCCCATGCTTATGTAACAGCTTTGCCAGGAATCATCTAAAGCTGATGACAGATACTGACAGGCTAATTAGGGATTTACCGTTTTATATATGATGGGACTATACTTAGATTAACCCGTAGTAAAAGTGTAATAATGGCAGTTAATTTCGAATATTAATACCATGCTTGAGTACTTTAATTAAGCTGAATTAAAATAGCAGACCAGAATTATGTGTGCTGCTTCAAGCTCCAGTAGAGGACTGTTAATGTGAGCATCACATGTTTTCACACTTCACAGAGTTGTCCTCCTCACTCACCTCATGCCTTTCTCACCTCTCTTTTATTATATTTCAGCTTTTTTTTTTTTTTTTTTTTACTCAGGGTGAAATTTATTAAATTCAGCAGTAAACAAAGAGCTGGAGGAGCAGGCTTGTGACCTGAAATCTGCCAGTTTATATCCCCAGACAGGCTGTGGAAAAGTGAGGAGGGAAAGTGGATGAGTAACACTCGCACTCCCTAAACAACTACCACCAAGATGCCCTTGAGCTACAATTAGATTCTATGGAACAGGTGTGCTTTCCCTGGATATATAAAGGGAAAACAAATTATAACATGACGCCTCTACTTCAGATCTACATAGCACCCAAGGCGGCCATCTTTCCCCTGGAGGGCCTGGAGGGTGCCGAGGCAGAGGCCGCCCTGCTGAACAACATGCGCGTGTACGGGACCATCCTGTTGACCTCCATGGCCACGGTGGTGTTTGTCGGCGTGAAGTACGTCAACAAGCTGGCCCTGGTGTTCCTGGCCTGCGTCATTCTCTCCATCCTGGCCGTCTACGCCGGGGTCATCAAGACCGCCATCGATCCCCCCATATTCCCGTAAGCAGTGACAACCAAGACAGTCCAACACACCTGATGTAGGAACACAAGCACACAACACACACTAGGTTTATATAAGTCACTACGTTGATTGGATGCTAGAAAGCCATCTGCGTTGATTTGAAAGCTTGGAAATGAATAAAATTGCTAAGTATTTGTTTAATTGAAATGTTTTAATTGAAATACTCCACCTGCTTTGACGTGTTTCTGTTCAGTCAGATTTTTCCCCCCATGTGCCAATAATACTATAGTACGTACTGACCAATTAAGAACTGATTTAGTGATTTGCGGGTCCAAAGACTTGTAGGTTGAAACAGATCTTTGGTTGCCGATGATTTTATTTCAGCATGCAGTTATAGTCATTAAGATGCTGATGAATCAACAGCTATGTGTAACCTAGACGTCTACTTTTCAACCCACTTTAGCACATTTTTTAACGTCAGATTTTTAGACCTCTAGACGTGTTTTGACCTGCAAAAATCACTAAATCAATGCTTCCTGGGGACATATTGTTGTTTGAGGCTAAAGTTTGAAATTTAAAACAAATTACTTTCTTTGTCTCCAAGTGCTTTAGTGTTTATTTTTTGCTTACTAAATCAGTTTAGTTACTTTTTACTATTTACTAGCATAGGTGACCAAATTAATCAAATTGAATGTGGCATTTTGTGATCTAATATATCGAATTTTTACTAAAGAAATCAAAACTAACTGCTTACACCAAACACACACACACACTACACCAAACACACACACACACCAGCCACTCTGCTCTGACAGACAGCTTGTGCTTTTTTTCTCTCTAGTGTGTGTATCTTGGGCAACCGCACTTTGGTGTGGAAGTCCTTTGATGTGTGTGCCAAGACCTTAGAGACAGCTAATGGGACAGTCACCACCCAGCTGTGGCGCATGTTCTGTGATTCACCTTTGCTCAACGCTACCTGCGACAAGTACTTTGTAGCAAACAACGTGTCTGAGATCCAGGGCATCCCGGGGATCACCAGTGGAATCCTGGCAGGTTGGTTCATCCGGTTCGGATCTGACAATGTATAACTTACATACAGTAAGCACACAAATGCACACATCCATGTACAGTACACAGATATGTACTGTATGTCTTTCTGGTGGTGTTGGCATTCTCTCCTCGAAGGAAAAATGCTAAACTGCATTGTTGTGCAAAGGTGGTCTTAAAACAGGTTATGGCTTTCTGAACATTTTTGCAACTTTTGCAAAAGCTTTTTTTTGTTGTACAAAAATCAATTGTCAAATGGGGAAACATAACAATTTCTCCAGTATAAGCGGGTGCAGGGGAAAGGCACAGGAGGCATTGAGAGTAAATAAGCAATAAGGAAATTATCAAGGAAGACTGTCACTGATATATTTTGTTCTGACCATATACATTATGGATACACTGAATTTGCTAAATTGGATTAGAATGTGTTTTTATTTCTCATATATAGAAAAAAAGATATAAAGATAGAAATATGTAATATTCCATTCAAAGACGCTATATGTAAAATGTATCACTATATTACATTCATTTCACAACAGCTGGCATTATGCAATGTTGCTTTCGAAGGGGTACAATTCTCACTTTTTTCTCGGATGGAAAAACATCTGTTCTCTTGCTCTCAGTATGCTGGTGCCATCACTGTTTCTCACTCCACCTATATGTGACACACTTGCTGCATCCAGCCACTGACTTGTTGCTGGGTGCAACAAGATGAGCCTCTTTTTTTGGGGAATGGTTGAAAGTCTTTCCAGGAAATGTAGAAAAAGATGGAGTTTCACCAAGACAAAGCAGAAGAAAGTAACAGACCCTGACTGTAACAGCACTTGGATCTGTCAGCCCTGGGCTAACTGAAACCTTAGGCTACAGAGAGCCCAGAGCTAACTTAACCTAGTTTCTCTCTAGTGCTTATTACAGGGATAACAGTAAGCCCTGTGTTAAGGATCCACGTTGGAAAATCAGAGCCCATGGTTAATATAGTGCCTATAAAATGTATTCACCCCCCTTGGAAGTTACACTAATCAACAAAAAGACCGTTTAATGTCACAGTTAGTCAGAGACTTCTAAAACCAATTGGCTGCACCAGTAATACTTGGGTCCTATTAAAGGGGGTGAATAGTTATGCAAATATGTATAACTGCAATTCATTTAGATCACTGTGTAGAGATCTGCTTGTCCATAAAGGACGAAGTGAAGTAAACCACTTAGTCTTACATTTAGTTAAATCACAATCTAAAAAGATATAAACTGGTTGGCAGTCTGCAATGAGAGCATGTTTATGTCATTTCTTTAATCTGGTTTTGTCAACACAAACCATTCACCGGATTCTCTCTCTACTTAATTCTTCCCTATACCCCTCTCACCCATCCAGAGAACCTGTTTGGGACCTACTATGATAAGGGGGATCTGATTGCCAAAAAGAACACGGGGTCAGTGGAAGACGTGGATGACCCTATGACCAGCTCAAACCGCTATGTGTTGGCCGACATCACCAGCTTCTTTACGTTGCTGGTCGGCATCTACTTCCCCTCTGTGACAGGTGAAAATCGTATATATAGTAATATTAATTTGGGAATGAAGAGTTGCATTGTTAGCATTCAGAAGTTTGAGAAACAGATTTCTGTATGACATTCCTGCCGTCGTAATCACAATGCCAGGCACCCCTGAATCTTGGTTATGCATGTCAAGGAATTGCTTGATATTCTGCTGCTTCTAACACACCCTGTGTTTGAATGTGTGTGAATCTCCTTGACCTTGATAATGTCTGCTTCTCGACTACCTGCTCAGGGATCATGGCTGGCTCCAACCGCTCCGGAGACCTGCGTGATGCCCAGAAGTCAATCCCCATTGGAACCATTGCAGCCATCACCACCACCTCCACCGTCTGTATCCTCTCACTACTGCCCCCTGCAGGATAACAAGGGTCACTGCACAGACCAATAAAAAAAAATATTTTTGTTTTCCACACAATTAAACATTTAAAATAAGGCTGGTTTCTGAGTCAGATATTATATCAGTGGAAGATGATGTATTTTAAAACCTAGTGATCAGCCCAGAGAGGACACTATAAGTTAGATATACTCCCCAGGATTGTTTATGTTACACAAATTATTTTTTATACTTGGCATTTAAAAGTATTCCAGCCAGATATCCACTCAAATTATATTTTAAGCTCATATGTCAGACACCACTGGTCCAGTGCTGAGAGGACTTGAAGCGACGATGCGCTGTGTTGCTTTGCTCTGCTGTAACAAAAACACACTGATTGGCCTGCAGGGAGCACCATAATTAAAGGTCAACGTTTTAAACTGTGAAAGGCCATAACTGCTACAATACCAGTCTGATTTTGACGAAGCGTTATGCATTGTTTTTCTGATTGGCCCAAAGTATGCCTGTATCATTCATGGGAGATGATGATGATTCTTTTCTTAAATCCCAGTGGCTTTCTACTGAATCAGTTTGGTGCCACGGGTTAAATATGAGCTATATTTTCCTCCAATGTGTTCATATTTTATCGAGATTCTTCTGCTGTAAAATTATTGAACAGATGTAAAAGACACTAGCATAGTTATGGCACATTGTAATGTAAAACAAAAGATTACTGAGCATAAGGAAAGTGCCGCGATGTGGTTTTGAAACAGCCGACACAAACTTTCCTCCCCCTCACATTCTTATGTTGTGTAGGATAATTACTTTTCTTTGTGCAAAAGTTTTAAATTGAGGATTTTTTATATTCTTAATTATCAGCTGAAACATTATTTGGCTGCTACACATGTACTTCAACATACAAGGCAGATGTGATTACAGGCATCTAACTGAATCAGCCATCTTCAATGTCGTCCATGTATCTCGGAGTAATCAGCTTGGGGTCTAAACAAATTTGATTAGGAAGTCTAATCGCATCATTGGGCTGCCTATGCAATCACAAGTTAATAAAGCCGAGGGATATTAGTTACAATGTCATTGATCTCTGAGATATTATCCTAAAGAAAATCGAATGATGTCTTTTCTCAGCAAGTGTAGTTGATTGGTTTGTCAGTTCATTAAGTGCATCTTCAAAGGTAAAGGTTTATGATTTTATTTTCAAGTCCTGTCAATCACTAAACAGGTCTCGTCTATCAAATATCCACCAGTTTAAAAAACATGACTGTCTATGAAATACCTCTACTTTCCTGATCCATAACTTCTTAGACATGACCAGTGTGGTTCTGTTTGGTGCCTGCATCGAGGGCGTGGTCCTCAGGGACAAGTAAGTCCATCCTTGGTTAGCCGAGACAAACAACCCTGAAAATAACTGATTTTTCTTTTCATAATATACTTGCTATTGATAAAAAAAAAAATCTGGTTTTATGTGGTCTGAAATGGCAAGAAACCTTTTCTCATCTCTTTAAGATTTGGAGAGGGAGTTCACGGGAACTTGGTGATTGGCACGTTGGCTTGGCCATCACCATGGGTGATCGTGATTGGCTCTTTCTTCTCCACCTGCGGGGCGGGGCTGCAGAGTCTGACAGGAGCTCCTCGTCTCCTGCAGGCCATCGCCAAGGATAATATCGTGCCCGCCCTTCGGGTCAGTCTGTCTACTTATTTACATACCACTGTCATAATGTTCCCTTCCTTTCTAATTACATATAAACAGCAAAAAGCACTCTAAGCAGACACTCTTAAAAAGCAGTGGTGATAATATGTTTTTCTATGTTGTCCCTGCAGATCTTTGGCCATGGGAAGGCCAACGGAGAACCCACATGGTCCCTCCTGCTGACAGCTTTCATCTGCGAGAGCGGCATCCTCATTGCTTCCCTGGATGCAGTGGCTCCCATCCTCTCCATGTGAGAACTGAAACAAACTCTCTAATTTACTGCCATTTTTTACGAACCAACAGTGGGAGATTTCAGAGCAACCAGTCCCCTGCTATTCCTTAAACGATGCAAATGCCAAATTTTATGGGCTCAGGATTTAGCTCATCATCCAAAAGGGCAGGCCGCTTTTCTGCTTTGGTAATACATATAAATACCAGTGAATGTGACAGATATTAAGACAACATACTACTTGGACTGCCTTCAGGGTGGAATCACTCTATTATTTCGCAGGAAATAAGAAGAGCTGTGTTTTAAATTGACTTTCTGTGTTTATGTGTGTCCTGCAGGTTTTTCCTGATGTGCTACATGTTTGTGAACTTGGCCTGCGCTCTGCAGACGCTGCTGAGAACTCCAAACTGGAGGCCCCGCTTCAAGTTCTACCACTGGTCAGTTCAGCAGCTACTGAGAGAAATAGCAGCTGAAGTTTTGTATTTTAAATAAACTTTGTCTTTAAATGTGTCTCTCTGCACCTCTATCTAACTGTCTGTGTCTCTCTGTCTTTCTCTCTATCCATCTCTGCAGGACTCTGTCCTTCCTGGGGATGAGCTTGTGTCTCACTCTCATGTTCCTCTGCTCCTGGTACTACGCCATCGTCGCCATGGCAATTGCCGGCTCTATCTACAAGTATATCGAGTTCGCAGGGTGAGTGGAGCGCAACCCCAGGAGAGATTGGATTCGCTGGCTGCCTTTAGCTTTGACTGGTGCATATGTGTGTGTGTGTGTGTGTGTATTGATGCTGTATTTTAAGAGTTTTCTGCTTCTAAATCCACACCATCAATCTTTTTTTTTTTAGGGCTTTAAAGGGAAATTGATGTTTTTGGTTTTAGTCATGTGAGAGTATTGATTTCCCAGCAAACCACTTAGTGTACTGTAGAAAACATGTAGATACCATGCATTACAACACATAACATCCTCTTTATAATCATGGGCGGATTATGAGGCAACGGGCAAATGGGCACAGACATATAAAATGCCCCTCACTCCTCCTACATAGAAGCAAGACCCCCGGACTCAGAGAGACGCAAAAACGACTACAAACGATGTGGCTGCGTAGTCGTTTTGCTTCTGCACAGATGTTATATAAAATGCTACTGCACATTATACAAATATTATAGGAAGCCAGAAAAGAAAGCCTGAGATGAAGGTTGTGTTTCACAAAGTAGAGCTTCGTTGTTATAATTTAAATAGCTTTACTAATTTTACTGTATTTTATTGAAATGTTACTTCAGTATGCTGTGCAGCTGTAATATGAAGGAAAAAATGAACAAAAACAAATCTTGAATTGGATTTGGTTGGCAGATTAAAAAACTGAGTAGTCACTTCAAACAGGCTCTGGCCCAGGGGCCCCCTGACCACTCTGGCCCTCTCAGTAATCCATCCATGCTTCTAATGGAGTAGTTCAGAGCCATGCGTACTGAGTATTTAAGTGATGTGATTCCCTGTGGTGAGTGACATCATGTTAACTTGACATTTACCAGTGATGCCTGATCCTTAATCACATTGCATTATGTCAAACTGTCGTCTAAAAGTAGATTTGTTTGTGTGCTGACTGTATCACTGTCACTTTTTAAAATTTAGAATGAAGCTGCAAAACTGTTGTTCATGTCTTGACTGACAAATATTGCTTGGCGCTTGTCTGTGTCACAGTGCGGAGAAAGAGTGGGGTGATGGGATACGAGGTCTGTCTCTGAGCGCTGCACGTTACGCTCTCATGCGGCTGGAGGAAGGTCCCCCGCACACCAAGAACTGGAGGTAGGACACGCAAACACAAAGTCACACATTGTGTTGTTTTGGCGTGGTTCTAATTAACATAGAAATTAACAACATGTCTGTACACGTTCAGCCATTCTCTCAGTTAATGTGACTCCCATCATCACAGCTGTCAAACAACAAGAAGTGTTTGAAAATTCATGCTGTTTTTCTCTGTCTCTCTTTCCCAACTAGGACTTTTACTTGGCCATTTCTTTCATCACGCCTTTATTTGATTCTTCATCGCTCTCCCTGCCCGTGCATTTGTTTCCAGCTACTTGTTTCTGCCCTGTGTTTTGACTTTCTCTCCCCTCTGCTCTCCCCTCTCTTCAGGCCCCAGTTGCTGGTGCTGGTTAGTACAGACGCAGAGCAAAACGTGGAGCAGCCTCGTCTGCTCTCTCTGACCAACCAGCTGAAGGCAGGCAAAGGTCTGACCATTGTTGGAACAGCTCTAGAGGGCACCTTCCTGGAGAATCACGACCAGACCCAGCGTGCAGAGCAGGTAGGGAGCCTCAACTATCAACTACAGTTTATACCTACAATTCCTTCAAATTTGTTTTTAAAACATAAAAAGAAAGTTCTTTCAAATTCTGTTCTTCTGTGGGAAAAAAATATATTTTATTAAATATGGTTTACAGACAAGAAACCATGCCTGGCACAGAGTTATACTACATGTAAACATGTCTGACATACTTATCACAGTCAAAAGACAATGTTTATTTTAAAATCTGGGACCCCTTTTTAATATAAATTGGAACAGACATTGCTTCCGCCTTGATCAGGGGATTTGTCTAACCCAGGATACCTTTGTTCTGTTTAGTGTATGTACAAATGTGTGTGTATATATGGCTATTTATAGATTTGTACATGCGTGTACTATACTAATATTTATGTCTTTTTTAACTTTATTTTTCAATGAGACTTACCTGCAATCACTAAATGGAAAATGTCTTCTGCAGCCAACTGATTGGAAATCTATCTAAACTAAAAATGCTTCTCAGTATATATACCACATGCATGCACCACATGACCATAAGCATGGTGTCAAATTAGGCTTATTGGAGTGTAAATGACGAAAATATGGTAAATCCCAAAATACCTCTGTAAGCATGGTCTTTCCAGAGTCAAGTCAAAAGTGCAAAAGGCCTTGGCTCCAGAATGCAATGACAGTGATATAGATGTTTGAAAAGACTTTATCATTTACTATGGTTTGATGCTTTAGGATGTTATATTGGTGAATTTCACGGGCAAAACTTCTTGCGAGCCTGAGGCTAGCACTAAGTTAGCACTAAGCTAGCCTCTCACTTGTTCTCTGCACCTTGGTAACAGTTATTCTCTGTCTTGCCTTTCTAGGCGCTGCGTAAACTGATGGAGACTGAGAAGGTGAAGGGCTTCTGTCAAGTAACCGTGTCCTCGAACCTGCGTGATGCCACCTCCCACCTCCTCCAGGCCAGTGGGCTAGGAGGCCTGAAACATAACGCTGTGCTGGTATCCTGGCCACGCAACTGGAGGCAGGGAGACGAGCACCAGACCTGGAGGAATTTTGTTGGTGGGTCACTGGGAAAGCAAATAAACTAAAATCCCATTCAAAAAGGCTGAAATCCAAAAGCCTAAGGCAGAGTTTGGAGTAGTGTGTTGGAGTGGTGCACTTCTCTTCAACCAAAAACAGCAGGTTTCAAGCTCTCTTTATGTGCTGCTGAAGCATCTCAGCAAGACCAAATCCCCACCAGCTTTTGAGCAGCTCATCCTGCGATTTAAACTCTCTGTTGAGGGGGAAAGTGAAAAGAAAATCTCCCTAATAATAAGAGTGCAGCACGAACGAAAAGAAGGGATTTTTGATGATGGACAACAGAACAACAAGTTCAGACCATAAATGCAGGCAAACACACATATAACATAATCATAGCTAATCAGTGTCAAAACTTAAAACACCTTAAAAATGTGAATAAATCCTGTGATAAATAGTTTCTGTAATGAAGACCGACCAGAAGTGGTACGGCTAACACCTCTGCCTCTCTCTGTATGTGTCTGTTCTGCAGAGTTGGTCAGAGAAACCACCGCTGCCCACCTGGCTCTGCTTGTCCCGAAGAACATCTCGGCTTTCCCGTCCAATGGAGAGCGCTTCACTGAGGGTCACATTGACGTGTGGTGGATCGTCCATGATGGAGGCATGCTGATGCTGCTGCCCTTCCTCCTCCGCCAGCACAAGGTACTGTGCAACAGTTATTACAAAAAAAGACAAAGTACAGTACAGTATAAACAAGTAAACAGGCAAAGCACGGTCTAGATTCTTACAGTCAGAATCAAAATTCTTACAGACAAAATAAACACTTGTATGTCATACCCTGTCATAAAATGTCCTGTGATGTTCTTAAAAGAAGTTAAATTTGCAGTTTTAATACTCAGAAACAGTTTCTGTAGAATTTTGTGGTGAGTTTTCATAGTTCTAAACAGGTAGACACGTGACACACACAAATCACATCATATAAAATAAGATTTACTAATGATAAAAACCAGAACAATGGATATGTCAGCAGTGTTGTTTTTTCTGCTCAGGTTTGGAGGAAGTGCAAGATGCGTATCTTCACCGTGGCCCAGTTGGACGACAACAGCATCCAGATGAAAAAGGACCTGACCACATTCCTCTATCACCTCCGTATTGACGCCATGGTGGAAGTTGTAGAAATGGTGAGTTTTCTCAAGACTAGACTGACTTTTTAAATATCTGTAACCACTTATATCAAAAAAACTAAATATACAAGTACATCTATGAGGGCTTTAATCTCAGTGGCACTCAGCTGGTTACATAATTAGAGAACCCAGCAGTGCCTCGGGCTTGGCCAGTTGCTCCAGTGAACATGACTAGTATTGTTCACAGACAGGGGAACCAATGAGAAAGCATGACTGCCCTGCACTATTTAAACCTGCTGGTTGGTGGGAGGGACAGCATGAAATACAGTGTGTGTTAAGGCATCGGTATGATTCAACCAAAGTTCTTGTCGGATGGCCGAACAGAGTCGGAAAAACCTACATTTTTGTAACTTTCCAAAACCAGCATTCACGCCCACTTCACAAAGCGATAGGATGGGTATGCAGGAATTTATTTTCTCTCTAGAGCCCCTTTTAATTCTTCACACAATTACTTCTCACGTTTCGTGTGTACAGCCATGAATGCCTTCAAGGACAGATTGTGCGAAAGTGTGCGTCATTATCCCCATTTGTACGATTCATCTCGTCTCGCCCCTCTCTATGACAGCAGGCTTTTCACCCTGCCTTCAGGAGCGGCCATTCAGAACAGACATAAACGCATTTGCTTTGAAACATGGTCGGGCGACACGCCATTTCAGCTATCTTATGTTTCAAGCATACCTCATCCTTTAAGCTCTCTAGGTGAAACTCCTCTCTGTCAGGCTACATGTGTATCAGGTTCATGAATGTGAAAAGCACACAAAACAACAGGAATAATAATAAAAGAAACATTAACTGTCCATTTCTCTCATCTTAGCATGACAGCGACATCTCAGCCTACACTTACGAGAAGACCCTGGTGATGGAACAACGGTCGCAGATGCTTAAACAGATCAACCTGACCAAGACCGAGCGCGAGAGAGAGGTAAGAAAGTTTATGTGGACGTTTTGTTGTTTTGAAATGCACTCAAAGATGCACACGTACACTTGACATGACTTGATGGGCCGACTTGGCATGATTCGACTTGACTTGACTTGACATGACACATATGCCCCTTGGGACAAAAGCATATCTATGGTTCAATTGGAGCAGTGGGACACCATATTCACCCTCTCTATTAGTGCTGACTACAGCCACAGCAGCAACTGCTTTGCTTTTGTGCATGACAGCATGATGGTGTTTTGACAGATGTGGAAAATAAAAGATATTGATCTCAGTGTTATACTGTTATTACCTCCTCCAAATTCTTTGTTGAACTTTAAGGTTGCCCGGTTCTCCAGGTCAATACATTTAATAAGTGCAATGGAATTATCCTCACTTTTACTTTACTTTTTTTTGTGAGTCATTGTGGTGATATACAGTAAATAAATGTCTTGTAAAAACACATTCCTGACCTACCTTGCTTCTCATAAATATTGGGGAAAAAAACAAAAGTCTCTGTATCTAAAAGAAAAATCTCTACTCTTATCGCTCCTTCCTTGCTTTGCTTCATCTGTGTCTTAACAGATCCAGAGTATCACTGATTCATCCCGCGGGTCAATCCGCCGTAAGAACCCGGCCGCTGTGACCACCCAGCTGAGTGTGACCGAGGACCCGCCAGCAGCCAGCAAGGAGGAGAAGCCTGAGGAAGAGGTAGAGCACAGTTGACCTCAGTTTAAAGTGCAAAGTCTATTTGCATGCTCACATGTAGGTGATTAAACACAGAACGAGCAAGATGGGAAAAAAAGTGCCAGATTGAGCGGTGAGATAAAACCAGATCCTCAATGGAGGTGTGTAACAGAAAAACTACAATTCTCTATAGTTTAAAGGAATAGTTCGACAGTTTGAGAAATATACTTATTCACTTTCTTGCCAAAAGTTAAATGAAAAGATCGATACCTTTCTCAGACATGAGTGGTATCAATGTGTAAACAAATACATGTTTCCTTTAACGTACAAACGTTCAGCCCAGGTTAAATAATTTGATTCCAGTCTAGATGAGAAGAAATAGTCCCTTTCCAGTTTCAATTCACGTTTAAATTTCTGTTGAAATCTAAAATGTCTTATGCTCTAACTGCAGGTTAATTTTAAGGTAATGTTATATAGATTTACTTTTTTCTTGCCTCAATCACAGCCCATGTTACTACAAAAGAAACCACATAATATGCAGACTAAACAACGTAAGGCTCCTTAATCACACTTGTCTTTCCTCTCCTTCTCTCAAACACTGTGGCTCTCTGTGACTTTACCTACATTTCCACTTCAACCGTGACTCTTTCAACATTCCATGTAATGTACATGTAAATCCACATCCGTCCTCTTTGCCTCTCGTCTCATAGTCAAAGTCGGCCTCTTCCCCTGTGTCCCCCCCTTCCCAGGTCCAGCTCATCCACGACAACACCACCCCAGCCAGCCCCGCAACCCCGGCCACCCCGCTGACCCCAGCAGAGGGGGTTCAGAGCCCTGGGGAGCAGGTCCAGATGACCTGGACTGAGAAGTGTGACGGGGAGCCAGCCAAGCCGCCTGGCGCAGCCACACCAGAGGGCATCAAAGACATCTTCAACATGAAGCCGTGAGTGCTTTGAAATGCTCATTGAACCTTAACCTGTTGCAAAGGTGAATTACCTTCTTGTTCCTGACAAAAAGAGCCTCAAGTCTCCACAGTCTTTTTTTTTTTCTGTACACTATAGCACCAAAGAGGTTTGCCAGAATGATGTCAAACGATTTATGTGTTTTTTTAAGCAGGACTTGAGAATTAGGTGCACAAAAAAAAACATCCACAGCTTAGTACTGATAATCATGTGTTTCTCTTCTTGCCATGCTGCAGTGAGTGGGAGAACCTGTAAGTATTTAAGTCCCTATAAACCTCATTCAGTCCATTCACATCTCATACTGACCAAGTCGGCCACATGAGCAGATGAAGATGGAATACTTGTGTGTGAATGAGCATCTGTCACCTCGACCAGCTTAGGATCAAGAAGTGCTTTGTAACTAGGCCTTAATCAGTGTGAAACAGTTTGATTTTCTGTTGCTTTGTCTTCATTTAGGAACCAGTTCAATGTGCGACGTATGCACACAGCACTCCGGCTGAATGAAGTCATCATCAAAAAGTCCTCAGAGGCCAAGCTAGTCCTCCTCAACATGCCCGGGCCACCCAAGAACCGGACAGGTGATGAGAACTGTATCCTTCACCCGCACAGAACCAGGTTTACTGAGAGGAGTTCCTAATGTGTTAGAGACAGTGCTGCATTCCTGTCAAAACACAAGCAATAAGTAAGTGATAAGCTTCGACACTGTTGAGTAACTAGCACTCATCATGTAACATCACAATGCCACACAGGCAGTTCTAGATACCTCTAATGTCGGGGTTAATACAAACAAGGCTGGAGGCTTAAAATGCAGTTAAATTCATCTGTTTTAGCAAATTTTTTTAACTTAAAATTATCCTCAGGACTTTGAAGAAACAAGGGGAGGTTAAACACATTGGGAAGAAAAATAGCAAAGATTTGTCTCACTAATTTGTAGGATTCATACATAACACTATTAGATCATGAGTGTACCATGTCACAGAATGTCAATTTCTAATTAATACCTAGTCCTGTGGATCCTGTGCCATTGATTTACTGACCTACATAAGTATAAATACAACAAACAGACTTTGTACATGTCATTCAGAGGTTGTGAAAAACAGTGAAACTTTTAGTGGCGCTCTACAGATAAAATCAAATTCAGTTTACGCCTCTAGGCACTTTCCTACTCCAGGAATAAACTTGGAATTTGTGTTTTAAGCAAATAGTAAGTTAATTGACTTGGTTTCAGGAATAAAAATAGCACTGTGATTTGTTATCAGAAAATATGTGCAAGATGGCAACGAAGGCAAAGAACTAATTAGGAATTATGAGCAGACAGTGCCATTGCAGGCAGAAGATCAAACTTTTAAATAACATTTGCAGGTAATATTTTATTCTTTTTAATTACTCTTTTGGCACAAGAAATATGAAACATGTTTCTGAGACTGTTCACATTTTGTAGCACTCTTTATATCATCTTCTGTCAGTGCGAGAGTTTATATGGTATTGAGAGCAATTTCAAGCTATACTAATCAATATTTTATATAAACACTGTATCATAAGAGTACCTGTAATGTGAAAGGTGTCACTTGTAGTGACAAACCCACAGAGAACTATCACAAGACTCTGCACTTCACCCTCAGCTTTACAGACCGTTTTAGGGTCTTTTAGCTAGGAGAGTGAATATTGGACTTAGATTAATTGGTTGGCCAGAAAAACGTCTCCAAATTACTATTAATGTGGCTAAATAAGCAATTGTTTTTTTAACATGATCGCCTAATAACTTTTATTTATTTAGATTTCTTGTTTTGTGGACTCAGTATCAGTACTTGCAGTATACAGTATATGTTGCATTTGCTTCCTCTAGTTTCTTTAACTCTTCTCTCCCAGACATGGAGTTCCTCGAGGTCCTCACTGAGGGTCTCAACAGGGTCCTCCTGGTCCGCGGAGGCGGCCGCGAGGTTATCACTATCTACTCCTGAAAGAGTAACCCCCTCCCCCTCTTCCGCCCCCCACCCCGCCCCTCCCTCAGCCCTGTTCCTGTGTCACCTGTACTCCCACCCTCTCATCAATGCTGCTCCATCATCACGTCGCCCTTGCCGTTTATTTCTGTAAGATAGTCCTCTCACACCCAACCAATAGCCCAGCTCAGCTTCAGCACCTCTCCCTCAGCTCCATCCCCAGCAGACCGATGAGCAGTATCACATGCTCAGCTACCAAACCCTTCATTCTAGTCCAATAAGCTACTATAACTATTGTAGGCTCTAGACTAACTTAGATGCTATTTAGATTTGTTCTTAAAGAGACTTTTTTTTTTCTTTGCTAGTCTGTAATCTACTGTAGTAACTCGCATTGAGTCGGAGTCACTCGGTAAGGAGGAGGTGGTGGTGTGGTGGGTGTGGGTTGTTAGCTGAGGTGTGAGCGCACATGCATGTATGTGTCTGTCTTTGTTTAAATCTCTTTTTTCAAATACAAATGTGGCATAGCAGCGGCTTCTGCTCAGAAAAGAACGAGGGCTGGCTGAAATGAGCTCAGTGTATGATTGTCTGTTTAGTTCCCTCGTGGTGATCGGACACCTCCCACAGCGTTCCAGCCTGTTGTCTTTGATGTGATTTATCTTTCAAGGCAAAAGACACTGCTACCCACGGTCAGGACCACCAGCTGGAAGGAGGAGAATAGAGTCGTTAAGTATGAACTGTGAAATTCACATTGATATTCGAAGAAGACAAAGGGAAAGGGCACGTGGATCAAATCTGCAGTATTATCTTTAACCTGATCGCTCCTTAGCATGACATCCTTATAACTGTGTGTGTTTCTACTTCACTTGTTCTGTTACCACCGTCACTGTCTCTCTACCCATCCTCCCTTCAACTCATTTCTTAGTGGCTGTTTATCCCCGTGGCCACTGTCAGTGCCAAAAAAAAAAATACAACAAGGCTAGCTTAGTTTGTAGAGATTGACACGTAATTAAACTGTGAATAGTGCGTTTCCTAGCAGAAGGCTGGTGTGACAGCAGAATGGGGAGACAGTACAAACCCCCCCCCCCCCGAGGAGATTATCATTGCCAGCACCCCTCGACCGTCGTGTGGATCACTGTAAATAATGTACAAGCTCTGACGCGTTGTTCAGTATGAGTGTAGTATTTTTGTGACATACTAAAAAGCTTCTAGTGGAGAGAAAATGTTCCTTCGCTCAGAGGAACAGCTCAAAAACGCTGTTTTTAAAATTTATTTATTTATTTATTTATTTATTTATTGGATGGCATAGGCTCCTGTCACTATGGTAACTGTCATTGTAACCTCGACAAGCACTGCACCTGCACTGTCCGCCACTGTGCAACACGTGAAATTTTCATTAAATAAAAAAAAAAATACTAAATGTTATTTTTTCATCTAGAGAACAAATATGTATTTATGTTTATAGACAGAAGTTACACATATTGATGAAATCGTTGTATGTCATTTTGATTGTCATTCAAAGATATATTGTTGTTTTGCCTAATTTAGATACATTAAATGTGCCATATCAAAGTATTTTTCAAAGACAGATAGTGAACAAAAATTCTATTGCTAAAATTAGAGAGAACAAAGCGTGCTAAAAAAAAAAAGAAAGAAGAAAAATTAGGTGTCTACATGGAACTAATATGGTGATGATGAGACTGTAGTTGGAAAGTCACCCTATAGATGATAAAAGAAAAGATGTTCAGACCTCCATAAAAACTACCAACGCTCAGATTTGACGCAGGCATATCAGCTCCTACCGAGGTGAGATTTTGAACATCTATCGATTGATTGTTTATAGGGTCTATTCTAAATAAATAGAGAGGACGATGGCTTCTGTAGCTGGGAAACTCACTTTGTCCACAAGACTGAACTCTATGCAGTAGACTCTCCAGTGAGATTTTATATCCTCTAGATTGGTTAAGATTTGAGCCACACACGTCCCTGACTGAATGACTTGTGAGCAAATCATATTTAGGTTCAAAAAGTGCATCTTGGAAGGAATGTGCAATAGTTGAAATCTGGACTCATGTGATCATGTTATTTATTTTTTTACACATATATTTTGTATATGTAGATTTCGTAAGTCTTAAAAAAAAAATCCAGAATCATCTCACTCTGACCAAGGACAGCTGTCACTTTACTTTGATTTGGTTTCTTTTCTTGAAGAAACTGTTTTTGGTCATTTGCACTTGTAGTAGAAATATGAATATAAATAAATACGTATATATATATATATATATATATACATACAGTATATACAATATAGGGAAGCAAAACAAATTAGTTTCTAGATCTATTTAAAAACAGTATTAAATGTTTTTAGTGTTGCTTGAATGTCTGACCATATGTTGTGAATGCTGCTAGTAATCAATAGATTTATTTGTACTGTAAATAGAGATGACTAAAGCAACATTAAAGATCAAGTGGAAAAGGGTATAGACATACATATCAGTGGTGGTGGTGGTTGTCAAACAAGACAAGGCTGTACCTGTAAACATTTGGCCTATGATCTCTGGACAGGGTTAGCTTTCTGTTTTATTAGAAAACTATACTGACTACCTTGATGCAATATTACAACTGAGGGCAAATCCACCCTTTTATTCTCTTTTTAAAAGAAATGCTCTTGATTATTACCATCTTTAATCCCATGAGTAAAGTGAACCCATTTTAAGGTATACAGATTATTAATTTACGTAGTTTACCTAAAGAAACTTACAGGAATCACCAAAATATGTTTAAATATGAATATTTCTGGATTATCTGCTAAACTTTACTGTTTGCAAATTTTTAACACATCTACCTTTGACACCTGTGATACTTAAGAAGCAGCCGCTCCTAGTTTTCAAAGATTTTAGGGTGCCAAGTGATGAAGATTTTCTTTAATATGCTTGTCACACTTAACTCTGACAAAGGGGTTGTTTAACGCTCACATCAGTTTTTGAAGAACATGGCTATTTTGGGATTGTCTCCACAAACATTGCCTGCATCAACTGAGCCTTTTAAATTTATTCAAAAGAGAAGATATCTGATGTTTATTGGAGAAGTTTATTGGAAATGAATTTATTTATTGAATTATAAATGTTTTATAATTGCTGTTTGCATGGTACTATGTGGCAATATTTGTTTTAGTGGTTTCTATAGTGATGACTTACATGTTCAAGGTGCAGAGTGGGGTAAAAGGTTGCCAAATGTTCTCAGTGAGTCACAGCTTTTGAGAACTCAGAAGTGTTTGCCGCTCAGTCGGCGACATGGCTAGACCTTGAAAACAAGTCTTTTGCAAAAAATAAAAAGTATGAGTTCACTATATTGTTACTTGTTATATTTCAATCTTGCTCAAGTAATCTTATGTAACGTAATAGGAGATTTTGAGTTTGCGAATGAATGGGCCTTAGAAATGGTCATTTCACCTTTGTAAATATATATCACTTAAGTCAGAGACACTGTAACCTACTAGTGTTGTCTTTTGTTGTACACTGTTCTATCACTGTGGACAAAGTCTTAGAGTTTTGTAAGATTGTGCGCAATATTGTTCTCACATTTTTCATTTTGTCAGTTGTGTTATTTCTTTTCTATAAACAACTGGAGGTGTCACTTATTTCATCAGAATGTTTGTCACCAGGTCTTACGGACAATAAAGATCTACAGTGTTCATCCCAAATGTGGCTGAGACAGCAAAGCACTTTACACTGAGGGGGGTACTCTGTGACAGGATCAGTCTGCAGGAGTTGGGGGGGTCGAACAAGAGCCAACCTGCTCTGTACAGACTCTATCCCACAGTGATCTCTAGTGGCACACGAGTGTATTACAGCCAGCTGTGGAGGTCTAACAGTTCAGACCATAAAATATGATTAACTCCCATCAGCTTGCAGCAGTTTTGAACTGCAATAATCCAGAGACCTACCTGCTGATTTTGTTTACATCTAATCATTTGAGCATTTTCTTGGACATGTTAGCATGCATCACACTCATTCCTTTCTCTTGCCAAACTTCTTAAAAAGAATAATAGTAACTGTTAAATTTTTAGTGCTTGTCACTCAATCTGTGAGGTGAGCCTTCCCAGAATCCCTCCTCCAGCCCCCTCACCCACCCACCCACCCCCCTCCACAAATCCCGGGCCTCCCCCATCCCAGCCACTAAATCCACCCCAGCTCTGTATTTTAAATGTGATTGCAGTATAATTCTGAAAAATGATCAAAGAATATAAAACTCGCGCTTCCAAATCTGGCACTGGCTCTGCTTGGACCACACAAGGTAGTCGACTTAGAAACCAGCACGTCCCCCTCTCCCCCCCAACTGATCCATGATTTAGATCAGATCCTTCGCCTGCACAACTGTAGCATGAGACAAACTTGCCGGTGATCATTACTCAGTCTCCATCCTTAAATGGATATTAAGGGCTCTGAAACACATCTGTTACCGGGTTGAGGAGGCTGTCCTTTTAAGACACCAACAGAGAAAATACAAAACAAATCCCAGATTTTGGCAGAGAGGGCACACAGTCTGTAGCTGAGATAGGATTGTACCCTGCAGTACATTTTGGATGGTAAAACAAAGCTGCACTTACATTTCACACAATCGATCTCTCTGGGAGTCAGATGAGAAGAACTCAAGTGTCTATCCATGCAGTGCAAGCAGAGCCCCGTTCCAGTTATGTTGTGTAACTCAGTGCATGCATGCAATTACCCTGAACAACGGGTATTGAAAATATATTGGGTGTTTGTGGTATAAAAGTATTTTGTTTATATCAGTTAGAAACTTTTCTTTCTAGTATGATTTCTTTCCTTAGGACTGGCCAATCATTGTATCCAAGATGAATATTATTATAGTACAAGATTCTATTTTTTATGGTGGATTTGTTGACAAGGTCCTCTCATTGTGTCAAATATTATCTGCAGATAAACTGATTACCAAAGTATATTTCAGTTAACTACATAAATGGTAGTGTGCAAATGTGTGCTCCAGTGAATTAAGACACAGACAAGTAAATACAGTTTACAAAAAAAATTGTAGCAATCATCAGTTAATAGATATATAAATATTCTTTCAATAGAGTAAAACCAAGAAAATTGGGAGTGCCAAAGTATTAGAAGAGGTGCCTGCAAATCTACTATTTGATGGAAGTTGCATGAAAAGGCAGTGTATCTGCCTGTCCAAAACAGAAGATTTACCCACTTTTCAGTCAATTACTGTGGTTCTATTTAGTGTATTAAGTATAAATATTACCAATCAGCAAAACTGGTCTTTTATGTCGGCATTCAGACAACCGGAAAGAAAATCGACATTTTGGGAAATTTCTGGCCAAGAAATTAACTCAAATACTGCAAAAACAGCTAGCCTGGCTCTGTCCAAAGGTTAAAAAAAATCCACCTGATAGCATCTCTAAAGCACAAACATTAACACGTTGTATTTGGTTCGTTTAATCCGTACACAAACCGAAGTGTAAAAATGGCAAAACGCCGTTTTACGGGGTAGGTAATGTTTTGGCTTGAAGCCGTTGGCAGGCAACCAGCGGATACTCCAGGAAGTTACTGGTCCCGACTAACAAATAGTCCGGTACAGAAACCCTCATAAAACGGCTAATTGTCGTTTTTACACTACAGTTTTTGGATGACTTAAACAAACGTGTTAATTACGTAGCTTTAGAGGTGCCAGTAGCGGATTTTGTTACCTTTGGGTACAGTCAGGCCAGCTTCCCCGTTCCCAGTCTTTGTGCTAAGCTAAGTTAGCTTTAGGCTGCCGGTGGTAGTTAACTGACAGAGGAATCATCTTCTCATTTAACTCTTGGGACATTTCCCAAAATGTCTTTTCCTTTAACACTTTATGGCCTTTAAAAATACAGTATTTCACTTAACCAGTACATCCCCTCCAGAGGAATGTCCAGGTTTGTTCTTAATTCACTGGAGTTGTGGGAAACATTTTGTATGGATGCTTGAAAAATGTAATGGATGTAGATATAGATGATATATACAGCATACACACAAAGACACACCTGTATCAAATTTCAGTAATATGAAAATGTTTTTTTCATTCAGAACCGTTCATTACTCTTCCTTAAAACTGTACCTAGTCTTACGGTAAAGCCGTAGTGTGTTCCTTTCAGTTCTGTGGGAGTATGTATGTGTGTACATGTGCACTTGTAACTGCTGGGGGCGGGGGTGGAAGGGGGCTACGTGTAAATAAATCAAATACAGTTAGTGTGGAGGTGTTTCTTTTGTGTCAGTGTAAGTTAAATATCCTAAAATAAAATAAAAACGTATTATTCTCTATTGTGTTTCATGGTACAACAAAAAGAGGAAAAAGTAGTTTTATCTTACATTTCAAATGCTTATATCTCTATGGCTTCTGGCGATACCCGTTCCATTTTATAGATTTGTCAGCACAAAATGCAATAAACCAATACCATTTTATTACATTTTCTTGTGTCTTGAGTTTTTAATCATGTCCTGTTTTGACAATGAAAATGTTACAAATTAAAAATACACTGTGGAAAACTATAAAACACACGACAGATCGTGGTTGGAAAAATTGAAAATACAGACCATTAGGTCAAATTTAACAAACTGAACACGATACCCAGAATAAAATAAAAACGTAAAAGCTTTTACAAAACATCGCTACAGCCTAGCTATACACAGCTGGTAAATTCACTGCACAGAGAATTCATGTGGGGTCTACTTGTGTCAGAGGGAGAGGTGGACCTCACATTAGGAGAAGTAATAGATCCTTTTCACAGAAGACATTTTGACTTGTCAAAGCAGGAAAAGCACAGGTGGAATTAAAAACATTAATGATGGCTGCATTCCATTTAGGAGAGCCAGTTCCAGGACTGGTATTGTGTATGCCCACTCAATGACATGGCTTGCTGGGACACTTAATGGAATGGAGCCATCGTTAATGTTATCACTTACATTTCATGCTTTTTCTGCTTTGACAGGTCAAAATGTCTGCCGTGAAAAGGCTCTATTAATTCACTACAACTCATCAGTAATGTCGGGGATACATGGACATAGACGGGATCTGGCCCATGCTGGGTGCCTGCCTGGGGGTTGGTTGCTGAGAGGCTCCAGTGCCCACCAGGTGGTTGAGAGACGGTCCGCTCTGAATGAGGGTGTCCAGCGCTTTCTGTACACTCGGGTTGTCAAAATTGATACCTGAAGCAGAGGTGGGGGGTCTTTGACCACCTGGTGGGACCGGCATACGGCCCGGTGGGGCGCCATAACCCTGGGATCCAGATGGAGGAGGGCCAGACATGGCTGGGCGGGATGGGTTCTGGGAAGGGGATAGACCAAGGGAGCCGTAGGCCTGCGACTGGGAGGTGGCGGGCAGGCCTCCAGCGCCTGCTGACGCCCCAGTGCCACTGTTGAACAGGCTGAGGATTTTAGCCTGCAGCTCCTGCTGATGGCTGGTGTTAGCTGCAACGCTTGAACCAGCTGATAGGCCGAGGTGGCTGGACTGTGGGGGTGTGTGAGTAGAATGGGATGGAGGGGGCAGTCCTGCAGCTGTAGGTGGAACGTCGTGGTGTACTGCTGCAGGAGCTGCAACATGGACTGCAGCTGTAGGGTGACAGGTTCAGTTAGAATGTGCTGCTCTGCAAACAACAATAATGCATTCAACAGACAAAACAAACTCCTTTTTTTCCAACATCTTTTTCACACAATACCAATGTTAGTCTTCATTCTGTATAAAAATGCAATGTGAAGTTGAGCTGAAGTAAAAATGAGGCTTCAGCAATCTGAATTAGAGAAATAAAGTGGGTATCTTCCAAATTTACAGTCGTTTTAGCGCAAAATTCCCTGAGTTTCCAGAGACAGTGTTCCCTTGCTGAGCTGTATTGGAGGGATAGTGACACAAAGAGGAAATTTCAAATTAAAAAGACTAACTTTGGACTGCTGAAGCCCCATATTAACAGCAGTTCAGCTTTGGAATGTGTTTTTGTACAAAACGATAACTGTGGATGTTTTGTCCCCAATAACGTACACTAAAATTGCTTCAGGAAGGGATTTCTTCAGGGCCAGTATGATTACAGCCACCAATTACTCTTCTAATGTACACATGGGCATGTGAGTATTGTTTTAAAAACACACTTGGAAAAATGTGAACCTATCCTTTAATAGGACATTTTTTCCTTTTACCTGCAAGAGGGTCTGCAGCGCTTCGTAGCAGTCGGGCTCTTTTGTCCTTCAGGTACGCAATGAGACTATCCAGTTCCTCTGGGGTTACAAATCTACCCGGCAACCACACAGAAAAGAAATTATTGTGGCATTAAAACAATGCGTGAGAAGTCAAAAGAGGACCTACTGAAATTCAAAGTTTTACAACATTCTCCACAGCTCCAATTTTTAATTGTTAATTCAAGACGTTAAAAAAATACTTTTAGACAAGCCCAAAGATTTTAAACAGGATACCTGTTTTCAGACAGCAGGGTGATGGCGGTGAGCACAGAAATAGGGTGGCTCTCTCTGTCAGGCTCCCTGAGTAACACATCGTCCGCCATCTTGGCAGCCTTTCTGGCAATCTCCTCCCGTTCTTTTTCACGGTTTTCAACTTTGTAGGCTTCATAGTTGTGGGCAACCAGCATCATGGCATCCTGCATTGGCATGTTTCGATGCTCTACAATAACAACAATACCGGCACAACAAATGTTAGCACGTAAAAAAACAACAACAAAAAAAGAAGATACACCTTTGAAATGCTGTACTCTTTATACTCTACTTTCAGAGTGACCAACAGTGACCACAACCACCAACAGGTGCATATTGTCCTCATGAATTACCTTGCGGTGTGCCGAACAAGATGTTGACAGTGCAGGACCGGTGGACCTGGTGCTGCTGGGTAATGATGATGGCAAAGGGAGTGCGGGCTCGGCCTACGTCCTCCAGTGCCTGGGTTAGTGACACTTCTGTGTTGAGGAAGATCAGATCCACCACCATGCCCACATCACGGACTTTCCGCCCGACCGTCTCAGCATACTCCCTACAGTTGTTTTTGAAGCACAAGTACACACGGGCAGACACACACACACACACAGGAGGGATATGAAATGAAAACATCCCATGGTACTGGTTGAATATTTATAGAGACGTTTCTGGTCCCAAGTTAATGTGTTTCCTGTAAAGAACAGAGAGTGGACATACTTTTGCGCCTTGTTGACGACAATCACAGAGCAGTCTACAGGACGGTCACTGTCGTAGCGCCGCTGGAGTTCTTCATAGTACTGTCGATACAATTCATTACGCCGACGCTCTTCTGGTCGAGCACGATCATCTACAGTTGAGGAGGGGTTGAAGGGGACTGGAAAGTTTAATGTAATTGCAATTGAAAACAATTCTAAATTGGCTTTAAAAATAACCTCTTTAATAATCACTCAGGTAATTCCTGGTTCAACTCCGACATGCTATAAATACTACAGTTGTACAAAACATTTTTCAATAAAATTAGAACACAAATTTCATGGAGTTCCATCTCAACTCTAAATAAGTAGTTTAAATAATATGGTAAAAATGGGAAATAATTTCAGTTTGGTTGCCATAGGCCTTCTCCTGTGTCTAGTGATGGTGCTGTCCCCCCACATCTGGACAACTAAGCTAGTAAGCAAAATGTTACAAGCATTAAAGATTACACCCTACCCAAGCTATAAAAATAACAGAAAAAGAAACAGGATAGAGTTTTGGTATTCAAACAAGAAAAAATATATCATTTTAAAACAGAACACAATATTACTCTAAAGTGGTTAAGCAGAGTACACATACCCTCTGGCTCACGGCGTCCTCCGTTCCAGGGTTCTCTGTAAGGTTCCCTGTAGGGTTCATCCTTCCTCCGGTAATAGTCTTCAGCACCACTGCCACTGCGGTAGTATCGGTCATAATCATCTCTGCTGTATGGAAACATTTCAGGTTCAGACAAAAATGTAACCACGTAACCCTGGACTTCCAACTAACAGGCGTGATCTTCAGTAGTCACCTGTATGCAGGGTCCCGCGGGTCACTTCTGAGGTCCTTGTCTCTGCTCACTGAGCTACGGTACCGGTAATCATGGTCACGAGAGTGGCCACCCGGCCTCGGCTCTCTACCTGGGTCCCTCCCATCGCGGCCGTCCCGGGGCTCACGTCCATCGCGGCTGTCCCGAGGTTCTCGTCCATCGCGGCCGTCCCGAGATTCACGTCCATCACGCCCATAAGCGGGTGAACGTGACCGAGGCCGGGGTTCTTTGCTGTCCCCATAACTGACATAGGGGGCCCTGAGAGAAACGTTATCAATTAGTGCAATGAAGGTTGGAGTTTAGGCTGCCTATGAAATACTACAAAGGGTAATAGGAGTTTCAGTCCACGACTGGTGTGGACAAACCTACAGTAGTTATTGTAAATTTAATAAAATGTATCTATTTATTCAATATGAAAAGATGGAATATATTTATTCGCACAACCGAAGCAGAGCAACAGAAAGCAGCTATCATTTCCACAAATTCAATCCAGGAGGCGATTCCGATAAACATCTTTTCAACAACAACCATTTGAAAATGTCCAGTGACCCGCGTACGCAAAACATCGATTCATCAACCATTTGAGGTTCGTTGACCATAAGTCCAGCTCTAGGTACCTTGGCTGTTTAACCTTTTTGAACAGGGCGGTTTGTTTTGCGCATTTAGCTCAATTTGCTTACGATGATTTGCATTTTGTTCAATAAGCCACATTCCCATGCTGCAACTAAAATAGAACTGTAGAGGCCTAGTACATGTTATTGATCTCACCTTGGAGAATTTAATACATTTCAAGAAGGAAAATATTCTGAATTGCATAGATGGTTCAACTGCTTCTACATGTGAAGCTTTCCAAAAAAAACCCGACCCGAGGTGTATCCAAATGGCAGTCGTGTTAAGTGTTGCTGAGCTTGTTTTTTTTTTCATGTATAGAAACGGTGGACGGTTGCTCACTGTTCTGTTGCCTTTCAGGTAGGATACACAGGGCCATTATTTACTAAAAGGAGGCTCTCCCACAATTCTTTGCGCTTTGCTTTTCTAAAAAAAAAAAAAAAAAAAAAAAAAAAATAAAGGACAATAGTCCGCTCAGCAGTTTCAGATGTTGCATGACCAGAGTTTTACTTCAGTCTCTTCGGTTCTTTTGGCAGTGTCTTTTCCTAAATCCTCATGATTTTTCTTCATTTTTTTTCTCCCTTGACTTCAAAAGGTTTTTCATTGCAGTCAAAGAAGAGTGGTTTGAAAAAGTTTTTCCTTTTTAAGACTACTTGGATTGAGCAAATATCTTCTAACATTTATTGAGTTCTTGTTGCAATATGAAAGTTCAACTGATTTCCGTAATGCTCGACTCAGAAGTGAGGCACAATAATATGCGTCAAATTGAAAAAATAAGAAAATGTAATCGATTCCTTTTACCGCAAATTCCCTGAGAGGGTTTAATATCATGCCAGTTTAAATTTACCATATGCCCGTTATATTCCCCGTTGTGCACACACGCGGGTGACGTGACGCAGACATGCCGATGGTTTTACGTTATTGCAGGGATTGTTGCTGGTGGTAGCATTTTAAGAAAATGTAGCAATGCGCCAACAAAGGCAGGGAAGAAGACAGCTAGCAAGCAAACATGGAGGTAAACAATGTCGGTTTCAAATTATCCCAAAAACATAAAAATGAAAGAAATCAGCTCTGCAGGTGTTTTGAGGAAGGAAATTAATTCAACACGGTTCTTATGCCTCAAGGACACACATAATGTTTTGGTGAGAAACAGTGTAAAAATAGTTTTGTTTACAAAGAAAACTTTAGAGGGTACCTTTACCTTTAAATTTATTTTCACTGTACCTTGCCTAAATCAACAACACATGGGAGCTGTTCCTCAGACTAAATGCAGTTTTAATGTACACACCTAATTAGTTAAAGACTACATTGCAGGATATGAACCTGCTTAATAGATGTGGGTCAGGGTGGGATTAGAGTTACGTTTCCTTCTGCCCGCAAGTTGCATATTCCTAGCTATAAAGATGAAATGCAGGACAAAATCGTGCAAAAACCACGAGCGTTGGAAAGCCGTAAGGTATGAATCTTTGAGACAAAGACACTTTAAATTACATTCATATGGCTCTTTCCTTTATTTCAACATCTGGAAATTTTAATATATTGTGAAATATTGACTGTCCCATGAACCACTACAAAACCATCTAATGGTACAGCAGCTTCCATCAAGCAGACTTCACCACTGGTGGAAATGACATTAGATGAAAAAGTTATACGATTTAGATCTTTTGGTTTTGTTTTGTTTTTTACCGACACCTCAGAGGCGATGGTAGGTCTTCACACCCATTTCGCGTTACTTTACCTTCGTGGAGGGCTCTGCTGGGATTGAGGTTTAGCTTGCCGTCGCTCCACTGCCATATTTACATCTGAAAATAAATCAATCCAAACGTTGAACATAACAGTTATATGTAAATCAGCTTACGTGTTCACGCAGAATCGAGTGGGCGCATCAACACTTCCACGATCCAAATGACACTGAGCTCCAATATCCAAGCTTGAAAATCCAAACTGGGCGAGAGTCAAAATGCAGCAAATCGAGAAATGAAGGAATTCTTCTCTCCCCTTTAAAACTGGCTAAACACTAGCAAAGGTTGCACGTGTAAATTAGATTTTCAACTTGAAATTTGGCCTTCAGAAACTCCCAAAACCACAAGTGCCCCACTTTAGTGATTTAAATCCATGTTGAAGAAAATTCCAAGACAGTGTTGCAAATAAAACAAGAGATTTCAGAGATTCAGGCTTTGCCAGAATTTAATAATGCACTTATTTGCTTTGTAAGCCGTTAATGTAACATGTCTATGAAAAGAAACATTTAAGTTGAAAAATCAGCAGGAATAATCTTCATTTTGTTGAGTTCAAGGTCAAATCATACAACCTGCACTTTGTGAGGTTAGTTGTGGGCAAGCATAAGGCTCCACTTTAATTGTTTTTCACCAAGTGAATGAAGGACATCTCTAGCTTTCATACACAATCTTTATCCACAGAAAAAGTGTTAATCGTTAAAATAGCATATTTGCTACTTTTTCTTCGCTGGCACACCAAATCAACAAAAACAGTTTATCTTCAGGATTAACACTTAAACCATCATGCCCAATCAAAGGTTTTTCCACACACACAAAAAAAATTAACCTTAAACTTTCATTAACTTGGTTTTGTTGCTCGCTGTACACCAATAAAAACCTATCCTCTTTAGCCAGACATCACACCTACTGCAGTTAAGGCTTACCTATTTTATAACCTTTATATATTCGACCCTGTTGGGCCGCCTTTGCAGCTTCGGCTTCCTCAACGCGTTCAAATTGTACAAATCCAAACCCACGAAACATGGATACGCCTGGAAGAGGAACATTTGAAGTGGTACAAACTTAGGATCATTTTGAAGAACATTTTCCATACCTACCCATTTACCCACTTTAAAAAGAATGATCAGTAGGGACATCATTACGAATTTTACATGCTTGCATTTCATGAAAAAACACGACTCATGATGACTAAGTTAATGCTACTAAACATCTAAATGTAATTTAAAAATTGCTTTTGTGACATGCAGGGACAGCCTGCTTGATTCAAATTGTCATGAATTAAAATTGACAACTTATTGCTTATATTGTGTTTACTGACCGACTATCTTCCCGTATGGGCTGAACAGGTCTTCCATATCCTTCTTATCCATGTCGGATGTCGGCAAATTCCCAACAAAAATCCTTCTCTCCAAATCTCTAGGATCATTACTGCTGCAGGAGCGTGAATAACGGCCTGGTGATGAACTGCGGCTTCTTCGGCGAGACATGACTCGATCCCAAGGTTTACTGGTTTCTTTCTTCGTGCGTCTCAAATTCTTGAAAAAGTTTGGTTTGTTCGCTAATAAGCGTCTTAAAATTGTCGTCCACGATCCTGAAACGTCAGTGAGTTAAGATAAGAGATCAAATTCCTTGGAAGGATAAAAAGTTTTAGTAGACCAAAAGTTGCAGATCAAAATCACATCAAAGTTCAGGCAGTGGAAATGATGAGGCAAATTCATTTTGGAATGTAGCAAATGTTTAAATTTGAAATAAATAGTGCTGGTTAAATCGCAAATTCTTCCGAGACCTTGTGTTAAAAATAACAATTTTTAATGCGTCCTGCATTTCTCTGGTGCTCATTTGCACAGCAGGTTATTATTTGATTTAACTCTGCACTGGACCTTTACGTATGCGAGAGCTTGTCTTGAATTATGGCACAAGGGACAGCGAATCATTACTGCTGAGTATATTAATAAACGCAAATGTAAATCCGCAACGCGCATTTGATGATGCAATGGACTTCTGTCCGACTTTTCCGCGTGCAGGGATGTGAAAGCCTTGCAAGCCTAGCCCACAATCTTACTTCACTCATTGTGGTTTGGCAAGGCTCTTTCGCTTGCCGCAGATGTCATTTCATGTCGTACCGCAGATGAAGCGTTCCTACACCTGATTGGACAAAGGTGCACTTGCTGGGCTGTCACTGGTCTTTGCATTATTTTTTCCAGCACGGTGGCTGCTCTGGAAATGACAAATTTCTCCTTAGCTATCCACAAAAATCAGTTTCTGATATCACCTGGTTTGAAGTAGTTGATCACTGGGCCCAGAGGTTTCAACAGGCAGCAAATCGTGTCAGCATCTAAATACTTCCCAACTTTGACCATTTCCATGTGTATATGTTTGGGCTACTTCTCAGTAGAAGATTAGCTGAAATTTTGTAGTGAAAACCGAGCACGAAAGATGCAGTGTAGATTTATAAAGCTAGAGATACGAGGCATTGGGTTTGAAAAATCAATAAATAAAGCCAACACAATTCTGAAGTGATTTTCATTATGAGAACTTTGTTCTAGGGTTAGGTTGCACATCCGGTATAAATGGCACACCTGTAGAGACTAAATAGCTGTGCAGACAATTCTCAAAACAGTGTTTTCCAAAAATTATCCTCTTCTCTTGAAATGGTAAAAATGTCTTGAGGAAAATCGCACTGATGAAATGAAATCACAGGCTTATGGTCACCTTGAAAATGCCAAAATTCAAATGTTTTCTTTTGTTCAAAGAAACCAACGTTCTTAAAAGTCTTCAGGACAAATTGACGTTATGTGGCCTAGATGGCACAATTTCGAGTGATTTCAGCAAAAGAGGATCTCTAGAGATTTTCAATTCCAACACACGTTAAAAACTGACATTAAAAAGTGAAAGGCATTTGTTAAATTACATTTATGATAGGAGGTAATTTACATAATGCTTTTTAGGGAGCAGCCCCTTACATACCTTAACTTGAACCTGGATGCCCTGGATTCTGTGTCCACATAATTCAAAACCCCCAAGAATCTGACAGGGAAAAAAGTAAATGAATCAATAACGACTTCACACAGTTTAGGAAATAAATCCCTTCAAATGCTCTAAGATGTCTGTAGTAACTTTACACTACACTGATTGCTGTCTCCCAAAGCAAAAACTAATAAGAAGTGAGTCATGTTCATTATTTACAGCTCTGCCAAATAATGCATCTCACTAACACTCATTTGGTGTATAAAAAGAGGTAATGCAATTCACACACTGTAACTTTGTTTCTGGAGGTCTATGAATTTGACTGCTTTATCAGCACATATTTGGGGCCATTTTGGCTTCATACATTTAATAATGACTTAAGCTAAAATAGATAGGGGATGCATTACTTGGCGGCTACAATCAGTTCTGTCGAATAATACATTCACCTCTTAACACTCACTAAGGACACATCATATCAAACTGTAATGGGAATCAAACGGCGTTATCAGCACATGATTTATTTGGTCGACTTTGACCTGACAGTGAATTTGACATCACACATACATTTTTCTGCATTTAAAAACCTAATTTTAGATATTTTAGAATAACTGTCTGAATTGCTTTGTTTAAAAATACATCGATAAAGAACACTAAAGGGTTCGCCTTCAGAAATATTGATATAAATCGAGGAAACCTTGCAAATTTCAAACCAATCTTATCAAGGAAATACTAATGTTACTTCTACTGAGTTGAATGAATGAATGATGAATCTCAACGTTCATAAAGTATAGAATTCATAAACTCGACAAAGAAGATTATATCGTTTTTAAACAGTACTCTGCCTTAAAAATCATTACAATGTCTGGTAGTTTTCGCTTTAGCTGTGCGCGCTCCCGCGAGGGGCAGGCAGGGCTCGGTACAACACCGGTCGCGCTACAAATGGCGTACCACACGCTACAGCATCGGGTTATGAGAACAGATGATATAATGTAACAGGGTTGCTTTGTTTAATAAAAATCTGTAGTTTAAGATTAACATAGCTGCACGTTTAAATCACCATCCCTTGGTGCATTAATACGTTTGTGGTTACGATGTACACGTAGCTAAATTGACGCCAGTTGTTAGCTATGTTAGCCACTCAACGTTAGCTAGCATACCTGTTTATCTTTAAACTAAACGGCTAGCTTCGTAGTTACGCAGCCAACTACATTAAGGTACACGATTTCACTGTGCATGCCGTTACATTAAAGACAGCAAAGCAACTCTTTACTCACCTTCAACGTGATTTTTATCCCAGTTTCCAGTCTCTCAAGGCCACGCACAGCTATTTCGCTATCTTTTCACAAGGATGGTTCTTCTTTTAGATCATTTACGGCAATTGGCTGCGATTGTCTCTTCTTCTTCTTCTTTGAGGTTTTTACGGCAGTTGGCATCCATTACTGCCTCCTTCTGGATTCTGCGGCCACAGCTACTATTAAACATTTATTTTTATTTATTTATTTTCCCTTTCCTATGAAAATGTATTGTTTGGCTTTTTTACTTACTCTTCTACCAAAACAAATCAATACTATATCATCAATTTTATTTTATTACTTGCTAAATGACATATTCATAAATCTTTTTAGTTTTCCAATCATAAACCATTTATTTTATTTTTGCAAATGAAACTAAACAATACATTAAATAAGTCTTATATTCTAAAAATAGGAAAGCTATTAAAACCTTGAATTTATGTACCCTGTATATATTTTTTGTGAGCTGATTTTGATTTCTGTCAGTGTTCTGTTCCACTGGCATTATCTGTTTATATATGTTCAAGAATGCTGTTTGTTAATAAAGAGTTCATTATTAAAAATATTAAAAATATTAAAAAATACTATTAAACATACATCGCCTCCTACTGGCTGGTTGTAAAATAATTCTGCCGAAGATGACGCTGGTATGTACAGTTTGACCCCCTCCCAGAATATTATCAAAAAACAAATACTGCTCGGGTGAAACCATGTGGATCATTTTGCCCCACAAAACTATTTCTTGAATTACATTGCATGTCTAAAAAAACAGTTCCATATTGTGGTTTCTGCTACAAGTATTATGTATTATGGCTGTCAGTATTTATGCAAACATTAGCAGTAACTCTCTCACTCACACACACATGCGTCCACACACACAACATAAGGTTTACTGAACACAATTTTGGAAAATTTATTTTAAGGCAATAAATAAATATATCATTGTATACAACAGTGTGCACAATGCATGTTCTGACAACAGTTTCTCCCTCATATATATGTTTGTCCATATGAAGTAGTTGAGGAATTGTGTCTCTAGATCTTTTTCAGTATTATCCCCTACACCAACTCAGAATCACATGTCAAACTTTTAGTGGCTGGTAGTGTCAGTTATATGCTGGCAGGGAGACATATTTTGCAACTATGGAACTACTTGTGCATAGCTTGAGTGACACTATTAACTGGCTCTACTGCATCATCACACAGGCGATATTTATGCTAATGGTGGATTGTAAACAATCTGTCCATACAGTGGGTGTCTGTCCCACTGCAGCAGCATCCTGCTCAAGTCTTTTCTTCTTTGGGGTCGTCCTTCTCAGACATCTTAATGACGGCGGTGGTTGATTCTGTGCACTTATAAGCAACTTGTATCCTTTAACTCCACATGTGGCCCGCAGCTGCCTTGCCTTGTCCATGGTCTTGCTGGACCACTTGACTCGTCTGTTGCTCTGGCCAGCTGATTGCCATTGATGACTTTCTCAATGTTCTGAATAAGATTTTGTTAATCTCTCTCTCTAATTTGTCTTTCTCTCGCCTTTCTTTTGCAACAGCTTTAAGTAGCACCGCTATTCTCTCATCCTTTTGTTTTTTTTTGGATTATGTTTATGAGGTGATCTATTTCACAATCCAAAGAGTCTTTGTTTCCCACAGGTGTGGGCTCTACAGACTTCCAGTGTTCATCAGCACCTTTCAGTTGTGGCTCTTTTGAGGTTTCACATTCAGCTGTTGTAAAGTCCTGGTCATCCACGTGACATGGAAACTCCACAATGTAGAGGGAGCCCAAAGGATTCAGGTTTCAGTTCTGTTCCCTCAAGGGCCTTCATTCACACTGAAGGGACCTCCTGCAATTGGAGATGTTTTTTATTGTAAACTCACAATACAGACAAAATTGAATACACTCATTTTATTGTCATAAACACTCTAAGTGTATGTCCAAGGCTGTTTTTCCTACCTACCATCTAAATAAGGAACATTAGACTAAATAGCATTTTCTTAAGAAAAACAACACACTGCAAAACCTCAATACATCATGGTACTGAGAAACTTTTGTTTCTTCCAATGGAAAGTCTCGGTGCCAAGACCAAAGGTAGTAGGAGCAGCTTCATAAATGTATGTCAGTGTTGCCCGGTGATCTACAGAAAATGACCTGATTTAAAGATGAATGAGCCCACTGGACTACTGGGCTCCAGTAACTCCTATATAATGTATATCATGAGTGGATTTCCTTGTATACAGTATAATTTAAGGGGTGTGTGAGTGTTATAGTGATTTATATTCATTATTTATCCCCACCCTTTTCCCCCTTCTTTTCAGTCTTTCTTGTCTCGTTTCTTTCTCTTAATTCTCAGGCCTGTAATATATGCTTGTGTTAATACTAAACTTTTAAATGTGTCAGTTCAATAAAGCTTTATAATTAAATACAAAACAAAGTTGCAAAATGGGTTGAGCATCCAAACACATCAGCAAACTGCCACTAAGATTAAGATGATCTGCTTCAAGTGAATACAGATATACAGTATTTTTTGTTTATGGAAACCAAACTTTAGTCTCCCCACCGTCTTCTGTTTCTGACGATCTTCAAACTTTTGCTGTAGGAATGGTCAGTGCTGTGTGTCTATGGCAAAGGAAATTGGACAAGTCTTTTGTTCAAATTCAAAGTACTTATTTTAATGTAAGTGGGTGAACTTGGTTGGCACAGCTTTGGGCTTCAACTTCCGCAGGCTGTCCAATGCGTCTGGATTCATATTGTGACTCCTCAAAGTGGTCCTAAACATGGAAACATATGTGATGCAAATACAGAACACTATGTTTTACCACCTGCAATAAGAGTGCTTAGAGTACATTGACATGGCAAAGCAGATAAATCATTTGCAACACATAATGGTAGGGGCAGAAAGTTTAGACAAATCTTAAACCGTCATGCTGCCACTTCTCTGAAAACGTGTAAAATATCTCAAGAAATATTTTTTCTGTATCCCAATGTAAAACTTTTGAACTTAATAGCCTAATATCAGTTTACTATAATTTGATTCTGCATAATGAGTAGCCTACTTTTTCTTTTGGCACTTTAAGTATATTTTGATGCTAATACTTTTACTTGAGTAAGAATTTGAATGCAGGACTTTCACTTGTAACAGAGTATTGCTACTTTAAAAGATCTGACTACTTCTTCCTTTCCCAGGTTTCTCTTCTGACAGGTTCACGGGGGAATTAGCCAAACAACCGCATCCATGTCCCCGATGTCAATCACATACCCCTAACCTATTCCTTCTCTCGACAGGTGCCGCGTTCATTGCATTTAGGAATGATCGTAATTACGCGTTTCATCTTGGAAATAGCAACATCCTATCGACATCCAAGTCGTTTTACGACTACAAAATTATTTCCCACATATTCGTATCAACACATAAATTAAAACCAAACAAACATGGATGCCTCACGTCAGCCAGAATCCGTCTTTCAAGATAATTAAACCCAAATGCAATAGATGTAGTGCTATATTATCAATGTGCAGTATTTTTTTAAACCCTAACATGACCAACTCTAACGTTAATCTACAACTGTCTTTAGTTGTCCAATTATGTTAACACTCGCAAGCCGTAAACATGGAAATCTTTCCCATTTCTACCATCCATCCCATACGACGAGAACGCGCCAGGGTTGCCAGGTTGTTATATTGTCAGCTTCAGTTTGTATGTGAAAGTATTATAAATTATAATATTCCCTGAATTACATTTGGAAAAAAAAACAAATTATGTTATGTAACGTATGTCATTTAAAAAATGTCTGAGAATCCATTATTTAAAAAATATATCACTATTTTTAAACTTTTTGAGACTACTATTTTATACTATTTTTTCGTCGTTCAGCATCCGAACATTTGTTCATCCAAGTCGTTTCTGTCGCTTCATTAGATTTATTTAGTGTATATTCAGGACAACTTGGAAAGTGAGCTCACCCACCCGACCATAGCTCAGTTTTCCTGGTTGGGCTTTTGTTTGTGCTGGGAGGAGTCACACATACCTGGCAACACCAACAGTCGCTTTGTTAACATTTCATTGAGCCAAGATGGCAGATTTCGAAGAGCTCAGCAGTGAGGAGAAGGTATTAACTTATAAATTCATACTATATTACCCTATTTTTCTTAACATTTGTCTCGAAAAATAGCAGTGTTCTATGAAATCCTTACAATGTAGCATGAATTACCAAGCGGGTCGGCGTCTGCTGGTTGGGCTAGCAAAGCCAAGGCAGTGTTGTATTTGACAGTTCAGACTTGTTACCTTGCATCTTGTTTCTGTGCACAAATACATAATGTAAGTTAGCTAACTTATGTGAGTCCGGACCTCTTTGATTACAAATAGCATATACATACGGCTGAGCTTGATGTCTGATTTAGCATGACTATGGGTTTAGAATAACTGAAGATGATTAGCTAACGCATGTAAGGAAGTCGAGCTACTTCCTGCATTGACAGTAAGGAAAATGACAGTGCATCGGCAGTATAACACCACCCACACCCAGTTTACTGTAACTTAATGTTGCTGCCTAAACTGGTCTTGATAACATCATAAATTGAACTTAGTCACAGGGCTGTTAATTGGGTTTGCAAGTATTTTGTATTTAGCTTGTATGCCTGTAACTTTTTGCACTAGATTTATCGGACAGATGCAGCCTCAGTGACTGGTGCTGCTCCCCCTGCCTCATGCTGCTACATGTTGTAAATTAATGCTTTGCATTCCTAAAGCTTATGGTGTGGCCAGAAGCTTACACCTCCCAGCATTACTACAGTGAACCTTTAAAATAAATATAAACAATTCAGTGTAATGAAAGGATTGAAATTCCCCATTTTAACTTTTATTAGATATCTACTTTTGATTGTATCTTTATCAGATATAAACTCAAAGTGTTGAACTGCATGGTGGAGAATCAGAGTCTGAGCCTGGGAGTGCTTTCTGGGCTCTGAATGGAGTGACTATTCAGGAGCACAGTTAAACTGGGTTACGCATTGTTATGCCCCTCTGCCCTTTCAGCTGGACAGTCCATTTGTAGGTCACTGCCAGCTGCCCCCTCGGGGCTAAATAACCCTGTCTGCCTGACAGACGGCATCACTGGCACAGCCACACTATAACGTGGCAGTGACATTAGGATGTAGTGACATTCACAAATGAGGGAGGAAAAGAGAAAGATGGTTTATTGCAACTTCTCTATTTACAGCAAACTTCCCTTTTTACTGTTGTATATAACTTGCCAATACCCAACAGTCCTTACTGAGTATTACCTTATGAGAGCACTAGTACTGTCTGCAACTTCTTCACTCTGTGGCTTTGATGCCACATGCTTACACTTGCATACTGGCTGCTAAGTAAAGCCCTTGGGCGACATACCCTGCCTGCCTTCTAAGGAGTGGCCAAAATAGAGCTAACAAGCCTGCAGCCAAGACAGTTAGCAGACTGCTCTCTGCTTCGCTCTAGTGGCTATTTGCAGGCTTTTCACTTCTCACAGACATCACCTGCTATATCTCAAAAGAGAATAAATTGGCTAGATTTTCCAAAAACAAAAACAAACAAACAGCAGATTTGGCTAGTGATTCAGGAGACTGTTATTATTCTGAGTTTCTTTGAGCAAGAAGGGGACTGAACCCATGAGTTACACACTGTATCTAGTGATAATGTGATGCCTTGTACTATTTTTAAGTTTTATGACAAGGTATTTTATTTATTTCTAGGTCCGTATTGCAGCTAATTTTGTGATGCACGCTCCTCCCGGAGAGTTCAATGAAGTCTTCAATGGTGAGCCTCATTTGCGATTGACATTTTTAGGACTTACCTGCATTTTAATGTGTGTGGAAACAATTTATAAATGCTTCAATTCTTCTTTTCAGATGTGCGAATACTGCTCAACAATGATAATCTTCTCAGAGAGGGCGCGGCTCAGTAAGTTTTATTCGTTTCTATTTTTTAATCTAGTAAAATAATGATGCTCTGGTCTGAATGTACATGCAGCTTATGGTTGTATTCTTTTTTGATACAGTGCCTTTGCCCAGTACAACATGGATCAGTTCACCCTTGCCAAAATTGATGGATATGAAGATCAGGCAAGCTTTTTCTTAAAGAAATCTTCAGATCATTTGCTTTTCTCATTGAACCCACTAAAATGCCACCATTATTCTACATTATGAAAATGCTTGAGTAATAATGGCAGGTTTCTCTGTCTGGTTCCCCTGTAGGTCCTGATAACGGAGCATGGAGACCTGGGTAATGGCCGCTTCTTTGACCCTCACAACAAGGTCTCCTTCAAGTTTGACCACCTGAGAAAGGAAGCCAGCAATCCCCAGCCCCATGAGGGTGAGGCAGCCCTCAGGTCATGGAGAGACGCCTGTGATTCTGCCCTTAGGGCCTACGTCAAGGAGCACTACCCCAGTGGAGTTTGCACCGTAAGATTGCTCTCTGAATCTGCACCGTAGCCGCCATGTTCAGCATTACACACAATGAATCACCTGCTCATCCTGTTTTATCTGCTTCAGGTTTATGGGAAAACGATCGATGGCCAGAAGACCATTATCGCTTGTATCGAGGGTCATCAGTTTGAGCCTAAAAACTTCTGGTAAGTTGCTGGAGGATGGTGATCTAATTCCAAACTTCCTAATCAAATTCACTCTGACAATAATGTTGGTGCAGCGTAGAGGCAGGGATCTGTTATTGCGTTAGGTGTGTTTGGGATCGGTTTTCAAGTGTACTCCTCCACATTTTCTGTTTCCAGGAACGGTCGCTGCCGATCTGAATGGAAGTTCAGTATCTCGCAATCTACAGCACAGGTGGTTGGAGTCATGAAAATACAGGTATGTTGAGTAATTAACAGCTGTAGTATGAGCTTAGCGGAGAAGTTAGTTTTGTTTCACTGTTGTCTTTATTTCCTCTGTTTATCCCAGGTACATTATTATGAGGATGGAAATGTGCAGCTGGTCAGCCATAAAGATGTACAAGAAGCACTGACCGTGTCTGTAAGTATTTTAACTAATTAATAGTTTTTATATTTTAAACTCTTAAAAAAAAGATTCCTGTTTAACCATGGTCTGTGTTTGCATTTTCAAACAAAGCTAAGTTGAATTTCATATTTGATTTATGTTGATGTGAGTTTAATTAGTTTAATTTGTGTGTGTTAATGTGTGTTTTTACAGAACGAGAGCCAGACTGCAAAGGAGCTTGTGAAAATTATTGAGGAAGCAGAGAATGAATACCAGGTATGTGGGAGTTAAGAATAACAAGAGTTGCCTCCATATATGAATGGAACGTTTTTATTATTGTGCCATGCCCAGCCAGCATGGGCTTACAGGACACCTCAAATTCACAGAGCCAGATCCAGAATGCGTCTTATACATTTTCAAACCATGCCACAAAAGTCCCAAAATAAAGAAAAATAAATTTGATTCTGAATCATTGTCACAATCAGATTTTCAGACATACATTTCTACACTAAAACACTGCCAAAACATGTCCTGTATAATACTGGACAAATCAGAATAAATACTAATTAAATAATTAATTTACAGCTTTTTGAGACAAATTTAGCAAACTTAAACATATGAAAAACAGCTATTCCAAATTTTGATAATCTGTACACCAGAAGCCAAATTTTACTCAATTTCCACTTCTCCCACAGCTTACACATTCTGTTTTCCTTCAGAAAATATCCAATTAACTGTCACTGGCATAATGGTACAGCTTGTTTATAGCTAGAAAACATGACTGACATACTTATTGTTGTTGTTTTTCAGGTGGCCATCAGTGAGAACTATCAGACCATGTCGGACACCACGTTCAAGGCCTTACGCAGACAGCTCCCAGTCACCCGCACCAAGATTGACTGGAACAAGATCCTCAGCTACAAGATTGGCAAGGAGATGCAGAATGCTTAGAGGACAGAGGCTGTTGGGGTTACGACAAACAAATTGGAGAGACGCTGACGCTCGCGCAAACATGTGTGACGCAACATAACACACTGTATGTTCTTCTAAAAGAGGCATTTGTTTGGGTTTTAACCAGAGAATAACGGCGTCCATTATGCACTACGAGGGGGCGCCTTCATTTTAAAATGACATTGAGTGGTGTAACCGTCGCTCATTTACAAACATATATTATTTTTGAACAATTAATGCCTTCAGTGACACACAAGTCACATGTTAAACACACAGTTTCAGATCCCTCAGTGCTTCAAATGGACACACATCCTCCCAAAACCCCTTGACTTTCATGTAGCAACTAATTTACACTCTCTATATAACATAACTGATATTCTTTAAGAGCTTCCAATACCTCTATAGTTTTTTATTAACAGAGGGCAAATACTGTATGCAATTTGATATGTTAACTGACTGGAGAGAGACTGGACAGCACCAAATTATACAGTTTCTTTTTTGGTCTGAATATCCCATCTGTTTATATTTATACATCCCTCTGGATGCAGGGTTGTAGCCAGCGGACATGCCAAAGCATACATTTTTCTTTTTCCATTCACTGACCATATTTTGTCTTCCCTTTTTGAAGTTTTGTTCTTTCACTTCTCTCTGACCTTTTCGGTGATAATCCCTCTATATCCCCCTGGACTGATACAGTATTGGTGTTCTCCTGCCAGCTGTTTGCCTTTAGCTTTTGCTATATTTTTTATACAAACTGTAAGTACATTTATTATTCATGAAATAAAAATAATGTCTTCAAGCAATGGTGATCATTTGTGTTTTACATCATGTATGGATTTTTTTTTTTTACAGAGCCTGGGCACCAGATGTCTTTTTCTGGGTTCTGGGAATTTGAGGGGGTTATTAACATGAGGAGGAGTTACTCTAACACATTCTCTGATTTTATTTAGACTAATAAATTAATTGAAATTAAAGGATTTAGGGTATGCTCCACTGGAACCAGACCATAATGACCATAATGCAATTTGCAGAATACATAATTATAATTCTAGATGAATAAATAAGATTAAATTTGTGAATTTAATAGAAAATCTTACTGAGTTTGGTTGGTGGCTAGTCTGAATTTTCTTAGGTGGGTGGGGTTGTGCTGGGGGAATTTGGACCAATGACCTCAGTATTTTTAAAGTCCTGGCTGCATACATATATTTTTCAAAAGTATCATGTTTGGCAGTGGCATTATCAAAATATGTAAGTTCAGATGTGTTGTGAAGATCATATTTCATTGAGACTAGCTCCATAATGAAGCATACACAGTATGTCACTGAACACTGAACAAGGAGTGTCAAAAGGATTAACCTAAGAAACATCAGCTTGATATGAAAAACCCTTGCACAAAATCACAGAACCATTAGGAATAGCCCCCATTACCAGAGCAAATCATCATCATTGTTCATAAGATAACCACCCGGGGTAATCAGTTGACTCACCAAAAAGATGTTTCTGTCAAACCAATTCTTTAGAAAAATACTCTTATTTTATACATAAAATATCACAATTATTGCAGATATAATAGCTTTGTGGTGAGAAATTGTACATGTAAATTAAATTCCACGCCAATAAAGCCTGTTTGTGAAAATCTGACAGTTTGACTGGTAGCCTATTTTATTTATTTCATAATTGCATACCAATCTAAAATGGGGAGTCCACCAATTTAATCAAAAACAAATTTGGGAATAAAGTTGCACGTGGAGGAGTCATTTTTCAAAACATTCAAGGTGGAGAAGTCCAAAAAGTTAAGAAGACCACCATTTTTGCAGGAGTTGATAACTACAGATTTTCTAATGTAGTGTATACGACTTTTCCACAAAAAAAATAAACAGCATTTTGTGATATTTTTTGGCAGTTTTGTTATCAAGAAATAGAGAGGAGGCAACATATTACATGACATAACCATTTTACATAACTTCACACGGCTCTGTAGCCGCTCTGCTGGTGGAGCTACAGTTCAGGGAGTGTCAACAATAACATGTCATGATGCCTGTGCACTCGTCATGTAAGACGGGTAGGGAAATTTAAACTTTAAATTTAAACTTCGGCGCTTTGTAAGGTATATAAAGACATTAGACTTCGCACTAACGTTGTTCGTTTCGACGACGTATTTTGTTGTCGCCGACGTGTTTTCGCTCTCCGTGTGTAAAACAGTTTCAGACGGTCCCTTCCCGAAAATCGTTGGAGATCGTTCATCAGCTCGAATGTTGCGCTAAACTGCAAAATAGTAGATTTATATATCATTTAATCGATATTTTAACCTAAACAATGAATGAGAAATCGATCCCCGCGTAAAAGTTTAACTTCCACACACGCAAATGTCGCGCAAAATACGTAACGTGGAAATGTCCTCCTCACTGTCAGATCGCATTCACACCCACAGCTACTAAGAAAATTGAGGGTGATAGTTAGTCAGGCGATGAACTTCCTCATTTGAGTCAGTAGCAGCTGCCTGTGAGACGTCAACATGTCGCTCAAAGACTGTCTTGAATCCGGACTGGACTTCATTGAATTTCTGGGAGACAGAAAATCAAACACCAGCAAGAAGGAACTTCGTGACATCTACTACTCTGAATTTAAGGACAGGTAGGCAGCAAAGACAAGCGCGTGTCACATGCGGTTGTTAGACTGGGCAGGGTGTAATAATCACTTCCTGTCTGTATGTTTATGTTAACAGAGAAGGAATAAAAGACCCTAACTTTGCCAGTGTTGTCCATGCCCTTGTGAAATTCAACAAAGTCCAAATAAGACAGGGGAAAATCTTCATAAATGTCAGACCTCAGGTGAGATGAGCTGTCATTTCTCTAGTTCCGCCTGCTGTGGGGGAACAACACGTTTGGACATGTTTTGTGTTTTGCTGCAACTGGAAGAAAATTCAGAAACAAATCTAGGAAGTGCCATGTCATTTGAATCCCTGCTGTAGGTTCGAGTGTATTGTGACCAGTGGAGGAGGCCCCGGGCCCCTCAGGCGCCACACACTCCCAGCTCTGGCCCTCGGGACACAGCTGAGACACCTGCAACCCCCTCTGTCCCCTTGACTCCTGTGCTGACCCCCAAGAAAAAGCTGGCTACGGATATCCTTCACAAGTTAAAGGAGAACAGGTAGGTGCATTATGTTTCACTAACTCGTGTACATTTCATTTCATTTTCCTGCCCACCTCTGGTCTAGTGCCAGCTGGGACAGACACTGGTGCCCCTGGAACCCTGCAAAGGATAAATGGGATTAGGACCGCAACTAATGATTATTTTCATTATCGATATAATCTGCAGATTATTTTCTCAATTAATTGATCAATTGTTTGGTCTATAAAACTTGACAAAACAGTGACAAATGCCCATCACAATTTTCTTAATCCCAACGTGACGTGTTCTTCAAATGTCCTGTTTTGTACGACCAACAGTCCAAAACCCAAAGATAATCAATTTACTATCTTGTAAGACAAGTAAAGGCAGCAAATTCTCACATCTGGAAACATCTGATGTTTGGTAATTTTGCTTAAAAATAATTTACACGATTAATAGATTATCAAAATAGTTGTTGATAAATTTTCTGTCGGTTGACTAATCGATTAATAGACTAATCGTTGCAGCTCTAGTGTAGATAATGGATGGATGTTTATGATAAGTATCCTCTATGGAAGGGAATGAAACCCTAATGAGGCTTTCTGCGGTCCTCACTGTCCACCGTAGAGTCTTGCAGTCTGAGCTGGTATTTCCATACCAGACTGTTTTATTTATATAGTGCCAAATCATAGGAAAGTTATCTCAGGGCACTTTTCATACAGAGCAGGTCTAGACCGTACTCTTTATAATATTATTTACAGAGACCAATTCCCACCATGAGCAAGCACTAGGCGACAGAGGCAAGGAAAATCTCCCTTTTAACAGGCAGAAACCTCGAGCAGAACCAGGCTCTGGGTGGGCGGTCATCTGCCTCGACTGGTGGAGAGAGAGAGAGCAGGAGGAAAGAGAACATACAGTAGTACAGTACAGTTCCACACAGAGATGTAAAGTAATAGTAGTGGTGATGGTAATGATGTCAATATTAATAAAAAAAGAATAATAGCAGTATAATAACAGTACTACTAATAACAAGACCAATAACAATAATAGCGGCAGCAGGTGATGAAGCCAGTGATAAAACCATCTGGTACCCTTTAGAGGATGGGAGGTGAGAGAGGTCAGCTCAGCTTTGTCTCTGCAGGAAATGGAGATGCTGCTGGATGATTTTTTTATTTATTTTTTTACTTGGCATAGAAGATGAAGTTGAGGGTCCAGGTGAGATTCTCTGTGTCTCCACAGTAGAGCCACTAGTGCACAATAGACCTTTTTCATGGCAGACATTTTGACGTGTTGAAGCAGGAAAAGTTTTCAATATCATCGAAAATGAATACAGAATTAAATAAAACGGCCACTAAGAAGAATAAGATGTTGAAGATACGGATAGACAGTCTAAATAGATCTTCATCTCCCTTTGTTTGTTGTTTCTCTAGACTGTCTAATGTCACATAAATTGCCATATAAATAACTGAGATAAACATGTAATTTGAGTATCTTCAAAATCTTATTTTTCTTAGTGAAAAAGACACACATTACTGGGTAGAGAATTTCATTTGGATCCCATTATTTCTCTTCAAGGGTTTTATTTAATTCTGCAACTTTCCCAGTTCGATTCTTGAATTAAACTGGAAAAGTTGGTACATGGTACTCTATATGTCACCTGCCCAACCACCAAGATCCACTCACCATGCAGTATTTTGACATCCTCGTACAGTTACAAGCCTTACAGTTGTAAACTCTGCAGCCCAGTCACGCCTCTCTCTCACAGGAAAGAGTTGACAGCAGACAAGGGGGGCATTAAGATCACTTCAGACCCCGTGGCGACAGGTGGGAAGGTTCAGTTCACGGTGGATCGTCTGAAGGAGTTGTTCATCCTCAAGTTCCACATCGTGAACAAGGGCACAAACTGCGTCCACTTCACCTACTACACTGCCCTGCACAAGATACGCTGTTTCACTCTGGAGGATGAGAGGAGAGTGTCCAGAGCCTGTCCGCTGTTCCTCTGTCCTGGTGAGCCAACTAACACTTCTTCTCTAAGTTTCCATTGACAAAAAGCACACAGAAGAGGTTATTAATGCTCACAGCTCCTCCTGTTTCTTCTTTTTTTCTGTCACAGGAGAAAGCTATGAAGTTGTGGTTCGGTACATGCTGAACCACTATGGATATTTCCCTGCCACAATGTACTTTGAGTTCTGCCCGGATCTTCCAGGATCTGTGCCCTTTTGCATTGTGAGGGAGATGGAGGCAGCAGCCAGGACCCCGCTGGCTGTGGAGCTGGGGCCCGTGGCTCCTTACAAACCATTTCAGGTGGTCACATACAAGCCTGTCGACACCGTGATAGTGGAGGGAGTACCTCCTGAGAGGCAAGTTATTAAAAACTGATTGTAAACCAGTCCAGGACTCACAATAGAAATGAACGTTAATGCCTGGTAACTCCACACCCAGGTTTGCCTGGAGTTAGAAAAAAGTGAGCTCACCAGACCTCTGTAGCCCGCTCCTCATCTCTGCTTGAGGCTAGCGGTTCGAGGCTACCTTAGATGCTACTAGTATAACACACTAAAATCTCTAACTGAACAGTTGGTGGTCGAGGTGCATTGTGGGTAATGTAAGCGCCAGGTTTTGACAAAGAAGAAGAATGCGTGGAATAAAACAGACGATATCTCTGGTTCTGCTGCATCGATTTTAATACTTTTTGACTGTCCATTGTGGGTCCGACTGTTATAGGATGCTGGATCGATGGAGTACTCTTTTTTTTAAAGAAGAAAATCATGCTGGTCCCATAGTTTAAGAATGAATGTTGTACAGAGCGCAACAGATAAATGCAGCACACTGTCTAACTATCTCCAAAACGAATGAGTACAGATTTTGTCCCCAGCAGCCATTATTACAGATTTAAATACAAATATTTGGTTTTGGAGCTGGTTGAAGCAATTTTCTTCACTTGTAATTGAAATTGATCACCGAATGTGCTTTATTCATGCTGATAATCATGTGTTTCTGTTTTGTTCTTTTCTGCAGTTCCGTCGTCCAGCATCTAAAGATGACAGTGAAATTAGGAGAGTACAAGTACCCTCGTTACCTAAAGGAACTGACTAAACAAAGGATGGAGGACACTGAGTACCTCTCCCAAGCTGCCAGGCAGAGACTCCCATCAGTGAAGTGAGAGACCGACCTAATTAGTTACAGCTAACTGTTGAGTATTTCCTGGGCTGGACTCCCTTATCATCTCACAATGTTTGTGTGCGTACTGAATGTCCAGGGGTCTCCTCAACTCTGCCTTAAAGATGAAGAACTACTCTCAGCGATTTCACCTGCTGCTACACCTGGAAGAGATACAGATGGAGGTGGACATCAGGATGTATGACCTCCACAATCAGACCATGACTCAAGATCAAAGAAACAAAAAACTGCTCACGCTCAGAGTAAGGAACCCTCACAGTACACATCTACTGTTTTAAATAGCGGCAATGAAAAGTCGATGTCTTGTGAATCTAGAACAGGTGTTTCCTTGATCTAAAGGATGCAGTCTTTTCTCTCTTTATATGATGTTATATTATTTCTCCATGGTGCTGTTCGACTATAAGCTCAGTGATCTGTGTTGGGAAAGGAATAAAAATGCATAGAGGAAAGAAGGCCAACATTGATATTCTCCAACAGGTTCCTGGTGTTGCTGAGAATCGACCATCTGTACTACGAGGAGATTGTCTGAGGGTGTCACAATCTGAAGACAAGGTCCAGCCGATCACTTTGTACACCGGATATGTTCACAGAGTAGAGCTGGATAGCGTGAAGCTGGGCTTCTCCAAGAGGTAAGAACTGGACTACAAATACCTGTCTGCTTGTTTATGTCTCAGACGGTGAATGAAGAACCTAACTCATACCCTCCTCTCACTTTCCACCCTCTTTCAGGTTGCTGCAGTTTTTTCTCAGCAATATGAAGTTTGAAGTGGAGTTCACTATCAACCGGTTCCCCTTGAAGCTGCAGCATCGGGCGGTGGAGTTGGCAGCAAAACATCAGCTCGAAGAGGTGCTGTTCCCATCTGGTGCAGCAGCGGATACTCTCCCCATGCCTAAACTCAGGTCCGGTGCCTATACACATCAAGAACATGCATACAGAACAACGAAAACACTCATAGATGTAGTATCTTCTACAAATACACAAACCTAACCACCTTAAAGTACTGTATGTCATGTACTTGTAGTACAGAGAAGCTTAAACTGTCTGGCATTGGTGATACGAGCGTATGAAATCTTAATGATAAGTGTGTGTGCTCAGCAGCCTTTCGCCTCATTTCTCTCTGGGCACTCAGCCACCTTATCTTACTAACAGGAGGAGGTGCTGTTCTTTGGTTTAATGCCATAAATCTGCCTCAAGTGGATATGGTAAAACATGGCGGATTATGTTGGCTGAGGACTTGCATGCAAAACCTTGAACACATATCAGACAAAGTTCAGTTATCTGCTTCGACTTGATTTTAACAAACTTGTATCCCCTTACCACTGTTTACTCAACTACAGGGGCACGAGATATGCCCCTTTTGAATGTTTTGCTTTATTCAACCGATCAGTTTCACCCTTTTTTTTAGCCTCTGCTTCTCATTTTTAACTTAACTTTAAGTGTTTCGCCAACGTGCAAGGTGTAAAAATCCATTCTCACATTACTCTCTCAGGATGTTCAACCGTCAGCTGGAAAACAACCCGCAGCAACATTCTGCGGTGCAGCGCATTGTAGCTGGCTCATCAAAGCCTGCTCCTCATCTTGTGTTTGGGCCTCCTGGAACTGGAAAGACAATCACTCTGGTTGAGGCTATGCATCAGGTATTAAGTGTTCCAGATGTGCTGTTATTAGTCTGTAGTTAGACCCTGAATACCAATTCACTTAATCATCATCTTACTATGTACACTGGGGTCATATATGAACTAGAGCTGCAACAGTGCGTCAATTAATCAATTAGTCGATCGACAGAAAATTAATCAGAAACTATTTTGGTAATCAATTCATCGTTTGTCATTTTTTATTCTTTTAAATTTAAAATTCTTTGGTTTCAGCTTCTGCTGCTTTTTGTGGCCTTGTATCATAGTAAATTGTATATTTTTAAGTTTTGGACTGTTTCTCTGACAAAACAAGACATTGAATGATGTCACCTTGGGTTCAAGGATATTGTGACGGCAATTTGTACTGTTTTCTGATGTTTTATAGACCAAACAATCAGTGGAGAAATTAATCTGCAGATTAATCGATAATGAAAATAATCTTTAGTTGCAGTCTTAACATGAACACACTATTATCTGCCAGAGTTAAGAGATTTCTGTGTTTTGTCTGTGCTCTTCTTACTGGGTTAAAGTGAACCAGTCTTGTGAGGGGGAAAAAAAGGTGATGTCATGTATTTCCATCAGATTTTAACCACATAGAAATCAGTATCAGAAATCTGTTGACAGTTGTTAGGTTGTTTGGTTGCCACGGAGACGCCACTGTCAGTCAAATCTGATCAAACCACCCACACAGTCCTGAAGCAGCAGATTTGAGTGTTAAAGTGTCCTCAATTTCAAGCTTATTTAGCTTGAAATTGAGGACACTCAAATATTTAATGTCATAGAGAAATACTTTTTAAAACCAAGTTTTCAGGTGCTTTAACATTTTTTTTTTTTTTACCAAAACCAATAATAAAAACAAATTAAAGTAATTTGTCAATAATGAGTTTTACTTTGCCTACATTGACAGGTCAACAGGGCAGCCCCGTCGGCCCACATCCTCGCCTGTGCACCTTCAAACAGTGCCTGTGACCTTCTCTGTGAGAGACTGATGGCACACATGGATCCTCATCAGGTTTACCGTGTGTACGCCAGCAGCCGAGACCCAAGAACGGTCCCCAAGAACCTACTGGTGAGCACCAGCTGGCAGTTTTACATCCACAGGATAAAGTGGTTACTGGCCATAAACCAGCTAAAGTCTTATTGATGGTAAATTGTCTACAAGCACATTTGGTATCCTGCGATTCAGGACACTTACGGCCACGAATGATCTAATTAACTTAAATGTGTAAGCAGATGTATGGAGGACACGTGACATTTTGAGTTTCAAAATAAAAAACGAAATTGAAAAATGTTTACATGTCACAGTAACTCAAGCAAGCTAACAAGATTCCTCATCACAGTGATCAGAATCAGTGAGCTTACCAGTTTGATCTGAACGATTTGTGATGTTTGTTGATCCCGAAACTCTTTGGGAGCAAATGCGTGGATCATAAATAAAGAATAGACTGAAGAGACTGAGATAGACGGAGATCTCACATTCAAATGCTTTGATTTAAGGATGGATGTTTGTTTTCACAAACTTGAACTCAGATTTAGATTAACTATATTTTTCTTACATGTTGTCTTGTCTTTTGGCTCGTACAGAAACATTGCAACTGGGACCAGGTGCAAGATTGTTTTGTGTGTCCAGATAAAGGAATTCTGATGAAATACAAAATCGTAGTTACGACTATGGTGACAGCTGGCAGGTAGGTTGCTTGCTTATACAGTAACTGTTCAGTGTTTGGCACTATTTGACTCTTTCTTTAGTGTTACACAGCATTTGCCGTGTTGCACTTGCATATTACAATCGTGAACAATTCTGCTGTGTGTTTCTGTTTTTAGACTGGTGTCCGGAGGAATCCCAGTCGGCCATTTTACCCATGTCTTTTTGGATGAAGGAGGCCAGGCAGTGGAGCCAGAGTGCGTCATTGCTATTGCAGGTAAACACGGAATATCTGAATTATCAGTATACGACAATAAGTCTTTTGTTTTGGTGAAACTTAACCCTAACTATCTTAGATACTGCGGCTCTTATCTTGATAAAATCTGAAGAATGATCCGTCTTTGCATTGTAATCTAGTGTATGCAAATCATACACATTTGCAAACCTGGCCAGTGGCTGCAGAACGTGTGCACCACTGCTGGACTGGTATTGACATTGGGAAATGCCTTTTATCCAAAAGTCTGAAAGAAGCTTTTCACTGCTTCCAGACTCCATACAGCACTTCTCAGAGACTTTATACTGACCTTAAGCTAGACCACCCGTCCTTACACATTACACTGTTTCAGTTAAGGTGGTCTCATGGTTAAAGGTCAAAATGTATACGTTTGTAAGAGCTACATCAGAGGTGAAACTGATTGGCTGGATGTTTCACTTTGTTTCACAGGTCTGCTCAGTGCAGAGACGGGTCAGTTGGTGCTGGCAGGAGATCCCAAGCAGCTGGGGCCGATCCTTCGATCACCTCTTGCATTGCAGTATGGACTCGGTGAGACGAGGGGGATTACATTATTGTGTCTTGATGTATTCTATTGCACACTGTGATAGTTATTGTAGTGTGTACCACTTTTAGTTGTTACAGATAAAAGCGTAGGATAAAATAACTTAAAACTGTTGCTTCTGCTGTTCACTGAGTCTCAACTTAACCACATGACTGAAGGATATACATTTAATGTGTGACAATGATGTTCTCTAGGGCTTTCTCTGCTTGAGAGACTGATGAAGCACAACGCTTTATATCAGAAAAGTACAGACTCCGGACACTTTGACACCCGCTTTGTCACCAAACTGCTGCGAAACTACAGGTGCGTCTTTCAGTTTTCACCTCCATTTTCCTTGTTATAGCTGCTTGTTTGGAAAGCTGCTGTTCTGATTACAGCTATTCAGCTTTCTTGCTTTTTCCTTTCTTCACTCAGGTCTCATGCTGCCATTCTGAAAATCCCCAATGAGCTGTTCTATGAGAATGAACTGCAGGTGTTTGCTGACCAGTGGGATCGTGAGGCCTACTGCAACTGGGAATACCTTCCCAAAAAGGTGTGGTCGCAAGGACATTTTGTTTTTTCATTTCTCAAAACTTCTGAAATGATCTCAATGCCGATGTGATCCAGACACACAGCAAACCTTTCTGATGGCTGTACATATTTCGGACCAACTACAGTTTATTTATGTATCCCGTAAAGGGAAACTTCACCAATTTTAAATGTCAAAGTTACTTTACCAGTCACAGAGAAGACAAAGATGCCATTGTGTTGCATTGTGGGAAGTGTACAATGCTGGATTTTTGAAGCTTGACCCATACCATGGGTTTTAAGTCAGGATATCTCTGCCTCAGCTGCACTGATTTTGACCTTTTTTTTTTTTTTTTTGCTAATCTGTCTCTCGAAAGTCGTTCAACTTTATGAAAGTGTAATACTAAATTGCAATACTGAATTGAGTGTCCCTTTTTAATTATAATTATTGTCATAAGGCATCAACACCCATATTATCTAAATGAATTGAACACAGCCTTAGATTGTCACAGAAAACAAGCCAAAAATCACTACAACAAATTAGATCTTATGGAGAAAAATCTCATTAGGAAACAAAGTGGGGCAAAAATGAAATTATAGAAAAATCGAAAATCTCATTAGGATAAAAGTATAGGATTAGGATAAAGTGAGCAGCGATTACCAAATAGCATGTAAACCACAGGGATAACGTGGATAACTGACAACTGCTCGCTCTCACATCACTACAGGGTTTCCCAGTGATCTTCCACGGGGTGATGGGGAAAGACGAGAGAGAGGCCAACAGTCCGTCTTTCTTCAATGTGTCTGAGATTGAAGTTCTGGTCGAGTACCTCACCAAGCTGATGGAAACACAAGGAAAGAAGGGCCTCCCCAAACTCTCTGCAAAAGACATTGGCATAATCGCCCCCTACAGGAAACAAGTGAGTCTGCATGTTGGTCATTTAGTGTTTTAGAGACGCGGATAAACAGTTTTAACTAGTCATCGGTAACATGCTTGCTCTTGTAACAGGTCGAGAAAATCCAAAAGGCCCTGAAGTCCGTCTCAGCTCTGAGTCGATGGAGTGATCTCACAGAGCTTAAGGTTAGTAAATATGCTACTCTATATTAGTTCATCTTGTTAGAAATACAAGTCTCTTCTGCACAGAATCAATACAATGAAATCAAAAGATTTTGTTCATCTGTTATAAGTAAATATTATTTGAAATACTTTGTATTCTGGCTGAAAATGTATTTCTGTGTATCAGGTGGGTTCTGTGGAGGAGTTTCAGGGACAAGAGAGGAAGATCATCATAGTCTCTACTGTCCGCAGCAGCATCAACTATGTCAAGATGGACAAAGACTTCAACATTGGATTCCTGTCGAATGAAAAGGTGATGATGAAACCAGCAGGATCTTTAATATGTTTTTCTTTAAAACAGTCATTCATTGTTTCTTCTTGTTTCTTTATTTATATGTATATATCTACTCTGCAGAGATTCAACGTGGCCGTGACCAGAGCCAAGTCCTTGTTGATAGTCGTGGGAAACCCTGTGATCCTCAACAAGGACCCCACCTGGGAGAAGTAAGGCAAAGCAGGCCAGGGGAGGTGTTTTAGCAATGTTTGGGAGATGGAAAGCTGTCGAAAAATACAACAGGAGTTAATTCTTTCAGCTGCAGGCGCTGAGTTAAGAGCCTTGTATTGAAACGTGATGTGATTATTGAGATTGAAAGTGCATTCTTGACTCCATCCTTGATGAAGTTTACCAGGTTGTCATGGAGTTTAGATGTTTAGATTTCCTTTTTTTGATTGTTCCTTTGCAGGTTCATCAGCTACTGTGTGAAGGAGAAGGGTTACACTGGATTTGACTTTAATGACGCAGAAGGAGAAGATGATATTGTGTCAAGACTGGCAACCCTGAAAATCAACGTGGATTCTGACAGTTAGTACAGCCGTAACCTTTCAAGCCATGCTTGGCCGGTTCATTACCAGCTACAGCTGAACTAGTAATGAGTTGTAATTGCATCCGAACAAAACATTTATTCAGGCTAATATCACTCGCAGAAAGCAGTCGTGAAACGTTTGTGTCTCTCTGCATTTGTCATAGATCCTGCAACAGAGGAGAGCGCCCTCCAGCAGCATGTGGACCCTGGATGGAAAAATGAGCATTAACGTCTCCCTCGGACAACCAACACAAAACAAAGAACCATTTGCAGTGACATCCTCAAAAGATTATTAGATTTAGGTACAAAAAGATGCATAACAAGTATCAGTATTTCATTTCCCCCCTCTAGGAGATTTAAACACAACATTGGCATCTATTTCTTAAGGATATATCCTTTTTATGAACTGTTCTCAGAGCAGTTTGCATTGTTTGGTGTAATAAAACAGTTCTCCGTTTTTGATGACAATGCCAAAATAGCAAATCTTTTGGTTCTTGACTTTTGCACTTTGTGTCTTTGGTGGCTTTTTAAATAAAAAGAGCAAGTTTGATTAGCACAGACATTGCTCCACACAAGCAGTTAATTTTTTGAGTGGGAAAATAAGGAGCAGACTAATCTGTTTCTCAGGAATTCACCATTTGTCTTACTGCTGTTTGCACTTTACATTTGATTACTTAAGAAATAAACTAAATTTTTGAACCACATTGTACTACACAGAGTCATGTCATTATTATGATTGATCATCACCTTTAATGTTTCAATCATTATGCAGTAAACCACAGCTGATGTCTTCATTTTTGACAAGAATCGACCAAGGAAGGCGAGTCGGTCTTGTCTCAAAAATAGTTTATTAACAATGTTCATGTTCACTTCAGATCAAACATTCACTACAACACTTTAAGTTTACAAAGCATTATTACAATGAGCTTTTATATAAATCTGGATCATTTTATCATTTCAAATACTTCCAGAGAAAGAAAGAAAAGAGATACACAACACTGAGCAGAAGCTGTTCCCAAAGACGTGTGCGTGTAGTGTGTGCGCATTGTAAAGACCCATGGTTTTCTCATGCATGCATCGACATCATAAGGACAACTTTTGATTATCTGCATACACATTAACAGCAGTATTGTACATGCTCTTTGTGATATGTTCAACACTAGACCCTCTGCTGCTCTAAGGGAATGCTTTCATCATTATGCTGTGCTTCCAGCTGTGAAAGTTATTCGACTATCTTCGCCGACCTAATTCCCAAGAATTCCTCAGCGTTAAGCTTGTTGAGACCCGTGATGAAACGCATAACTCAAGACTCGTGTTTTCATTGATAAAAACCTTTAATCGTAAGGATCTGAATCTCTTTACTCTTGCCTCGTTAGTGTGCTTGTTGTTGTCCACAATGCTGCACAAAGTCCAGAGTTAAAACATAGCATCCACCCTATAAAGAGTTGAGGTAACAACATTAATATGGTGCTTGTGTGTGTGATTTCAATCAATGCCCCCTCTCCTCAAAAAAACACCTCGGTTGAGCTGTGGAAAATATAACTAGTTTTATAAGTTAAAGCATATGTGCTTGGCCAGTAGAGGGTATAAAGTTGCTTTACAGATGGCAATACAATATAATAGATACAGATCCTGCCAACTGGTACGTTTCTTGCCTTTACTGGCATTATAAGAAGGTTGCATGCAACATCAAAGATATCGTTTTGCCACACACATTTCAACATCCACCCTCCTCTAGACAGCAACATGCAACCAAGGGACGTGTACAGTACATGGATGAGCGACGGAGGCAGAGAAAAAGGTATGCCATTAAGAGTCTGCCTGAGGACAGTCGCTGGGCCTTTCAAGCATTGTACATCAAGCCAATATATTTTCAGGTCAAATTCACAATCGAGCATTCTGAGAGGACACGTGAGCAAGAACTGGGACCAGTGGACGGTCTCTGACATGTCTCCAAAAGCTGCGAAGTACAATTCAGTGTAGACTCTTGATGATCTTTTTGACTTTAAACATAAAATATCAAAAGTTTCTTGCCAAGAAGTGAAGATCAAGAGCAACATAGATCAGGATAAAGACAGACAAAACAACCCAATTTCCATCTTTCCACAGTTGTACTTTTCTTTGGCCGTAATACACAACTCTAAAACATCAAAGACAATTTTTATGGCTCCAGACAGATGTTTTTCCCAGTGATGTTGAGGAAATATGTCGTTACAAGTTTTGTAATTTTCCCATGATTCACTCGACGCAAAACTACGTGACGTAAATTGGTGTTATCTGCCAAGATAATAAAGATGAGACTGCATTTATAGATAAATCTTAATATTTATGTTCTGAGGTTTTAGGAAACTTGTGACATATTTTGCGTAATCAAGCCTATTAAAGAACCAAGCTTTGTGGAGCATGTCAGAAAGGTCACTCTTGACTTTGTCAGTCAGTATCAGGGTGGCATAGAGCAGCTGGTCTATCTGGTCTGGGAGAGAACAACCAAAAAAGGCACACCAGAACAGAGAAGGCACCGGGGAAAAACAAACTCCTCACACACAACTCAGCTCCTCTCAAACATGTGAGGAATGTCGTCCGACTGGAAACATCCACACACGCAAAGGCTAACAGCTCTGACAAGACATGATGTCCACGACTGGGCTAACCCGTCCGACACACGGATTCCAATAGCGGGCATGACCGGCTCACTTGCATCGAAGCAGAAGAAGAGCTGTCACCCACAATAAACAAACAAGGGAGGTTTCACCAGGTCTCGGCCTTCATTTCTGTTTCAGCTGTGTCATCTCCCTGTTGGTCCTAACAGCCATTGTGCATAGTTGAGTCATATTGGCTTGTGTCATGATTGGCCAGTTCTAATCTGCCCATCCTGGTCCACTGCACAGATTAGCGATAGTTATGAGGGATCTTATACTCACTTCTTTGTTGACTATTTATCATTTATCACATGAGGCAGCTACCTTCTTTATCCTCAAAAGTATGGCAAATGTTGAGGGAACGCTGACGTTTCATGCCAGTAAAAATGACACAAGCAACCATTTGCTGATCTTGACGAGTTGTCAACAGCACTGAAAGCCTTAGTTATGGCTTTGCTCAGGTTTCACAACGACAACACTGTGTAAAATGAGCTACAGTACAATGGAGAACCCCTCAGCTGAAACGTTAGCTATCTGTCAAACATGAGAAGTAGACGGTGGTGTAAAAGCTTAAAAAAAAAAAAGAAAAAAAAAGGCACTAGCTCTTATGGTCAAAAGATCAACTTTCATTCTCTATCGCGACTGCTACCATGATAAACAGAACTGATACTAACAGGACAGTCTGGACTGTTTGGACAAGACCTTACTCATAAAGACTTTATACAAGCTAAGAAGGATGCTGCTCGCCCAAGCTCGTGAAGAACAATATTGCATACAAATATGTGCACCTATCACTGCCTCGTTACATTACAAATATAAAGAAAAACAAGTAGGAAAACATTCTATGTGTAAAGACAGACTTTGGGGAAAAAATCAAATCACTAAGGAACTTTAAACATCAATTTCTAACCACATTTGTAATATAGACAAAGTCCATTTCCTGTATTAGGTTTGTTTGCGTTAGATTCATCAGCCTGCCTGTTATCGTGAAATGCGAGATACAGTACAAAGATGCCATTTGGTGAAAGGTCAGTCCTTCTCATGTGTTTTGTTTTTCTTCTATTGGTCAGTTGATTTCATGGTGTCTGGACTGCTCACAGCAGCGTGCAGCCGCCTCTCTTCTTGCGCTTGCGGACCTGCAGCGCCGCTCTGGTGGCCATCTCGAACACTTCCCGCACGCCGTCCTTGGTCTTGGCAGAGCACTCCAAGTAACCAAAAGCACTGATCCTGCCGGCCATGTCTCTGCCTTCTTCTGTCTTCACCGGCTCCTGCATGGTTAGATTACAGATTGTTAGGGACTGTATGAAAATTATTAGTGGGGAGGGACATTCAGAAAAGGGGGAGTTATGTTTTTGTTTTTTTTCCATTGTGCTGAAGGGAGTTTTGGGAGTGACTGAACGTCATTTATCACTATTCTATAGTAGCTCCCACCACTTTATTCTGCATGTCAATAAAAAGCTGAATGACGGTAAAGAAAAATGTAAAAAAAAAAAAAAGTGTAAATGTGTCATATAAAGTGACAGTCACAGCTTTTGGTTCAAAAGTAAGAAACGACTGGAATATTTAGTAAAAATGACAGATGATACCACAATTTTGGCAATTGCTAATTCTATTGTGTGATTTGGTGGATATGTAAAAATCATTATTTCATTAATATATTAAGGTTTAAATTGGAGTAACCCATCTTAAACTCTTTGTGTACTTTTCTCTTAGTCAAGGGGAGGGTCCCAAGAAAATACGCATAGATAACACTGGGAAGAGCCTGTGAAACGTAATTACAGCTGCAACTGTTAGTCGATTAATAAGAAAATTAATTGGCAACTTCTTTGATAATTGATTCATCATTTCAGTTATTTCTCAAGCAAAAATGCCAAATATTCTCTGGTTTCAGTTTTTGCTCTCATATATGACAGTAAATTGAATCTCTTTGGGTTTTGGACTGTTGGTCAGACAAAACAAGCAAATACTGTAGAAGACATCACAGAAATCACAGTTTTCTAACATTTTACAGACTAAACAATTAATCGAGAAAATAATTGGCAGATTTATCGATAATGAAAATAATTGTTAGTCCACCATAATTTTTGTACCCCCTTATAAAACCAAATAAGCTGAATTTAATGTACCTGTGTTTTTATGCTTATCTACACCGTCTTGAAATGATGACAAATTGATCAAACAGATTTGAAATCAGAACCTCAAGTACACAACTTCACCGAGCCTCCCAGCCACATCATAGCTTACGCATGTTGAGGTAAACAATGTCTGCGTGTAAAACATGTAAAACCCAAAACACTTGAACTGATGACTTAGTGCTACTCTTTGTCAAACGGTTGCTACAGAAAGGAAAAGCTGACAGCGGCCGTCTGAAAGAGCTGGAGAGCTTTGTCAACATGTTCCTATTATCAGCTGGACCTGGAGACAGACAGAATGAGCCATAGAGGCATGCTGTGCCATTCTGTGACACAGTAAACCAATATGTTGCCGTCATTATAGAACGACTGAGAGGCCACTAACAGCCTTTTCAGAGTGCGGTCGACATTTGTTCCCAAAGAGAAGTCAACTTTCAGTGACAGACAGGTAAAAAAACAAAAGGGAGATAGTGAGGGATTTCATTTCAAGTGATGTTCCATCTTTCTTTTGGCTTTTTCCTATTTTAGAAAATTGCACAACGTCTTCTCTGATAAATATTTTTCATATATTTGCACTTTATTTACCCGATATTGACATTCTACAACATCTATTGTGTGTCTGTCCGTCCTGGTGCTCTTCCTTTTTGAGAAGCCCTTTGAGACAAATTTGTGATTTTAGGCGATATAAATAAAATTGACTTGACTAATTCAGAATGACTGAGATGCTGAACAGCACCGTCTGGCAAAAAGATTTAGCTTTCGTTTCTTTTCTTACAGGTTTAACCCAGACAAATTTACACGTCTTTTGCTGCAACACAATGCAACACCATCCACAACTTTTGTAATGTGACCAGCATATTTCAATTGTGGAGACAGATGATTAAATAACTGCCACCATCATAACTTCCCAGAGCTGTATACTCTTGTCTCATAGTTTTATAAACCACTGTGCAATGTTTTGGAGTCTGATTAGTCTCCAAACTCATGGATGTACTACTCAAACCGGACTTCCTGGATCACATTTTATCGTCTTAGGGTACGGTCACATTAGGCCCGTATTCATCCCTGAAAAAGGACATGATGTCACGGTTCCCATGTGGTGAAAAAATATTGAGCAGAGTGATCAAAAACTGTCTGTGGTGCGATGCTGCAGTTTGTAGTCTAGCAGTGTAATGGACTAAACCTGGGGATGAAACACACTAGAATAATGACTTCTCCATTTCTAAACACAGTGCATCGTTGTTTCTCTTGGCTGACAGTCCACATCCGCACGGTCAAAGTTAAACAGAGGTGAACTCTTAACTTGCAAGTCAGTGCCAGAGCCAGCTGGAGATTGCACTGAAACAGGAAACGCAGGTTTGAATTTGTCTGTGGAGCGGGATTCAATACAAGTGAATGGGAGATGGAACGAATATTCGCAGAATGGAAGTGTAATGTGCCTATAACTTTACCGGTAACTCACAAATTGAACCTCATGAAATGCTCCTCAGGCCTTTGGTGCCTGAGGTGCCTACTTGTGACCCGATTATCCCAATCCACAGTTCATTGACCTTCAGAGGCTTTTGTACCTGCTTCATCTTGGCCAGCTCTCTCCGTGTGTGCTCATCATTCCTCAGGTCCTTCTTGTTCCCCACCAGGATGATGGGAACATTGGGACAGAAGTGTTTCACCTCAGGCGTCCACTTCTCAGGGATATTTTCTGTCACCGGGAGAGACAAGAAGTGAGTTGAAACACGAGAGAGAGAGAGTGAGAGAGAGAGGGAGAGAGGGCGATAGAGAGAGAGAGAGAGAGAGGGCGATAGAGAGAGAGAGAGAGAGAGAGAGAGAGAGAGAGAGGCGGGGTGGCTATAAAAAGGGACAGGCAGTGCGGAGTCACGGCGCAGAACACTTCTCATGATGGATTGCTCTGCAGACTGCTCGAGGCAAAGATGTTTTTAGCTGCACTAATCCTACTTCCCATCAAGTCCATTAAAGCTAACAACTTGCTTAGCTGATATGAACTGCCTTGATTCTGTGAAGATAAACACGATAACAAAATATCACTTTTATACAGGATAAGTCATGTATTTTAAAAGTATTAGTCAGCTTTCTGTGCTGCTGCCGTCCAGACTAACCTGTTTAAATATAGGTTATACAAATAAAACGCTTCTGTTTGTCAGCGGTTCCTTACCTAAACTGTCTGGGCTGTCGATGGAGAAGCACATGAGGATGACATCTGTGTCAGGGTAGGAGAGAGGCCTCAGCCTGTCGTAGTCCTCTTGGCCTGCAGTATCCCACAGCGCCAACTCCACCTGGGAGAAATCATAAGGAAAACATTGTAAGAAGTAGACAAACAAAATGCGTATAGTGTACATGAAGGTGGATTTATCTTAGTTTTTGGAAACAAGAGTGATTCTCCTGTTACTCCTTATTATCTCCATGATTCACTCATTCATGTCATTTTGTTGAGCATTGTGTAATTTCAACCTTTCTTAAGAGCTAAAAATGAAAATTAGCTGTCTATTTAGAGTAGTTGTAATGTTGCTCACTGTTCCAGATGAATACACAAACAAACATTTAACCAGTCACAACATCATTAATGATGAAGTTTCTTTTGCTCGTCCACTGAGAGCCGTTACTATTTGGAGTATGACGAGTATGGACCTTGAGGCATGTGGTGCATCTGAGTGATTTTCCCCAAAGGCCAATAAATACCAGGAAGTGTATAATATTACTTTCCCTCAGGGCATTTATCTGCTCTTGCCACACATACCTTGCATCTTGTGCATGACTTATGATTTGTATGTTTTACCCAAGCTGCCTTCCTTGTTTGAGGGGAATTCAGTGTTTAGATATTTGCCTCTCATCACCACTGCAGCTCTGACCTAATCAGCTTCATAAGTCTGTTATGTTGTCAGTGTTGTGGAAATGAACTCAGGGACTGGCCTCATCCCATCACACCACTGATTAATTCAATTAGAGAAAGTGGGAGATTAGCAAGCATCAAACCAGATACCTTCTGTCCCTGTACAGGCATTAACAGCCAGACTTCACTTGTCTCTGCTCTGTAGCACACTCACTGTGTTCAGGGGGATAAAAAAAACTTCTGCAAAGTTTTAAATACTGGAACTTTACTGAATAGATTCTGGTGTGCCCACAGAGAGCACAAGCATCAGTCAACGGTCCCAAAATAGAGGTTTGCAGAGGCAGAGGGTGGGAGGTGGCTGCACACTGTTGAAATTGCATGAGCAACCGGAGCGGTTATGTTCCCACTGGACTTGTTGTAAGCTGCAGACTTTGGGGAGGAAACGAAAGAGGGGAAAAAACAGCTATTTTTAGAGTCCAATCCACTGAAGGTGTGAGAAAAAAAAAGTTTTTACCCTCGAGGGGGGGAAGAAGTCAAACGTAGGTGCTGAGAGAACAATCCAGCTGGTTGTATAATGGGCTAATTCTTATGTGGCGGCCATCCTCTCCAAAGCTGGAGGGGGGATAACTAGACCGATGTCCATCATAGATCCCTAACTTTTCATTTCCTGTCCAGAACACAACAGTTAACCCCTCCCTGCCTCCCACCATCTAAGTGCGACCAGGACAGGAAATGAGAGACGTTTGTCGGGCAGGAGGAGGAGGAGGGTCCTGATGTGAGGAGGGGGATTGCCAGGAGACATCCCTGTTCCCTGTCTGAACAGGAAGCTGGGAAGTAGAGTCATTTCCTGTTTTGCCAAGTGGTGATCCTGCAGCGGTGGTCAGCTCAAGAGAACAAAACCCTTTGACATAACAAGCCATCTGTGGCTCAGACTCGACCCTCGCTGACAAGCTCCCCATGGCTCAGATTCAAGACACTACCAGGACTTTAATGTAATTGGTTTCATAACTCTGGCTGAGTCTGAAATAACTCCATATTTACGATTTAGTGCACTTTATTTACCCTCGACCATTTTTATTTGAGTGTGAAATGTATGCACTACAAAATGCCGTCAGAAATTCCCACAATGGAACAAGAAGTACAGTAGTAGCGTACACTACTCTCTGCTAACAATCCCACAAATTAGAAAATTACAGTTGAGACTCTACACCTGTCATCAATGGCGGAAAAAGATGATGATTAATAAGTGTCCCAAATCCCAAATTATTGCTCACTAAAGTAATCCATGGATTGTCTGTTATATAGAAACGTGAGAGTGATTTCAGACACAGAATCTGTAAATGACCATTCGCGATTGATTGTCCAATCACAGCCTAGCAACTGTAACTAGGCACAGCAGGTCTGTCAAACTTTGGATTTCTCCACGTTAAAGAGGTGTGCATGGTGCTGTAGTGTAAGGAATGGATTGAACAGTGTGTTTAGTCTGCTTTTACTTCCAAGGCCTAGGAGCATTTCATATGCATTATTTTGTGGGGTTACAATTACGAAGAGTTTTCGAACTCATGGAGCTACTGTCTAATTAGCTGTGTAGCTCATTAGAGCTGATAATCTGTCTGAAATCAAGGACCCCTTGTTTCAAATATTCAAGTGGTAAATCTGCCACCGTTATCATTTAAAGGACAGCTGGTGCAGATATCAGAAAAGTGTCAAAACTGAAAAAACGAAATATTTTTCTGATATTATTTTAAATAACTGTCACAAACCTTATGTTCTCTTTAGCACCATTAATGCCGTTCTCAATACCCCTCAATCTGCTTGTCTTGATGTTTCCTTTGAAACCCGTGAGAATTTTCTCCACTTTTTTGCTAACAAGATTGTGAACATTAGAGAACATATCGCACCTCCTTCTTATGACCCGTCTGTCACTGTCACTTGCTCGGCTGTCTTTAACCAGTTTGAGCCTGTGTCTCTGTCTCTTCTAAAGGACATTATTGGTCATATGAAACCTTCAGCTTGCCCCACAGATGTTGTCCCCTCTCGACTTTTTAAAGACATTTTTGAAACTGTAGGACCAAACATCCAAAAAATTATGAACAGCAGTCTTGCCTCAGGTGTTGTTCCAGCTACTTTTAAACATGCAGTAGTGCAACCATTGATCAAAAAATCCAATCTGGACACCTCAGTCTTCTCCAATTACAGACCAATTTCCACACTCCAGTTTCTTTCAAAAGTTTTAAAGCCCTTCATAGCACTGAATCTGCACTTTTAAAAGTTTTTAATGATCTTTTATTAGCTACTGACTCTGGGGATTCTGCCATTCTTATGCTTTTAGATCTCACAGCTGCATTCGACACAGTAGACCATAGTATCCTCATCTCTTGCCTTGAGCATTGTGTTGGCATTAAAGGTATTGCTCTGGAGTGGTTCAGGTCTTACTTGTCTGACAGAAGTTTTTCAGTCAGCCTTAGTGACTCTGTGTCCTCCTCACAACCTCTTCCTTGTGGAGTCCCTCAGGGTTCTATTCTTGGGCCGATCCTATTTTCTCTGTACATGCTCCCCTTAGGGTCTATTCTCAGAAAATATGGCATCTCGTTCCACTGTTATGCAGATGACACTCAAATTTACCTGCCTTTGAAACGGAATGATTCGAATTCTTTAAAATCATTGTTGGACTGTCTCAAGGACATCAAAGCCTGGATGGCCATGAACTTTTTAAACTTCAATGAGACTAAAACTGAAGTCTTGCTATGCGGATGATGACAGACACAACCACTTCTAGACTTCTTACTTGGGTGTCAAATGTACAAACCTGTTTTCCGTCAACTTCAATATCAGCGATGTAGTTCTCAAACACTGTCGGGACGTAGACTTCAGGAAACTGATCTTTACTGAAAACAATGAGAAGACATGTTTTCCCGCAAGCTCCATCTCCGACAATCACCAGCTTCTTCCGAATGGCTGCCATCTCTGTTGGGAGACAAGAGGAGGGTTTTAAAGAATTTGTCACAGATATTTATAAAAAAATATATAATAATAAAAAAAATGAATAAAAAGACTGTTGAGTGCCAAAATTATCAGCAGTACCACGAAAGACAAACTTTTTTGTCGTTACGGGAGATTTCACTTGTCATGCTGTAGGAACGAGTCAAACATCACAGTCACACTTTGTCATCCGTTTGTGTATTCCACACTACAGATATTTAAATTATTTGTAGAGATCACAAGAACACAAGATAAATCAAGAGCACAATGTTGTACAAAAACCTTTTCTGCTTATGCTGTGTAGCTCCAAAGCGACCACTCTGACATCTCTGACTGACAGTACTGCCTCACATTACACCTAAGGGAGGGATTCTTGATCTGCACGTTGTCACAGACAACTGCAGTCACAGACCTCGAATCCCCAATGCCAAATCTAGACTACAAAGCTACATAAAGAACAGAGGAGGATGAGGAGGAGGAAGATAGTGGAGTTACGGGAAGAGAAACAGAGGGGGGGGTTTGTTGAGACAAGCTGGGACATGAAGGAATGTGCTATTAGGCTCCTGCTCCGCCCTGTTTGTTTCCCCTCCGCAACGTGTGTGGAAAAGAAAAGCCGTCACATAAGAGCAGATGGTGAAGTACTTAGTGGAGTCCTAAAGCAGACAAAACACTACCCTGCTTTTGATCTTTCCAGATGCTTCTTCAGTTCTCTTCAGGAATACTCTGATAAGCAGACAATAGTCTAATTGTCTCAATATGACTTTGCATTAAAGGAACAGGAGCTAAACCTGCCAGCCCATATGTCGTTCCAGTGTTAAGCTGTAGTTGCTTACCGTACGTGGGGTTTAGAGAGTTGTGAGCATGTGTGTAAACTGCAGAAAAAGAAAATACCATCCAAGCCCAAAACAAAACCATGTCAGACAAATATGAGATCCAGGGTGAGAGTTTACGACTACGCTTCAGGCCTGCAAGGATGAGCAAGTTAGTTTCCTGTGAACAAAATACAATCCACTAAACCAACTGAACCAAGAAACATTTCTGCAATGAGCCCAGATGAGAGGACTGGTTTAGCTGGTGCAGGCTGTGTGGGGATGAGTTAGCAGTGCAGCTGATGGATGAGCTGGAGCCCTGCTGCCTGGGAGCAGCTGTGCATATAGTCATTTGGCTCCTCACCTCATCCACTTTCTGCCAGACAGTCTTGACAGCAATCCTCTTCACGAGGGCACCCACTTATCAGGGGAAATTAATCTTTCAGTGCTGCTGGCAAAACTTTTGAGTTGAGCCTGCCCCAACGCCCACTTTTAATCTCTGCTCGGATGCATAGCAACAGCAAACCTTTCAGTAAGAAGCATCAAAGCATAAAAAACAAAATCACCACGAATTCGAAGTTATTAGTCAAACTATTGTTGGTTTGGTACCATAACAGATCAGCGGATTGGTGTCAACAATTTCATCTAGATGGCTTGCTTAAAAATAATTTCTTTCATGCGAGGCTGGGGGATTTGCGCAAAATGAATATCTCAATCTTCTGACATTTTAAAGCTAATACCTGCCAACATTTGCAAAGTCTTAACAAATTACCAAACTAATAAGCTTGATCAGTAAGCCATTTGTACTGTATTAAACAGCTGAGTAGGACACCATATGTTACATGGATTTTACTAAAGGAATTGTTCGACATTTTGGGAAATACACATTTGCTTTCTTGCAGAGAGTTAAATGATAAGCTTGATATGACTCATGTCTGTACAGTTAATATAAAGCTACCACCAGCAGTCACTTAGCTTAGCACAAAGACTGGAAACAGCTGGCAAATAAGTGAAAAAAACAAATGTCCATCCCAGTTGTCAGCTAAATACTCATGTTTGAGAAACTGATGCCAGAGAATTTTGGTATTTTTTCCTAAAAACAAACAAACAATTGTTGTCAAATTTTCTGTTGATCGACTAATCAATTAATTGACTAATTGTTGCAGCTCTACTTAACATGTTGAAGTTAAAAGGAGTTTGCATATTACACAGTGGCAAACATATAAATACAAGAGGTACAAGCTAACTCGGGTGCATTTACTATTTGTCTGAATGTTGATTAATGTACATTGCCCCTTTTCAAATAAAATAAATAAATAAATAAATTGTATGGATTTTAAATTTAACTCAAAAACTGTTGAATAAGAAAAGTCATTGCACACATTAGCAGGGAAATATGCACTGATTTACCTGTGAATTGTCTTGGTAGTGTCAAAATAACAGGATGAGATACATGAGCTCCAAAAAAAAAGCTCATAAATCTGTACATTTACATTCATTCTGCAAAAGTGCATGTTTTTTAAAGCAAATTCATATGTAAATGTTACATGAATAAATGTAAAAAGTAATAAAGAGTAAAAAGAAAAAAAAAAGGATACAAGAAATTATTATTATAAGTCCTGTTCCCATGGATATTTGTACTTGGCATAACCAGTAGCCACACTGGAAATTTTGGGTGTGTTTGCCTGTTTGACAGTTTTATTAACGTCTTGGGTTACTTGTGCCTTCTTATGGAAATTCTGGTCATGGTTTGTTCACATTTTTCGTCCTTTTGCCCCAAAGGCCCTCTCCTTCTTCTGGTGCAGTGTGTTCAGTTACAGCTGCACAGGTTTTGCAGAGAGATGCCAAAGACTCACATTTGAATTTTGGCCGCTGTAGCAAATACTGGTAGTGTGCTCACTCCTGTTATTTCTACATGTTTAATATGTACTGCAAGACAAGTAAGCAAATCCCCTGAATACACTGTACAATGATTACAAAAAATGATTATTCACTTGAGCTGCAGTTGCAAATGCTTCAACTGATATGAGATTAGATTCAACAAAAAACAGAATATTTAATGAGAACAGAGGCTGCCTCCACTTTCCTTCTGTAAGTGGGTTGGATACTGGGATGAATATTGGTTCCAGAGAAACTGCACACTATCTTTTGATTTCCAGAGATTGCCAACTGGACCAGAGACGGTCTGAACTAGATGATGGGTTCAAAGCCAAACGAGTGAGAGACAGCAGCACTGAGGCCTCGGAGGCTCACCCTGTGAAACAAAACAATCCACTTCCTGTTCTGTGAAGCCTGGGAGGAGCTTTTGGCTGCAGTTCTGTTTGGACAGGCCTCAGCAGAGCCGGGACACGGAGAGGGCTGCCAGAGGCAGTGCAACGCATGCAAGCACTCGCGCACGCTTACTCACACAGACATGCACATGTACACAGTCGCCCCCTTTGCACTGCACGATGATAGCTTGTCCTTGGTGGCAGCGATATTGGGAGCCAATGAAGGAACATCATGACGCATTGGCAAAAGGAAATTATGCGTGAAAATGTCCCATATAGTCACAAACTGTGCCGAATACTCAGGCCACCTATTACTGATGCCCTCAATTTAGGCGCTAATGGACACTAATGATAGCAACGACTGAGGAGGAAGTTTAGGTGGTTGCCAGTAGTAACCGATTTCACTACTGCTGTCATCCAGATCAAGCCTGTTTATCATGTTTCAGCCAGCTTTCACCCTCTCCACATTCATATCAAAGCCTGGTCTCACCCTGATTCAATCACAACATGTGAATGGGCACCACTTATCAGATGGCTGACCTTAGACCTCCACACTACTGAATGAAAGAAAAGGTGTCACTGAGAGATTAACTGTCCTCATGAAAGCTGTGACAAAAGCAGAAATAGTTCCAACATCATTCTGTCGGCTCTACATAACCATCACTCAGTTCAGGGTGCAGACATTTTCATTTACCTGTCACTGGGAGTCTACACTACACAGCTGAGATTTATCCAGTGGTGCAAAGAGGTACGCTAGAACATATTCATAAAGCCTTCAATCATTCTGAGGTTGACTGATGACCAAGTATAACTGTGAGACAGCAGGAACACTGTGTTACTTGCAGGTTAAACACCAAAGAGAGACATACTGTAAGCAAAGATAGCTAAATAATACTGCATAATACTGAAGTGACTGAACTTAAGTTAACTAGGTTGTATTTATTGTTATAAAAGCTTACATTTGATCTCTTATTACTGCACTAAGTTATAACACAAGCTGGAGAACAAATATGCAACCTGACACAGTGATATCAGTGAACTATTAGCATTCTTCCTCCCATTCCTCTAGCAGTACCCAGTGTAGGAGGCTCCAGCAAAAAAGTTGAACCTGGCTCTAGTTTTGTCACAGCGCAACGCTACGTCATCCAGCAAGACGCTGCAATGGCCAATCACATTAATGCAAGCGCGCATTCCTGGTGGATTACTCTGAAACGTGAACGCCATATTTCCACTGTTAACCTCACGATCGTTGTGACGAGAGATAAAATAATTCCTGCCATGATAACTTTACATTTTGGTGTCTGAAAAGCCTTCAGATTCACAGATCTGTAACTGAAACTGGACTTCCTGGATTGTATTTCATGCCTCACAGATACCTGAAGCAACACGCCCCGACCAACGCCGCCTCTTGAATTGTTTTAACACACCGCTAATACGACCCCTCCTCACAGACTGCATATATGTCTATAAGTTGTAAGCAGTTCAACCAAGGAGTGATTTTCCTTTCTCATATTGTTTAATTGGAATACAGGCCTGAAGAGGTCTTTGCTATAATACTATCGGCATCAATCTGAATGATCTTGATCATGTTTATCAAGTTAGAGCCACTTAGAGGTCAAAAGCCATCCTGGAGGACTCTCAACACCCTCTTCATGCTGAGTTTCGACTCCTGCCATCAGGGAGAAGGTACGCTTTCCCTGGGAAGCTCAAATCAAACAGATATCTGAGATCATTTGTTCCCTCAGCTGTTGGGTTCTTAAACAACCTCTAGGCCTAGCTGCTACGGCACACACACTTTAACAAAGGACTGATGGACTCTTAGTGCTTTTATAACTCATTACAACTTTATTATGATGACATCTACTGTATGTTTATTAAACCAAATTGCCCCTCTGGGACAATAAAGACTATCCAATCCAAAGATCCAGTATGTCACAAGAAAAATGCAAAGATTAGAGAAACATATTTTTAAAAAACTAACTATAACCTCTAACCATCTTTTCTCTTGTGATTCCTCAGGAGGACCCTGACCCACAGGCTGTAAACCAGTGTTCTAAAATTATACCTTACCTTACATCCTTAAAGGAACAGTTTTGGGAAACACTCTTATTGCCTTTCTTGCCGAGAGTTAGATGAGAAGATCAATACCACTTTCAAGTCTGTGCGGTAAATATGGAGCTATACCTCCAGCAGCCGGTTAGCTTAGCTTAGCAAAAAGACTGTAAACTGGGGGGGAAAGCTAGCTTTGCTCTGTCCAAAAGTAACAAAATCCGCCTACCAGCACCTCTAAAGCTCACTAATTAACACTTCATATTTCACTTGTTTAATCTGTACAAAGACCGAATGTTGAAACAATATCACAGTTAATCAATGACCAGAAAATCAATAATTCATTAATTGTTTAAATCATTTATCAAGCAAACTTGCCAAACATTTGCTGGTCCCAGCTTCTCAATTAGAAGGATTTGGACTCTTATATCATCATTTTATACTTCGGGGTTTTGACCATGTAAATCGAAGACGTCAACTTGTGATCAAGGAGACTGTGATGGACATTTTTCTATATTTTGGGGGGTTTTATTGACTAAAAGGTTAAATAAAAAAGTAATCCACCAATTCATTCATAATGAAAATAATTGTAAATAACAGTTGCAGACCAAAAGTTAACTGTAATAAATCAAGCCGTTGCGGTACGCTCTCTGTGTCTAATCTCAGACGCTGGAAAGCAACATAAAACTTGATCCAAACACAACAACAGGAGCCATTAAAAGACATTGGAAAGCAAAGCGCCATTACTTCCTACAACTATTTGAGCATTGCCCCGGGTTAATGAACACACACCACCTCTTTCTTTCTCTAAGGAGGTTTCCTGAGGCTTAGAGGCCAACAGGAGTTATGCAACAAGCTGAGCAGAGTTAGCACAGAGCAGAGCGTGACCCTGACCAATGAGGTGCAGCTGCCTTTCAATCCACATATGATTTTAAAATCAACAACAGTGCTGAACATACACAAACATCCATCCAATAAAAAAGGCCTGTCGTTTCTGAGATGATGATGACTTTTTTTTGTTCTGAGGTCCTGCAAACAAGCAAACGTATTACAGGAAATGAGTCCGGGTATGATTGTTTTGCTCGTCTAACAGGCTTCCCAGGGCTGCACCTCTTTGTTTGATCCACTACACTAGACTCAGAAAGCCCGGAGTTACAGATCAGCTGACATCAACATTGAAAAGTTATTTCCTGGGTTTTTGGTGTTGCCATTACACAGGAGTTGTCAAGGAGCTCAGTCAAACTCTGATTGTAGATAAAGGCTTCATAACTAAACAAAACAAGGCTGGATTTTGACTGTTTGACAGACAGACATTCACCCAGAGAATATAAGTCTAGACTTAATCTCTATGGAGCAACGCAAAACTTATTTTACTACAAAGAATAAAATAAAATACTTTTAATGTACTTCAGGGACTTTTACAGGAATGCCTTTCAGTATCTTTGGTACCCCAACTACAAGTCATTTCTAATAAGGAACTTGTTATTTTTCTCAAGAGACTAACAGGCTGTGGTGGTTTTTGTCAAAAAACAAAGAAACCTTCAGATCTGAAGGCACGCAAGAATTTGCCTCACCTCTGCGAGTCTGTCTGTCTGAGAAATGGGCCAAAGTTCATTAACTGGCAGAGGCCGTGGCTGAGCAGACGGCCTGCGACACCGGCTGTCTACACGACCTTAACCTGACGCAAAAACATCTTATCTGACAGGAGGCAACAGAAATCAGATCACATGGAGGGACAGATGTTGGGTGACTGCTCAAAAGCTAATCTTACAAGAAAGCTTCAGGCTGTTTCAGATCAAGCATTTATGGGTACAATGTAGAGATTCCTGGAGTATAAGCTGCGGACTCAAGTGCATGAAAACATTTAAATGTGAGTGCTGAGCTCTCTCACACAATAGCAGGAATACAAACAGCAGATCTGGTCAGCCTCTCACATTCTTTGGGCGTATGTCACAAACACACCAGCTCCTTAGTCTCACTGAGTCATGACTTTACTGGTACACCCATGGAAATGATCAAATGTCCCAACAGTCAGCCAGGCCATGAAACAAAACCAGGTATGACATCTCCCCTAAGGCCTCGGACAATTACCTATTTATCCATGCAAAGAAAAAAAACTTTGTATTTCAAACTGAAAATAAAGGAACTTCAAAGAGATTTTTTTATAAATAAGATTTTAATGTCAAAGAAATGTGTCGACATTTTGTGAAAAACACTTATTTGCTTTCTTGTCGAGAGTTAGATGAGAAGAACAATACCACTCTTGTATATGTCCAGTAAATATAAGGCTATAGCCAGCAGCCGGCTAGCTTAGCTTAGCATAAAGGAGTCTCAGCTGGCTTCCTGGCAACCTCACGACAACAACAAGACTCCAGGAAGTCACTGGTCCCGCCCAAGAAACAGTAAAGCAAAAAATCATGGATGTATGATAAGAACTGGATACCAGACTCAAAGATGGCACCAATTCACTTTAATGTAAAATGCTCGCAGGTGAAAAAAAATCATAATACAAAGAGTCATAACTGACCTTGTTTGCAGTTGGAGGTGTCCTGTCATCAGTTTTACATACACCTCTTTTATAATGGTGGTCTATGGGGAAAATGTTTTTTTTATTTTTATGGTCACAGCGGATTTTTTTTTGTTGCAGTACCGCAAGTGGCCACTGGTACAAATTAGCAGCAAGGCTGAGTGGCGGTGCTGCATCCAGCTCTCTTAATACATCCATGATAACTGCAACTTGTCGTTTTTACACTTAAGATTTGAACAAATAGAACAAACAGAACAAACAAGATATAATGTGTTAATTAGTGAGCTTCACAGGTGCTGGTAGGTGAATTTTGCTATCTTTGGACAGAGCCAGGCTAGCTGTTTCCTCTTGTTTACAGTCTAATCACTGCCTTGTCTGGCCCTTTTCAAATTACTGACCCACAGCATGGTCATTTTCATGGCTTCCGTCAAGCAGCCAGGAAGGAAGACACTCACAGATTCTCCTGCTCTTAAAGCCTATAGAGAAGAAACAGGGCAAGACAAGATAGTCGAGTCAGCGCAGACCAAACTCAAAAAACAGCGGCAGAGAGGATACACCCCATGGCCTGAGAGAACCGACACCTCATGACTCACTTCTGTTCAATAACTCAGGTCATAAGCAGACAAACAGGGCTGACTGGCTGGCTGAGAGGATTCCACCACAAGCACAAGTCCATAATACTGTAGGGCTGCAACCAATGATTATTTTCATTATTGCTTAATCTGCAGATTATTTTCTTTATTAATCCATTCATCATTTGGTCAATAATATCAGAAAATATTTTTAAATGACCATCACAATTTCACAAGGGCATGTTAAAACTGCTTGTTTTAAGCGTCCAAAAGCCAAATATTCAGTTTACAAAATCAAAGGAGACTAAAATCAACAGCTATTTTTCACATTTTAGAAGCTGGACTTTTGGCATCTTTGCCCCCCAAAATTACTTAAACAATGAATCAGTTATCAAAACTGATGCAGATTTTCTGTTGATCCGACTAATGATAGGCTCTAAACTACTGTATACAAGTGATGAAACATTAGTCGATTAATTGATTAGCTGAACGTCAGAAAATGAATCAACAACAATTTGTGACAACAATTGTCCATTGGATAAACTAGGCAATTTGAAGACATCGCCTTCTGCTTTGTGAAATTATGATGCACATTTTTCACAAATGTTCTGACATTTTTTTACATTGTTCAAAAACATAATCAACAGATTAATCGATAGTGCTAATAATCGTTAGTTGCAGCCCTAATATATAAGCAGCGATACATTTAGAAGACACTAATGTGTGTGTAGTTGAACATGCTGATGAAATGTTTTCTTTTACTCTATTATCAAAATGGTTAAAAACTCGTATTAATGATCAGTAATGACTTATTGTTTAAGCACTTATGCCTTTGCTATCAACATCTATCTGCAAGTGTATCAAGAATGTACTATTTTGCATGAATGCCACATGTAGGCTATGCTGATTTTCCAACACATTTGAACATATTTAGGAGGATGATCATTTTATGTGAGTCTTAGAAGTTATCATGAATGGGAGCGTCCTATTTACAATCACATGAAAAGCCCTGATGAGCTCCCACGTTGATTCAGATCTTTCTTTTGACATAATGAAGCCAACTTGTGCGTTTCTGCCTAAATAACTCACCCATGCTCTCCAATTTCACCCTCGACATGTTTTGTTGTGTCTGGAAATCATTGTTGGCAGTTCAAACAACGCCCTCTAAGAAATGGGAGTCTTAATAATGAGGAAATTAAGTGTTCCCAGGAATAGAAATGGCTCATTAGGAGATTTGCCATGCGGAGTTGCTTATTGAGGTCGCAGCAGTTGGACAGACTGTTCATTCCAGCAGGATCTGATCTGCTTGCTTTGACTTTGAAACTAACAGCAACGAAGCTATCAACAGTTGTACAGAAACACGCCCTGCAAACTACAGCCATACTTCATTTATAATATCCGCACCGTCAGGGATTAAACTACTACCTAAACAGGAAAAAGGCGAATGTTAGTATGAGAACAAGCCACCACCTTGTTCTCTCACCCAAGTAAGTGAGCTATAATTAGACTGCCGACTTGTGTCAAATGAGAATATTTAGACAAACTACAGCCTCCGTTTCATAGTTACCTGTCACCAGCCAGATGAGAGGTTTTTACAAATATTAATCCCCGCTTGCTCTTTCCTCTTAATCGTGACACACACACACACACAAACACACACTCACTTCTTGCTGCAGTATTCGCTAATTTTACGGAGAGGGTGCTGAGAAACGGGGCAGGCGAGCAAGATCCTCCCACCGACACCAGCGACAAGCTAGGCTAAGCTAACAGGCAAGTGCTTCCGTTTAGGACTTTCAAAATAAAAGAGTTAAATAATTTCTATCCATGGTTGTCCTTTTCTTTACATCTCTGTCTTGCTTTATTCTGTTTTGCACCATGACACCCCTCCCACCCACATGTACACAATCACAGTAGTTAAGTGGGCTGCTCCTCACCATCTCCTCCTCACATAGTTTTAAATTTTGAATTGATGAGGAGGAAAACAGCACTACATTCAGGACATGTAGACTCTACACAAACACACCTGGGGGACTGTCAATCACACCCACTCAATTGGGCTCATTATGTTTTTATTAAAAAATAAATAATACAAAATTCTAATGTATGGATATCTGATTTAAATAACACAGAAACTTGAGAGAAAATCCAAAATTAACAATGCATTGTCTTTGTTTCTTTCTTTATTTATTCACTTAAGGGAATTTGGTGAACCAGCAAGGCTGGATTACCAGTCGGGCCCCAAAAGTTCAGTGTGTTAGATGCTTTTTGTAATTTGATTACTTGCAAATTTGTACCACTAAGTACAATGTAAACTGGGTACTCCATTATTAGGCTGCATAGTCTTGTGTTGTCTATAGTGTGCTGTGTGCACTGGACTTAATGTGAATTTGGAGGCAACAGGGACCCAACAGCAAATTTTGTCCCTGGCCCCAAGACAGGCTAATCCAGCCATGATTATTTTTTATTTTCATATCTTCCTTCATCCTCTCTTAACTTCATGAGATTTTCTGAAATGCAGAAAACAACAAATGTGTTGCTGTTTGGAATATGTACTCAATGTCATGTGTGGGAACATAAACCCATCTCTGTTTTCTTTTTTTTTTTAAAAAAAGGTTGTGTATTTTTCCTGTAAAAATCTGAAAACAGAGAAAAACACTTGCCACCCTGTGTTGCAGCCCATCAATACAAAAATAAATTGTGTAATAAGTTATGATTGATATCACAAACAATGTTTTATATCAGCTGTCAAAGGAAAAATACACCTGCTATGACATAATTTGTATTAATTAATTGTAGATATTAAATAATTATCATTCATTTTTTGCTTTGTACACTCAGTACATGCAGTATACTTGCACTATTTGTTTCCCCTTTAAGCGACACTATCACTTTGAAGGTTCCTGCCTGTATTTCCGGTGTTGTTATGGTTACTTCTAACTAACTTGACGGAGCTGCTGCAGCCGCTGGAGTCACCCAGGTCCCTCCTCCCCTCCCCGGTCAAAGATGACATCATCCGTAGTACAAGAAGACTCGTGCAACAGGAGGGATGGGTGTGGATCTCACAGTGTGGCCCTCTGAATACAGTCACTTCATATCTGAACAGACAGTCACTTTCTGCAGGCTGCTGGGTGTGTTGTAGACCTGTGTGATGAAACAAGAACAAATATTAATATTATGGTAAATCATTTTTTATTTCCTGATTAACCGAATAATTAGCATTGGTGTAAAGTAGCTAAATGCATCTAGTCAAGTCCCTTAGTTAAGATTAATGTTGAAATGTTTGTATTATACATACAGAAATAATTAATATTAAGGCTTTGTGCTCATGTCACTTAACACGAGTATATATGAAGAGGACTACTTTCTATTGTTAAAAACGTTTGTAGATATTTTGGAAACTTGAAATTCAATATATGAGAAAACATACAGAGAAATTCTGCTCTTGGGAAAGATTATGTCTTTTGATAACTATGTGCTTCAGTAGTAACTCATAATGTTCACAGTGTTAATACCTGGAGTCAGTATGGGTAAAGGGGGTTTTTAGGAACAGAACCTTCCTCTTAGTCAAACAGTGTAATCATCAGTGACAGGCTCTCTGAAGTATTCTGACTCATTAGTTGGCCACACCAAAGGTTAATTTCCTTTAGAGAAATACGTGAGAGTCAGTGACACAAGAGTGTAAATAAACAAGTTCAACGCAAATGGGAAAAATCAGATTTATTTCTAAATTGGTACACATTATCCCTCTACCTCACATTTTGGTAGCTCACTTTCTAGGACACACCATCTCTCTAAACGAACAGTAATGGATAGAAACATAAAAATAAAACTTCTGATACGGCTTACAACCAAAGTTGTCTTGAAAAATATATGGTTAATCTAAATAAACAACATGACATAACAAAAATGGTACAAAAGAGGTATACGGTATATTTAAGGGCACACAATGTTCTTTGCCACTTCTTCTTCTACAAGGATCAAATTTAGTGCATCTGAAGAAAAAAAACTCTCGACTCTCTTTCATCTCTTCATAAGGCATATGTGTGAAGTTTATCACATCTTACTATACCGAGACATTTACTGAGAACAAAGTACTTTCTCCTCTGAGGGGTTAAACATGTAGTTAAACTAAACAAATGATCCTGTTCCTTCATTACTGAACACAAGTATAACCCTCCGTTGTCTTTATTGTAATGACAAAAATAAAACAAATCATCTGTGAGCACATTCAATAGAAATATATCACAAATCAACAGGCTACCACAGAGCATGTGCAACAGTGCCTAAGGTGTCGTCATTCATTCATCATTAACAAAGGAAGTACAGCGATACAGACTCAACTGATTCTGTCTGGGTCCAGTGCTGAAAAAGGTCCATTCCTCAGTTTTTACTTCCTACATGCTTCTTTAATGTACAAACATGTATCTAATGATTTTTTGTTTTATTGTTTTTCTTGTATTTATTTTTGTTTTTTTACAGATTTCCATCCTTATGCCATAACAGCATCTCTTTGGTTTCCTCACATTCTTTACTGCAATCCCCTTTACAATATACGGTTGTGAAACTGCAGGAGGCCTCTTCTTGTTCTTTTTTCTCTTTTTTGTTTTACAAAAGGGAGTCACATTCAGGGCATGACATGAAAATGAACAATCAATTCAAAGGATTGAGTAGCGGTTCAGCCTTGAAGATAAACAGGAAACAAAAATACTACAAGGGTTTAATTCTCACTGGCAACCGTCACAAACAGCAGGTCTGGGAGAAAGAGTGTGACTTCTCTTATAATGTCACTGAAAATCTTTTGTTACATGACTGGGCTGAAGTGAAGCGTCTGGGACTGGGTCCAGTCTAGTGGGTTGATGAAGGTGCTGCTCAGACCCGAGTCTTCCCTATGACAAAGTTGCTTTCCCCGTTGATCCAGGGCTTACGGAGCTCGGAGGGACTGTGGGAAGGACCCTAAAGAGTCAGCCCTGTCATAGCGGTCGCTGCAACACCTTGTCATGTCTCTGACTCTTGCCCCGCCAGTGGGATGACAAACACAGTGATGTCATCGCCTGAGCCCAGTCTATCATTGGGTAGTCGCCAGCCGCGCTCTTTCAGCACTCCTCGTGACCTCATCAGCAGGTCCTGGGCTGCCAGTGTATACCTGTTTAACACACACAGGGCAGAAAGCAAAAACAGTCATTACAATAGTGAGACACGCTATAATTTAAGACAAGCACAAACACACATACAAAACACAGATTCATATTCAGTCAAGTAAGTTTATTAGACAAAATAAAGCTTGCTTTTTGTACAGTGGTCACTAAAAAAAAAAACACCCTTGGATCCATTATTCAATAGATTTGAAATTTTGTTCAGCCAGGTTCTAGGTTGACTATATGTGTTTGTCTTATGTCTTTGTCCATTTTGACTTTGATAAAGACACAGTACTGTCAAAACATTGGTCTGTTCACTTTGTTAAAGGATTATTATTAAAGGCTTCCTGGAGCAGAGAAGCACCTGATTCAGCTGCAAACTGCTGGAAGATGCTCAGAAAATTTTCCTTTTTCTTTTGGAAAACATTTAATTTTACCTTGCCCCCATTAGCATTTATTAGCACTATATAAACATGTCATACATTAAACGGTTTATATCACACTATAATGGAATTGTAAGCTCTTTGTAAGGTCTTTTTAAGTGTTCATTTTATGTAGTTGTCAACTTTATCTTCTTTATCTTCTCAATATAATATAACACAGTTGTAATTATAGTTATAATTGTAGTTATAATTATATACTTCATAGGAGAAGTTATAATTGTTGAAAATACTGTACATGAACACACACTTAAACATGTCTTTATATCTGCTTATAACTACATTATAACGTGTTATGAAGACAGATGACAAAATGGGGCGCAGTTAACGTAAAGTGTTACCCAGCTGAAGCTATAATTTATAGTATATAATGTATATACTATTCTATAACTATCTAAGTATTTGTCACCACCTAGTGGACATACTGAGTACAACAGTACACTACTGAAGTTAAACGGCAGCTTTCATGTCGTTTTCCTGGACATGTTCACGCAGCAGATGACAGAATATATAGCCAGAACAAAAGCCTAATGTAAAGGATTATCTGGCAGACTGCATACCTCATGGGATCAGAGGGGTCACAGCAGGATAAGTAAGCTGACACAGCATCTGCCACTTCCCTGTCCGTGGTCACGTCCCACAATCCATCTGTGCCCATGACCAAGACGTCGTCTGGGCCGTGTTTGTTTTCATCCAGATTATAAACCTTCACCTGTGACAGAAAGACATATTATTGATACATTTTTATTCATCACGCTGTCATGATTTATTAAAATATTTTGCATAAAGAAGGCAGTCAACATTTTGTGCTTGTGTGTTTAGTGCTGGAAGATGCACATGGCAAATGTATGCTGGCATGCAAGGGACATAACCTCCATTTACTTTAGTAAAGCTGCTCATGCTCAATCACATTTTTTGAGCCACTTATTTAGAGTGACTTGATGTGCGATATAGTTAGATAAGCTAAGTTCAAGAAATAGAGACCTGATAAAATTCCTGTAATGCTGAACTGAGAAGTGCTCTAACAGGAAATGAGAATGTCTGACAAGAGAGGCAGTGAGTATTTTTAACTCCATTAAGCAAAAATAAGAAGCGCTGTGATGAGTGGCAAGTTGTGTGCACTTCTAACCTTTCTTGAAAAAGGTCCAAATGACTACACGTCAAACAGCCCTGTGCACATTAACCCAACATAGAGAATTAACGAGTTTTAATAAATTAAAGAAGGAATTTGATCGTGACAACAAAGATTTACTTTGATATTTACAAGTCAGGGAATATTGTGTGAAGGAAATAAAAACAACAACAATCTATCCACTGAGGGCTCCACGGTGAACGAACCTTAAGAGTCATTTTAGGTTATGAGATCTCAGAAAACAGCAAGATACTGTATCTTGGTCAACAAAATAGCATTGCGTCATGCACAGAACTCACCAGTTGTGGAAGAAGTACTCATATCTGTTACTAAAGTAAAAGTAGCAATACTGCTAAAAAAACTCAACTAAGTAAAAGTCCTACATTCAAAACAAATAAATGTAATTCAAGAAATGTATACCCCACTAGGCTCCCATGCTTTTTTGGTGTTTGCTTTCTCTTTCTTATGTAAAATATCTTTAAATAAAAGGTGAATTAAATGACTGCTGGAGTGAATGAATCTGTCTCTCCATATCTGCAAAAAGGCGACACAAGCATATTATGAGACACAGCTTTGAGCGACGTAAAAGAGTCAACAAAGTGAAGCCCAGGACCCTAAAGCTGTTCAGATGTATCCTAAAGGCTCCAAGGTGGCTAAAGCAACGATGCTGAGCGCAACTCCTCGGGCGGCGCTGACGGCCAGAGCTGCTTCTGACGCCTCACACTCACCTCGGGGACGCATGAGAGGAAGGGCTTGATGTAAATGTTGGAGTTGTACACCTTCAGGTCATGATCTCCCAGCCCACGGGTCACACCGATTGTTGCCATGACGCGTGCCTGTGTACACCAACACACATTCACACAGGCAACCACATACAGTAAGGACAAACACACACACACACACACACACACAATAATGTAGGTTATTGGTTCAGGATGTGATTCAGTTCTAAGAAAAATCCACTTATGAGGGATTATTAAGTGAAGACCATGTTCCCTCAGACAATAATGAAAATGTTGAGCAGGTCTTATTTCTGCCCGGGCGGACGCTGCAGAATTTAACAAATAACTTGATGTAAAAATTCTTCAGAACTGTATTAATCTGCGTAAACAGACCAAAGGAAAGATAGCATGATCACACAATAATATATCAGCTGTAGAGAATCTGTGAGCAATATGATTATACTTATTACTAAGTAGAAACTGTCATGACCTTATTGTTTAGAAATCTCTACAAAAGACTGTGTATCGAGTACAATACATTGGGTTTCTCCTGTTTCTTACCTTTTTACCCTCTCCATATATCAGGGGGAATTTCAGATCATCTTCAACGATTGTCTTATAAGCCCTACAACACAACAACCAACAGATCTCAGATGTAAGTTACTGAAACAAGACTGTTTGGAAAATGATTAAGCAACAATTTTGATGACTAATTCAAGTCCTTATTTTTAAGCATACATGCCAACAATTCACTGGTTCTAGCTTCTCAAATGTTAATATTTGCTGGGTTTTTTTTATCATTGTAAACTGAACATTTGGGGTTTTCAAGCTTTTTCAACATGTCAACTTGAGCTCTGGGAAACTGCGATGGACTTTTTAAAAATTTTTTTTTAAAAATATTTTCTGATATTTTATAGACTAAACAAATAATTGATTCATCAAGAAAATAATTAGCAGATACACTGATAATTAAAATCATTGTTGATTGCTGTCCTGGTAAGAAATCCTTATTCATCTTTCCTAAACACTCCACAACAAAACTGTTATAAACAATTCTAAGATGCCCAATACAGAGAAAAGTGTTCATGAAAAGTAATTAATTGTCATAAATGTGATTAAAGAGCATCTCCAGGTTTACCAGCCAGTCATAGTGTGGTCTCTGTAGAGCATCTTTTTGCCCAGCTCACTGTGCTGGATCCTTCGAGGGAACTCAATGTGAGTGAACTCGTTACCCAGGAGCTCTGGCCTCAGGAAGCCCTGGAGTGACACACAAAAGGGAGCAGGTCGCATCAAAGTACAGAATAAAAAGCTTTTACGTCAGCCTAAATGCCTGTCACGACTCACATGTATTTCTAAAGCAAGAAAAGCTATAAGATTGCAAGCAGGAGGCCTGCAGTGCAGTATTCTGCATACTGAAGGCACAAAACAGCTCCCTGTTTTAGCAGCAAACATCATCCACCCACTCTGTGACTCACAACTACAACCAGCTACTAAAACAGGCAACCGATGAATGTCAGTTTATTTCAGTGAGATAGAGGATTTCCTACCTCTTCTCCAGGTTGCCTACTTATCATGCTTAAATAGATTAGATTAGATTCAGCTTTATTGTCATTGTGCAGAGTACAGGTACAAAGCCAATGAAATGTGCAAAAATATAGTATAATATTTACATAAGTGATGTTAAAATTTACAGATAAACAGATGTTATATAACTCAACTTTACTGTTAGTAAAACCTCACTTGACTAGTAAAGTTATATTATGTGTGTCTGTTGGTAAAATAGTTGCATTTGCCATGTGTAAGACAGAAAATAGAAGAATACCAGATACTGTAGCCGCTGTCTCTCTGACTCAGGTGTGAATTCATTTGTCATGGGAATAACTTCATTATTTCGTATGATTATGGCCCTGCAGAGAGAAAGAGGGAGGGGAGACAGGGGTGAGAAGGTCATACAAGTGGGTTGGTTGTTGGTATGAGAAGGCTGCATGATGCTGCAGTATGCAAAGTGAACCCCAGGGGGCACAAGAAGCCACTATGTCTGGGAAGATTCCCCATGAGTATAAAGCTCCATTTACTGTACAGTGGAGAGCTAGAGTGAATTGCAAGGGTAATTTATCCTGTGGGCTGCAGTGGAAAGTTTTTATCTGTTCTCTCACCTGCTGTCTCCAGAATTGGCAATGTAGAGTTTCCCCATCAAATGAATGGCAGCTAAAGCACAGCACCCACCAGAGATGGCATATGACGTTTTTTCCTTTTCAATTAGGTCATCCTGAAATAAAGAGAGAAAAATCAAAGTAAAAACAAAAGGCCACAGAATCTCAGTGGTTTAAGAGCTCACTTTGCCTCTCATCACCCAGAGTAGCTCATTATTTTCTCCATACATATTCATATTCAAAACAAAACAGCAGTGCTAATGGAGAGAAACAGGAAGGCTTTGAAGAATACATTACATTGGCTGTGGGTTATTATCAGTATCATCTAAACCAGACATTGGTTGCAACAGAGAAGAGTATCACCTTGGAGGTCGAGCAGATTCAGCCTATTTGCTTATCCAACAACAGGAAGTGATCGCCATGCTAGTGGCTCTGCACTTGGCACAGCAGTGCTTTGAGCAAAATGCTAACCTTAGCATGCTAACATGCTCACAGTGACAATGTTACCATGCTGATTTTTAGCGCGTATAATGTTTACCATGTTCACCATCTTTATAGGCATTTCGTTATTAACCAGAATTGGACAAAGAGAAATTTCAACCAGATGATGGCGACAGATGAAAAGTTAAAGGATCACCCAAATGATTACAATACATCCTGAGGGGGGCATGAATGTGTGTACCAAATTTTATGGCAATGCATCCAATAGAGATTAGATATTTCGCTCAAAACCCTTAATGTGAACCTCATAGTGATGCTAGAGGAAAAGTCAGACGATCACCAAAGTCATTAGAATACAATATCTGGGAACTATGAATGTCTGTATAGAATTAAGTGCCAATCCGTCCAGTAGATTAGTTGGGATAATTCACTGATTAAGTTCAAATTTGACCAGCTGGTGGTGCTAGAGGCAAAGTTTTTAGGATTCATCCTCTGGACACCATGAATGTCTGAACTATATTTTATGGCAATCCATCCAAAAGTTGTTGAGATATCTCAATGTGGACCAAAGTGGTGGACCAACCGACCAATCAACAGACAGACCAACTGACATACCGACATTGCCATCCCTTGAACCACGCCGCTAGCATCGCTAAAGAAGTTGTGTTTTGGTACAAATCATAACAGACCAGCTTAGATAGAAAGTCTAAAGTGGAATTGAAGTTAAAATCTTCAGTAATGTTGCTGTTTGAAGATACACATGTGCAAAAATGCCCTCTGCAGCTTGAAATATGCAAAGCACTGTTCTCTTATTTTCTCACATAGTTTGTTAGTTATCATCTGCTCACCATCTGCTTGAAGGCGGTCTCTATGACTCCCATCACCAGGCTCTCCAAGCTGACAACCTTCTCCATGTGAAAGCGTACTGTGGAGTCACTGACAGCATCTGGGTCTTCTGGTTCCTGCGCGGCTCCCTTCTTCGTCTCCGCCTGGTATGGGCTGCCGTTCTTGGCCAGGCAGATGGGAGGTGCAATGGTGGGGTTCTCCAGCAGGTGGCAGATTTCTCCCAAACGGTCTCTGATGAGGCGGTGAAGAAGCTTGGAGGCCATGATGGCGGCTCCGGAACCTGCATGTCCATCAAACACGCCCCAAAAGTGGAGAGGGATTCCTGTACCATCCTAAAAAATGTATATGAACATGTATAACGTAAATGTAGTAAAAACAGTAGTGGTAGAAAAGTATTAATTCCTATGGTTATGGTTTAAAAATCTCCCATGAGATTACACATCTGAGCAGGAGGCCCAGATTTGTGAGGGTTTACAGGCTCTGGGACTGCAGCTGGTGACATTTGTAATGCTAAGCAATATGTTTCTTCCATTTCAGGTATTACTGAACAACAGTTGCAGTAAATATTATAATATTATGGGAAAGTTGACAAGAGACAAAAATCTTATTGTGAGCTATACTTTTCATGATTTATGTGACCTAGTTCAAGTAAAAGAACAATATAAAACAACAGTAGTGTGCAAAAAATATGAAATGAAATAAAGTAATATCAACCTACAGTGGAAATCGAGTGTTCTGTGATATCTGTCTTAACAGGATCTACACATGTGATGGAAAGACTACAGGACAAATCTCCTAATGCCAGGGCTTTTGCTGATCTACCATGACGCAATGACTGATGGAAAGGCGTTGCCAACTTTTGTGTTTGCACTAGGCATGTTTACAAGCAGAGTTGGCTTGACTGACTAACTAACAGATGAACAGGCTTACCCCTTTGATGCTAGACTCCAGTGGGGGAGGGGTGCAACAAGGGATGATGTAATTCATTTACACCAAATGGAGGAGTGTGTGTGTGTGTGTGTGTGTGTGTGTGTGTGAAGGCGTACTAGATCTAAAACACATGAATTGACCTGAAGAGTAAATGTGTTTTGAAAGATTACAGGACTACAATCACTGAGAAACAAGTCGTTGGCCTGAGCTCTTTGGACCCAGTCACAGTTCTTTTGAACACCAGCTCAACAGGGAAAACTTGTTGTGTGTGCACGTTTTTTTTAGTATGTTAAGAAAATTAATCACTGTGAAAAAAATGACTGCACAATCTTGGTTGTAGAGAGTAAAAAAACTCAATGTTCAGCCAGATCTAGAACTTTAAACCTGCAATGACTGATTTTTTGGCAACTTGGGGCCAGCGGAAACATTGACATATTATCATCTTTTCAGTTGATATGGTTAACATGTTAGCAATCAGTTGCCTATTTATACAAGCAACATTAGCATTTTTGTAGGCACCTGATGAATCTAAGTCCATTATTCACTCTCTTTAAGCTCTGTTGTTGGTCTCCACCAACCCCTGATAGATATATCTGGCCCTTTAGCTTCTAAATACTTCACTATGTTCACCAGCAAGTCGCTAATTGTGTCTGTCTGTAACTGTAGAGTGATAATTCTCACTACAAGTGATCCCTTTCACATACAAGTAGTCATGTGATCCAGATTAAAGTGGTAGAATTTGGTTAAAAGTCTTCTTTTTGGGCCCTTTTTGGGACTTTGAGGTCTCTGCAGTTCAATCTTCTTTACTACAAAGCTGAGGGTGAAGATACAAACGTTCCACAAAAGGCTTATCTTGTATATTTTTTTAAACACTGGGGCTGGTTTCTGATACTTTGCTTTGTAATGATGAAACGAGGAACAGTAAGGGATACTGGCATTTGAATGATAGTATACACAGTGAAACATTAGAAGTCCCACAAGGACTGGAGGCGAATTACAAGTAACACGGTGAATCCATCAGTACCAAACAGGAAACAAAGACACCACTATTGGGTATCAAGTAACAACAGTTCATGCACAGATGCGATTATAATTTCAATGCACTACTGCTCAGACTATATTGTGTTTTTGGTTATTTGTTTATTGGAGCTGCCAGCCTTCGACCAGACATTTCGTCCCTCATTCCCTGACTCCTGTTTTGATGTTTGGGAGCTGTTTTTTAGTCCCTACCCCCTTCCCTCAAGAGGCTTTGCCTTTTGCCAGGTCGCCATTGTAAATAAGAATTTGTTCTTAATGACTTGCCTGATTAAATAAAGGTTAAATTAAAAAATAAATAAATAAAGCTTGCCCTTCGCTCACCCCGTTGTCCTCCAGCAGAGTGGAGTTGCGGTGTTTGCCACTCGGCTTCTTCACAAACAGCTTCTCACAAGAGGCCTGGTCCTCGTTCAGCATGCTCTTCCCAGCATTGATCACCCTGATGGGGCAAGAGGTGAGGAAGAAAGGTGAGAATGGAGTCAGATGATTTATAGTGTTTGCTCTCATTCCTCTAACCACATGAAAACATAATAGCAGCCAGAGAGATGGAGAGAGTCGAACAGTGAGGAAAAAAAGTGGGCCGGGATGCAGTCATGTCCCAGAGGGAACTTGGAGGAAGGATTAAGTGTTTTTATTATGAGCTGATGCCTGTGGAGGATAATGGCTTTAGAGTAATGCACTGTTTCATACTCTAGCAGCATCTATCCCGGTGTGTGCTGCAGAAGTGTTCACTGGAGGTACCATTGCAGAATAGTGGTGAAAAGAGTGGTGAAGCTGTAGGAAACTGAACTTCTATGAAAAATAAATGGAAGCAGTTTTCCAGTTACACCTTGAAATCTGTTGGTAAAGTTTCCAACAAGCTCAAACAATCTCATCACACATTCAGTTTGACCATACCAGTGTTCTTTCATGTTCTGTCTCTACAAATAATGTATATAGTACTTTACACTTTTGTCAAACATTTTCAAATGCGTGGTGTACAGTTTTTTCAACTGTTCCAGGCAGCCGTTGGTGTCTTTTCATTTCAGTACATTATTAAAATCAATTAGCAAATTCTTGAAACTTGCTTGAGTCATGTAATCTATCATGGATTAAAGTGATGGATTACATTATCACTGTATGGTAATACAGTGTAAATAGCAAATCATTCTGCACTATAAACCTGCATCATTTTTTTATTAATTTCTTTTTTGCCACTTGGGGGAACTGAGTGCAACAAGCTTTAAACACAACACTGACATATAAAGTTATGTGTTAGCAAACTGTTGCTTATTTACACATCCAGAAGACACGGGGCAACATTAGCATTCATTTGAAGTCGTGTTTCTCACCACCTGACAATTTTAAGTCCAATATTCACTCTCTTTTAGGTCTGGTTTGGACTTTACTAACATCTGATGGAAATATCTGGATCATAGCTGCTAAATGCTTCATTATGTTTACCAGCTAGTCCCTACTAGAAAAAAGCTGCCTGCTGCATCTGGAAGCTAGGTGTATGAGAGCCGTGGGAGTGAACCAAAACAGTGAAGTTGTGGGCCGTAAAAGCAAAACAATGAGCTGAAAGACAATAAAAAGCTCCATAGAGCTGAGCAGAACTGCAGAGTTGGGTAATAATTCTCTGTGGGGTTGTAACTACAAGAAACCCCTTTCACATTACTTATAGTAAGTACATCCATTGTTAATGTAAAACTACTGATTAGAGCAGCTTTAACTGCATTAACATGCAATAACAATCTCTCAGCACCAAACATGAATGCAGACTTGATGTTCACTCTGACAGCTAACACAACTCAAGCATGTTTCTAGAATCTGCTAATTGATTTTCTTACTTTACTGAAGTGAATGGAAACTAATGGCCGCCTGGAACAGTTGGAAAAAATACAGACAAAAATCTAAAACATCATGTTTTGCAAAATGGCTGTGTATATGCAATTTGCAGTAAATGGGTTACAACATTCAAACATCCACTGCTATGGTCCTTTAAGCTGCCACATGGGGCTGACTTGGAAAGGCCGCAGTTTGGACCTCATGCTGGCATATTACGTAACATCTTCAGTTTCAATCATAGATAAATGCCACATTAGCTGGATAATACGGCCTAATGCCTATTGCGCAATTCCAGTAATTCAAGTATTGTCATCAAGATTCCCTTGGAAACTTCTGCAGAGGAGGGATTAGTAATTTATCATTTACTGCTGGGATCATCAGAGGAAGGGAAAAAGAGAAAGACACGAGAAATGAAAGGGAGACTGGGAGTGAGAGGGAAAGAGGAAAAACTGTACAGTCAAATAAAGGAGAGGAGAGAAATCCAGAGTAAAAATCTCATCAAAGTAAGACCTTTGACGTCTCACTTTCCACATAGTTCAGCTGATTACAATCACTGCAGAAAATGGCCGCCGGCTGGCCAGAAGCTCTGATATCAGAGAGCAGCAAATATGAGGCACAAAATGCAACTGCTGCCCAAATCTGGATTATAAAAAGCTCTTTCACTTTCTAATCAGTTGAAAGCAGTGGACAGGCACCACAGTGTCCTGCACTGCGCTCCCTACATTAGGACTGATGACAGCGAAGAATTTAAAGTCACCTGATTGTCGTCTAAACCTTCTGCCAAGGCCAAATGTTGGCACCAAATACATACATGTTTTTTATTTGCTGTTACTGGATGCATCTGTTCCATCAGCCATTGGAGACAGTATGTTAGGCTATCTGAAAACATGGTCACCATAATACCTTCTAAAATGTTTTGTCTTTCAATATTACTCTTCTTAGGATGATTTCACATTGTGGCTTTTAAAATAAACATATAATAATAAAGTTCATGATGTTAAATAAATCATCATACTATTGGAATGATTAGCTTGTGCTATCTTGTTACAATACTTTAAAAATGAGGAATTCCTGATGTAGCTTAAAGTTAAAGTAACTGGAAACCATAAATCATTTTAACAGTTGTTTTGAGAAGAGACTAGATGTGAAAGTAAATGTCTTCTTACTACGCGTTTGCAGTGTAATAAAGTTCCACCACTCCCACAGTAAAGAATCAGCAACTATTCTGTTTTGAAAGCAGTCACATGCACCCAATGAGCTATATTTGAACATAATGTCGTCTGTGTGGGAGGATGTGATTCTAAACCAGGAGCTCAAGCCTTCCTATAATGTGACTTAACTGTTTCACATATCTGCGTTTCGGTCATATGTTTCCACAACTTGTGACTGAAAACCATACTGGTCATGATTGGCAAAACCGCATTTCTCTCCTACTGCACAACATATTATGCAAGGGAAGTCCAAAAGAGGAAGTTGAGAGTTCCAGTGAATTCTCTGATTGCTGCTGCTGGACCTTTTAACATCATAGATTTGTGTCAAGTTTGGTGATCTTCTCTGTAATAAAATGTAAAGCTGTGGTTAAAAAATGTTGCAATTCACCTCATGTCTTGTCATCCCCCTGCAACTCAGGAAAGCTTTAGTGATGTGGAGTTCAGTGGTTCCATCAGAGACAGATCAATGCAAGCAACTCTGAAATAATCCATTTAGATTTTGAGTTGTTGATCATTTTCCATTACAAATTTGAACTTTCTGAAATGTGTATGTAACTGTTGTAACTGTGATGTGCGTTTGTATGTTTCTTCTTTGTTTGTGATGCTTTTTGTATTACTAGTGGTCAATACAGAGTTTCAAATAAAAACTGTGTACCTGTTCCAGCAGTCTGGCCTGCGGGTGTTTATCTAGTGCTCATAACACAGTCACATTTGAGAGTAAAAGTTTTGTTTTTCGAATTTAATGTGAATAAGAAGAATCCCTGCTTGCTGCTAAACTATGCTACATCAGGTGGAAGTGGGCCGTTAGACAAACACTGCAGTTCTGCTACAAACTAAAGTCTTTATCTGTAGCATGTGGAGCATTTAAGAACTAGTCTATATTCTGAATTCCTCTTCAGGGAGAGGAAGTTGCTTGACACATTAACAAGATACATGGTACAATGCTGAAACGAAAACTGACAGGCGAGACCTGACAAAAATAAATCCCCAGTACAATAATAACAGGTACTGCACTAACTTGAATATTGTTTAGAACATAATGCAGGTGAACGTTTAATGAAGGACCGGGTGATATGAACAAAAACCAGGTAAATCATTCATTGCATTGAAATGCATGATAACACACAGTGAGTGTTCAAAATATCGACGTTTTATGACATTACATCGCATCTATCTACACCTCAACTGTCTAGTTCATCTGCTTTTCTGTACTTATCACATCTATCATGTTCAATAAAACATCATCACCTTTTAAGTTGATATAGCGTCCTTGTTAGCAAACGGTTGCTTATTTACACATCCAGCAGTTATGCAGTTCACTAAAAATAGCAGCCTGCTGCAGATGAAAACAACACTATGAGGGCAGTTACAGTGAACCAAAACAGTAAAGTTGTGCTAAACAATGAGCTGATAAGCTCTCTAAAGCTGAGAGGAGCTGCAGATTCAGGTGATAATTCCCTGCAGGTTCGTCACTACGAGCGACGCCTCTTCACATTACACACTGTTTTCACATTGTCACTTGATACATTGTTATTATAAAAATATCGATTACAGCCACTTTAATGAAAGAGTTACTGCACATTCAATGTAAAGTGTGACAGGAACTGTTCTGAATCTCACGAGAGATGTTATTTAAACACGTATCCCAAATTTTTCAACATGCACTTAATCTGTTAAAAACTCATCCATTCTCTATATCTGCTCATTCACTTCACAGAGAGCTTTGGATGATTTTTCTCTGGGACTTTCGTGCTTACCTAACTTTATACATGCATTATTAATAATATCATATGGAGTTATTACATCATAGACAATAATCAATTATATATGATGTTATATATGATGTATATATAGTATGAGTGTTTTACAGTTGTTCCCATGGTTATCTTGGCTTAAAACAAGAGAATATATCCATGAAAACCTTTCCAAAAAGAATCGAGGCACAGGAAGACTCTTGGCTTCCTCACACTCTCTCTCATGATGTCAGTGCCAGGGCCTGGAGGCTTGCCTCCATATTGAATTGTATTAAATAGCCGTTTCACAAAAGCACTTACTGTAAGTGCACTCACATGTTGATGCTGACACAATGTTGTACAGCGGCGCTATAGCATCAATTAGACTCATTATCTCGAGCATCCAAAACCTGTGTGGTGCTAAAGACAGATCTTAGGTTCACACTCTATGTGTCTGTCTAACTTTTGAGACAATATGTGATGATGCTCGAAACTTTTACTTTCATAATCTTGTGCAAAACACGGTACATGCCGAAATACCGCTCAATCAGTGTGATGCCAGGCTAACCCAACAACAATCACCATGAATCCTCATCGCCACCAGAATGACAGACAGACACCAATTAAGTGTAATAAGTTGCACAGCGTCTGAATGTAAGCCAGCAGGGCGGCCTCCAACTGGACAGCATCCACCTGCTGTACACTGTTTTGGCCATCATTGTTCCCACTCAGTAAACAGCACCAGACAAAAGAGATGGAGCTGATAGATGCTCCAGTAGATTAATGTTGCTCTGTGAACATTATAATTTCAGCAAGATTGATCTAAAGTGATGCTGCACAGCTAAATCATCCGTGTTCTGATGAGCCCACACACATCACAGTGCATTTAACACCTTTTGATAGCTGTGAATAGTCTTTTCAGAGCCATATCAGCTGTGTGAGTGAATAAATAACTTCTTCAATCAATCCAAAGTAAACATGGCAACTTTGTACAGCCTTTACAAACCGATTACAGCAGCAATTTGGCACTGATGACAGTGCGCATTCCCACACACCAACCTCCCTTTTTTGCATCACAGCATCCTCATTCGACCTCTCTCATTCAGTCTTCTGAGACGGCTGTCGTCACAAATCCCGTCCCCTTGAGACTCTGCATGAGTCAGCCTTTTTTTTCAGTTTCCACTGAAAGGACAGGCAGGGGTGGTATAGCCCACATACTGAACTGTAGGACTGGATAGCTCCAGTCCTACAGTTCAGTATGCCGCCCCCCTGCCTCCAGGAGAGTGGAATGTCTGAAAGTGTTTTTCCTCAGCGGGAATCGCCAGAACAGCAAATCCTGGCCAACAGGGTGAATGAAATGCTGCTGCTTTGTTTCTACCTGTGGGGGGGACTGCAGGTGTATTACAGTGTAAAAGCCCCTGCAGTAAAACCAAGGACACGAGGAGTGGAGTTCTGCACCTAAGCTCACAAAAAAAAAAGAAAAATGTGACCCTGAATGTGAATTAGTCACAACTTCATGCAGCCACAAAACCCTTTTATAAAACATAAAGATGAAACAACCTAAAGTATTAAACACAAACACAGGCTCAAAGGCTCTTTGTGTGTGAATAAGACAAACAAGAGGCCAGACAGAGAAAAAAGGTAGTGAGCTGTCATAGAGGTTATATGCATTTTTTAAATATCCTAAACGTCATGATTGTAAGGAAACACACAGCAAAGGCTTTTTAGTAACATGAGTGGGTGGACATTTCCTGTTTTCACTTTTGTATGACCTAGAAATGAGAGCATAAGTCTTTAAATTGACTTGAGGAGGAGCCTTTTAGTTAAATATCTTTGAACACAAATGTCACTGTGTCAGGATGGGGACTTTTTGTCTAATTACAGCGCGCAGACACACTGATCTAAATATCATTTACAGCAGCTCGGGGGAGGAACACTGAGGTAGAAAGTGTACAATCGGCATACAAAAGGCCATATTGTGCCATCACTTGGCTGCTGCAGTGCACTCAGAGCTGCTGAGGCTGCTGCAACACAGGCCTGAGACTCATCAGGACAATAACAAAATCTAAATATCTGGTGATGTGAATGATTTTTTTTTTTTGGGGGGGGACATTTCGTCAATGAATGCCTTGACTCGGCCACTCACTCTGCGTATCCCGTCCGCCAGGGAAGCCTGCTGTCTCTCTTTAACGTGAGCACCGGCCGTGATGCGTGCTCGGTGGAGTACTGCAGGAGCTCCGGGGTGAGGTCCAAGAAATCCGGGCGGCCGTAGGGGAAGCGCGGCGGCAGGCTGTCCGGTCCGCAGGTCTGGCCGCCACCTGAGTGATGGTTGTGGTGGTGGTGGTGTCCGTGCGGCATCATCCCTCCCACCAGAGTGGACATCGCGTTTTTAACTTTGCTGATCATCATCGGCGGCGAAGATCCAGAAGATCCGAAAATTAAACGCGATGCGATGTGAGAGAAAAAAACAACAATACACAGCCAGTGACGAGGATCATTTCAGGAAGCGATTTTTCCCCCTCCTTATTGGCCCCATGTGGCAGCTATCAGACAGGCAGACACGATGTTTTCCTCAGTCAAACTGAATAAAACCCTCACTGGCTGCGTGTAGGCTGTAATCCGGCAGATGGCTATATCTCATCTCAGAAGGCAGGGCTTCGTAGGGGCGTGCAGCCAGCCGTGAACATCTCACACACATCCAAAAAAAAGTCAAACGGAGGCAAAATCTCAACGAATACCAGAAATACATTGGCTGCTTTTGTCACGAGGATTGACACATCTTAATGTGAAAGTCAGCCAATAAGAAATTTAGGAAGACACCGTGACTTTATGTTGTGAGCATGAGAAAAAAAAATCTAAAAAGGCACCTTATATAAATGTTTTTTACATTTTGTGACTAGGCTAATCACTTTATTAAATGTTAATAAATCGTTTCTTAATGCTTTATAGATCAGCTGTAAGGCATTAATTAGCCTAGAGCAACTTTTGGGTTGCCAGGTTGTGACCCATCTCTCTGATTGTTGAGTAATTCACTTTGCCAAGTGATCAATAAAGGGTGAATAAAGGGTTACTATAGTCAAGTACAATTCTGAGGTACTCGAGTATTTGTATGTCATTGTACATTTTATTTCTCTATCTGACAGCCATAGTTACTAGCAGATTAAGATTTCACACACAAAACCTGTGATGACCTTATAAATATGATGCAATATTACAGATTAAACAACAGTATATAAAGTAGTCTCTAAGCTCCTTCTCCACTTATGCAGGTTTCACACTTTCTAACACAGTAAGCCAACAGCAAACGTTAGTAAGTCACCCGTAATTAAATGTTAAAAGTTGTTAAGCTGATAATGAAGCTTTTTTGCAACAATTCATTAAGTTTTTAATTATAAATGTTAACAAGGCTGAAGCTCTGGAGCACTTTCCCACATGATCAGAGGCCAAACGGTCGACTGGAGAGAGCTGGATACTCTGACTGGATGAACTAAAGAACTAAAAAGACAAAGCAAGTGAGGAGGACAAACAACAGTAACAACCTCACAACCCAAATGTTGTTCATATTATTAGCTTATAACGGATCCGTAAAGCATAAGTAAATAATTTAAGATAAGATAAGAACTTTATTTATCTCTGCAAATGAACTAAACATGTTTTTCACCAGGTTTGAAACCAAAAGATGTAGGGAGGTAACTTAACCCATACCAGTTTGCGTACAAGCAAGAGCGCAGCACTGAAGATGCTGCTGCTACCCTCATGCACCTTGTTTCAAAACATCTGGATGCACCGAAAATAAAACCATATGCCAGAGTGCTGTTCATAGACTTCTCCTGGGCATTCAATACAATCAAACCGGACATACTGCTCTCCAAAATGCATCAGTTGGAGATTAATCCATATTTCATCCATTGGTACTGTTCCTTCCTCATCAACAGGCAACATCTGGTTAGGGGCAACAACATCTACTGCCCCTTGGTCACAACTAGGTGCGGCGCTCCACAAGGATGCGTCAGCTCCCCACTGCTATTCACCCTTTACACCAAAGACTGTGTTATCAGTGTACCTAACCACCACATCGTCAGATTCTCTGATGACACTGCACAGGTAGCACTGATGAAGGAGGGGGAGAAGCCAGACTCTCTCATACTCCCTCAAGACAGAAGAGATCATCTTCAGAGCCACACAAGACACCCATATTGCTGCGGTTACAATCCACAACCATCCCATAAAACAAACATCATCATTCAAGTACCTGGGGGTGTACGTGGACAGTGCATTGTCCTGGACCCAACATGTGAACTTTATCTGCAAAAAGGTACAACAGAGGATTTACTTTTTAAGGAGGCTCAGGTCATTTGGAGCCAGTAAGGAACTCCTCACTCTATTCTTCTACTCCACCATACAAAGCATTCTGCAATATGGTGGCTCAGTCTGGTTCAGTGGCCTCTCGGTCCAACTGAAAGCCAGGGTTCTACACCTCCTGGAGATCTGCCCCAAGGTGGTGGGTCACTCTGTGGAAAACTCCCTCCTTAATAGCTGCACTAAGAGTACCCTCACCCTGGACCCTTCCCATGTTCTGCATGAGGAGTACCACCTTCTGCCCTTGGGGAGGCGCTTTAGAGTGCCAGTCTGTAGGAAGAATAAGTATAAACATACTTTGGTTCCTCACTCTGTAACACTGCTCGACAAACAGAGGAGTGCAAGGAGGTGAATACTCCCCACCCCTTTTTATACACCCCCACACTTGGACTGTGTCCCCCCAACACATGGACTATGATCATACACCCCCCTACCCACATACATAAATGTTATTTATTTATGTTTTAGGTGTCCTTTTTATGCTGTATTATGATGATTGTTGGAGCAGGTGATGCAAGACAAATTTCTGTAATGGACAATAAAGTGTTATCTTATCTTAACTTATCCAGAGGTAGGAAAGGTCGCAAATATAAAATATCAATAAACAGATATTCAAAATCCACAAAATCCAAATATACTGTTAGCATGCCCGAGCGGTCAAAGGAGGCAAATAGAGTTAGGTAGCACTTCAGCACTTACATTTTATTTGACATAGCACCAGTACAACCTTCCAGTCCCCATCACCCACAAACTGAGGCCTTCTCCCCTAATTGGCTGGAACATACCATTCCCCAAATCACTGCTACATACATACATACATACATACATACATACTTACATAATATTTACATAAACCCCTTCCCCAAAAATATATACACGCTTAATAAATATTACACCCCCAAAATAGCCCTAATAAATACACATACATCTTTTACATATTAAATACCATTCAACAATACACACCAACTCCCCTCTACCCACTTCCCACCTGTTGTTATCCTCCCGGAACTAATAAAAAGGTGTCCGAGTCCCTGGGGAATTCTTTCGCCCGAACACCGTGGGAGACTGAGAACCGGCAGAGCTAAGTTGTGCGTGATACATCCTTCAATTTAGCCTAGCATAATTGTACCTTCTATTCCTCCATATGAATATACATTTGGCTCCTATCGAGTCATACTAATGCACGTTATTTGCTCGTTCACAGACGACGACACGGTGGAACAGCCCAGCGTTCCCGCTGTGAAACCCGGCTCAAACCACTGCAACCTACCAACAATTAATCAATAAATCCCTTTATTAAAATACCATGCGTGTGTACTTAACCATGTCTTAATACCTCAATCACCCTCTTACTCTAGTAATAATATATACTATTAGCTAGACGTCTTAGTAACGGCGGCTCGTCCTTACATGTACACAACGCCAAAAATACATACAATGTCAACAGTAAGGTTGCTACTTTACTAACCATTGAGAAAGCCATTGATTGCGATGTATAATTTTTAATAATTTGAATAATCTCCCGGAGATCAAACAAACTGATAATATTCAGATCTGTAAAACGTGGTTTCTGGTTTAGGGAGCAACTGCAGCAGAGCTTGCTGACTAATCAGTTGTTGTACTACATTTGTGTCTGCATCACATCCCACCATAGTGGTTTGCTGTTTTAGTAGAAAAGGCACTATAGTAACCATATTTCACCATCTAGCCATCACTAAAACACAGTAACACTGCACGCTTAATCAGAGCACAAAGGAGCTGGAGTTTGGCATCAGACAAGGGTCCTTGTTTTGAAAGAGGAGCAGCACTAATGGTACACAAGGAGTAGCCTGTAACTGTGTTACATAATCACTTTTATCTGAGGTCACAGTCCTTCTTTCAGTTGACAGCGCTCAAAGACTGAGGCTGTTAAGTGATATAAATGCACCAGTATTGATTGTTTTTGCTCCAGACGTCACCGTCACCAGGTAAACATAACATCCATCGACTCATTCCTGCTTATTCCTGCCATCAATGCTTTAATACTAAAGATGTCAGCTGTGTTTTTATTTGTGATATTCCTATCTTTGTTTTTAACTGACTATAAATCACAAAGCTTTGTTTTGACAGATACAGTACACAGTGTTATTCTTTATCCTATCTGATGGGCTACATGTCATCTGCACTGATACTCAATTTTAATTAATTTATTTGTTAATTTATTTAGTTGTATTTTTGGAAGGAGTAAAAGTGAAATGAGAACCAGATCACATTATAGACCAGAGTAGTTGTAACTTTGCTTGCTCTGTGTTTGTGTACTTTATTTACTGCAGTGGTGTAACACAACAGAGTATGTTTACTCAAGTAGATCTACTTAAGTACATTTTTGATGTATATGCACTTTACATAAGTATTTCCATTTCATTCTGCTTCATAATTTTACTCCACCACATTTCAGAGGCAAATATTGTACTTCTTACTCCACTACGTGTGTTTGAAAGCTGCAGCGGTGAAAAGCAACTAAGTAGATTTACTCAAGTACTCTACTTAAGTACAAACTAGAGCTACTTGTACTTTACATGAATATTTCCATTTTATTCTATTTTACACTTCTACTCCACTTCACTATGGAATATTGTATGTTTTACTTCACTACAATTATTTAATAGATTTAGTTACTTTAGAATTTAGGATGAACTTATGAAATATAATGTGTCAGGATAGATTAAACTACTGAACAGTATATAAAACAGTTAACCAGCTACAACAGTAAGATGCGGCTTGCACATTAATGTATCAGTAATAATAATCAAATAAAATAATATATAATAGTATAACACTCTCCATTTTTCTGCATTAAATACTTTGACCTTTGATGCTTTAAGTACATTTAGCTAATAATACTTAGTTTTGCTTTCAGGAGAATTTTGCACTTTGACTTGTAATGGAGTATTTTCACAGTGTGGTATTGCTACTTTCACTTTAACCCACTTATTTTACATACAAAAAATATTCTGAGCTGTAAAATAAGATGCGTTGTTATAGATTAAATTATCCAACAGTCATAAGCTTTATTAAGCAGTTATTTAAATAGTAGTATTAGTGTGTTTACTTAGGTAATAGACCTTCATACATCCTCCACCACTGCTTTTTAAAACAAAACATTCTTTTGTAGTTTGCATCTTCTCTAAATCACTTCTATGCTTTATCACCATGAAACAAAGTAAAGTAAAGAGATCACAGTTGTGTGCAGTGTATTGGAGAGATGTTTGCACCTGTGTGTGTTCTCCAGCAGATGGAGATAAAGTACTACCAGATGAGAAGCTATAAGAAAACAATGGGGGTTAGGATGCTGTAGAAGAGGCTCATATGAACGTATCATTATGTTTGTTGAAGGTTTTTCCTGTCTTGCATGTTGTAAAAGACACATTATAATTCGATGACTCAGTAGGAAGCACACGTTTCTGTATGTTAACACGTTTTCTGTTTATCACCTATGTATTGACCTTTTTTGTAATAACAGCTGTTTTATTGTCTACAACACCACACGCTGGCAAGTGATAAAAGGGAATGAAATGACTCCCTTTGCCTTAAAGAACAGATTAAAAAAAACTTTTATTTCCCCTCGCAAAGATGAAGTACTCTCAACATCCAGAAGCAGTGGATGAAGATTTAATCTCTCTCCTGATGAACGACCCACTACTGCTCTGTCAGAGGCTGCTGAGGCAGACTGCTCTGAATCCAAGGGAAACAGTGAAGTGATGTGAGAATTTGTTTCTGTGATTCCTCTTTCTTTCTCTTTCATGTCTTTTGTGTGTGTGTGTGTGTGTGTGTGTCTGTGTATGTGTGTTGGTGAGGGTGCAGACACTGGTCCCAGTGTAGAAGATCTCTGGTGAGAAGGCATCAAGCCATCTGATATGAATATCATCAGGGCAGAAAACAAGACAAAAGGAAAAAACTTGCTGCTGGAGTTCATATTTTATTGTGGGGCAATGCAAAATGAATGCACTGTAGTCAGATCTACACTGCAAAAAACCTTTGTTTTAACAAGGTTTTCATCTTGTCTCACATTTAGTTTTAAATCTGGTGCTGGCTCACAGTTAGACATCAAAGAAAGGAGGGGAAAGCCGCTCACTCATAACAGCGATGTAATCTTTAAATTTTAAATTAACTAAGTACATTCACTCAGGTGCTGTACTTAAGTACAATTTTGAGGTACTTGTACTTTACTTGAGTATTTCAATTTTATGCTACTTTAAAGTTCTCCGCTACAATTCACATACATTTTGCTCACTCCATTGCATTTATTTAACAGATATAGTTACTAGTTACTTTTCAGATTAAGATTTTACATAAAACAGCATATGATAAGCTAATAAAATAAAAAAGAAGCAGTGTCTGGTTGGGGCCCCTTAAGTCACCAGGATGCTCCCCCCACACCTTTCTGACGTCAGAATGTCACTTTTCCTGTGTACAAACAAGTATCACACTGTGGATGCCTTTCAGTAGAGACTGTCCAAAAATGTTCACCATTATCCCTTCGAGTGTGGCCATTTTGGAAAACTAGTAGAAACACTTCTTTCCAACGTGGTCAAACAACACGTCGTACAGACTAGTTCTTTTCTAGCATAACACGAGCCTTAATTGTCATGTTTCAGATGAGGTGTTAGCAGCTCCACCAAAGATCGATTTGCCCTCGAATGGTTTCATTTAAATAACTGTTAGAGGAAGCAGAACTTTGTTTTTTCCTCTTTCTTGCCCTATTGATCATCTCACGACCCCTCAGATTTATCTCGTGACCCTTTGGAGGGGCCTGACCTCTAGGTTGGGAACTACTGGACTTAACTAACGGTCAGCCAGCTTCAACAGTAAAATGCTACTTATTGATGCATCAGTATGTACATTTTGCTGGTAATACTACTGGACTTTTACTTAAGTAAAAGGGTTTTGAATGCAGGACTTTTACTTGTAATGGAGTATTTTTACATTGTTGTATTGGTACTGTTACTTACAGTAAAGGATCTGAATACTCATCATCACCACTGTTGAAAATAAACAGTAGCCAGAGTTATGAGCGTGTGGCTTTTCCTCCTTTCTTTGAATCAGAAAACATACAGTATGCCATTTATTTGACCCATTGCCAATTTATTGTCCCATGTTTTGAGAATTATCTTATACGGTAAGTGACAATATTCTGAAAAACAGAAGTCAACATTATTGATATATTGATCACATCCTCGAACACGTCGGTTCATTGGCTATCAATAAAAAAATCTTGTTCCAAAAGCCTAGGCATCATTTTTGACTACCAGCTGAAATTTGACAAACACGTCAAATCAGTCATTCGGTCTTGCTACTTTCAACTGAGATATATCGCAAAAATACGCCCACTGTTATCTGATCAGAAGTTGGAAATGGTTATCCATGCTTTTGTGTCCTCCCGCTTAGACTACCGTAATGCTCTGTATTCCTGCCTAAGACAAGATGCTGTTACCCGGTTACAGTTAGTCCAAAACTCTGCAGCAATATTACTCACTAAGACCTCTTATCATTCTCACATCACCCCGCTTCTGATGTCACTACACTGGCTTCCAATTAAATTTAGGATACAGTTCAAGATCCTCCTCCTCATCTTCAAGGCTTTGAATAATCTTGCTCCAGAGTATATTACTGAACTTCTAATGCCTTATACCTCTGCTAGGCCCCTCAGGTCCCTCTGAACAGGGCCTCGTTCAAGACTAAGAGCACGTGGGGACTGTGCGTTCGCAGTCCTGGGTCCCAGGCTGTGGAACAGTCTTCCCCTGGGAGTTAGGTCAGCAAACTCTCTTGGGTGCTTTAAATCACAGCTGAAGACCTATCTTTTTTCTAAGTGTTTTTGTGCTTGAGTCATGTACACTGTTTTGAGTTGTAATGCCTCTAACTGTTTTTGTATTTGTTGTGCTTTGTCTCCTGTTATGTGTAATGTTTTTATTCTTCTGTAAAGTGCTTTGTAACCTAGGTTTTGAAAGGTGCTATGTAAATAAAATTTTACTTACTTATATTGTTCATTTTTCTCATCTTGATGGCAGATTTATTCGCTTGCGTTAATCTTGAATGTAAAAATATACGTTCTATGTGGTAATTTTTGCAGTGTAACATTGACTGTTTTGGTTATGCCCTATTTTTGTTCATTAAAGCTGTCAGTACTCTCACTGTTCAGACTAAACTGAGTTCATAGGTTCTGACTTTGTGTGGACATTATTTCTTTCTCTGTGGCCACAGCTCCCCACTGGTTTCTGAGCGAGTTGGTGAAGTTGGAAACTCCATTAGGACGGGCCCTTGATGAAAACCCATTAATGGCTCTGCAATCAGGATCGAGGTTAGGGGAAAGACCTGGCAACCGCACACAAAGCCATAAAGCCTGATGTAGCTGCCTCTCATCGGGCATCTGCAGCTGAGGAAGAATAACTGTCCCAGTGTCTGCAGACCTGTTGAATTAAAGGGGGCATTAACTGCTGCGCCCTCTGCATTATTGATGGCCAGCTCTGTTCCTGAAGCCATTATGCCTCCTATTTTTCCTCTTGCAATTTTCTGGTAGACGTCCCACTGTCTTCAAACACACTTCCGCGGTGAGGGCAAGCGAGGGTTCAGGCAGAGGGCTCACACTGCTCCCTGCAGAGTGCTGTTATTTTAAGCCGAACCACAATCAATGTCGGGCCCCCACAACTCTTGTTCCCTGTGTGAAGTGAATGTAATCACAGGATGACAAGCATGGTATGATGAGCGTTATGCAAGGTGCCACCTACAGTAACAAGACCTTAAAAGGCAGTGAGGTTTCCTCTGTGAGCTGCCAAATCACATGACGCCTCAAACGCAGCGGATGTGTGTTTCTCATTCCCCTGCGGTGTGACCCCAAAGAGACAAAACCAGAGCCTTTTATTCAATTTTGATGCCAAATGCTCACTAACCGGGATTACCTCATGACTCACCTCAGCCGCCACATAAAGTATGTTTGTTGTTGAGCTCTCTCACAGAAGCTAATACTGCTGGCTTTATCTGCTCTCGCCCAGCTTGAGACACCTTACCTCACGGCTGACCTCATCCTGTCATATGATTTAATGAGCAGAGCTGTGTCACAAACCACAGTGTCAGGGGTATGACAGGATAGGTCTATACAACGCACTAAAGATTAATGAGGCCATCTCCTGTTTCAGTGTGTGTGTGTGAGACAGAGAAGGAGGAAGAGAGAAACTTGATGACTTTGGGAATCTTATAATAAATTACGTAAATAGAATCAAACAGCTTCTCTCTTCATAGGCAATTATGAAGTGATGTGAAGCCTGGGCTCTGGTCTACATATCTGCTGTGAATTTTATAGCTCAGCCCGGTCAATGATAATAGCCTGACATTTTTTGTATTCAGTCCCTTGAGATTTGTGTATTCTGCCCTTTGATTCTGCTCGCATGTGTGTGTTTTGTGTGTGTGTGTGTGTTTACGTAGCTGTCTACGAGGTAGATAGCTTTGGCTTTATGATGATAACGCTCTCTGAGGGTATCCAAAATCAATCAAATCCAAACCCAAATGCTCGCCTACCATCTCCACAGGCTATTTCAAAGGTTGGTATTGATTATTCCTCCCATTCCTGCCTTTTGGAGGGGTGGGGTGGGGGTGGGGGGGGGGACTGCTTGAGAAATGGAGAGATGATAATGCAATTACTGGGGGGAAGCCTTTGTAGACCGGGCAGTAATGCTTGAGGAGAGCGGAAGTTGAATGTCAGGGACAAACAGATGTATTATCATAACCTGGGTGAGTAGTCAGGAGCCTAATGCATGTCATAACACGCAAGTTCTTCTGAGTAAGGGACTGTACACAAATTATTAGGGGAGGAGGTGGGCGGTCAGTTAAGGGGGAGGCTGTCATTTTTATTTTTGCTGATGGGAGGGTAGTCTAACTTTTTTTTAGGAGAGCAGGGGAGGCTCTTTTATTCTTTCTTACCCCATATTTTAATTCAAATTTTATATTTGTAAAATCTAATATATATAAAAAAGATAAAATAATGACATTAAAAGATGGTTTTCATGTGCGCCATGGAGGTGCATTTTGACATTATGTAGATGATATGAGGGTGGGGTAAAAACAAGCCCTTCAGCACAGAGCTGTCACTTGTTCCCAGTCCATTCATTTGGTGGCTGTTTTCACCATTTTGTCATAAATATATTATTTTGGGATAGTTGGGGGTAGTGAAAGAGAGTGGACCCAAAGAAAAAAAAGAAAAATAAAGTGCTGGGGAGAGCCATGCTTTAAAAAAATAAAAATAAAGTACAGCATTTAGCACCCCTCCCCAACAAAATTACTTTCACACAGTCCCTAAATCTTTTTTATGCATACCCACTGACCCAAAATAGCTTCAAGCACTTTCTCCAAAACTATATCACATCATAAACTGGCCTCTATGGTTTGTTTGTAATACATTTCCTCAATATAGGGGCTGATAAGATCGATCAACCTAAAAAGCCACAAATAACGCTGGAAATTGCAGTGAAGCAATTTGTAATAACATTAAGGCACATTTATGGTCTTACGCAAGTTTAATTTCGCTGCTATAAATAGTGTGCTGCTGTCTTCACGAGAGAGCACAACCATCCAGTTATCATCATCTGAAGCTGGATGAGATAAATGTCTGCACTCCTTCCTGTCAGACCTTGATCACAGACCTCCACTGGGTGGCGCTAAAACACCAGCGCAGCACCAGCAGCCTCCCCGCGCACACACACACACACACACACACTGAGATGAATCCGGCTGCTCTCTCATCCCTCGGACACCTCAAATCCATTTCTCTAACTGCGCGAAGACGTTGCCAAAAACCCAACTGCAACCGGTATCTGGGGGGAGGATTGTAAAAAAATAAAAATAAAAATCATATCATCATGCTTGAATCCAGAAACTATGAGTGACGGTCCGGCGTGTTGCCCAGCTGCTGTGGCGCTCTGGCGGGTGGGAAGTTGTGAGTCAGAGGCGGAGGACCAGCAACTTTTATAGACTTTCAAGTCCACCCCCTGCAAGTAGCCAGCAGCCCCAATTTAGACTTCTTTTACTCAGGGATCGTGCGCCTGGAGAGCTTTGACATTAGACCAGTGATTTTAGGTTATGTGTTGTCGAGAGCGTCTTGAAGCGACAAGGAAATGGCATTTCTGGTTTTTGTGGTTGACAATGGAGAATAAATGAAAGGGACGTTTCAGGGGATTAACTGACAGCACAACGACAGGTAGGTTGACATAGCATGAAATTATCGTTATTGTTATTGTCATGTAATTTGTACATTAAACCGTGTATTTTTGTGGCTTTTACAACGTTTAATTGAATAGAAACGATTGAATTAAAACAACTGTGAATTTCTAAAGCTCACGTGTGACTGCGAAATAGCCAACCAGCCAAACCTATTAATAAACTAAGCTTATCGATTCAGATATTGATTATTTCCACTATGATAAATAGTTATTAACTTGAGACACCAGCAAGCTACTGGAAACTAATGACTTAAAGTGGCGTGCAGGTGTAGCTGTAGGCTGTGAAATGTCAGAGGATATCAGATCTGTGCGGCAACATGAAATCATCATTGACTGCTTACATTAGACCAATATCAAGTTTTTCCCTCAGAGGGATCTGCCTACTCATTTTCTGTGCACAAAGGCACTGAAGGGACTCCCTTCTGTGTGCAAAAACAAAAAGAAACTTTTCTTTTTTAGAAACACGTAGGAGGGCAAATTAGTGATGTGTGTGGTCTCATCAGCATGCAGACAAGTTATTATCTGATCATGGCTTCAGAGAAGAAGAATCTAAAACCTTATACCAGATTCATCACTGATAATCTTCTGAAAAACTGGCATGTAATCATCTCTCTTTATCTCTCTGCCATTCTGCTGCTACCAGTCATACTGTCTGTCTGTCTATCTATCTATCTATCTATCTATCTATCTATCTATCTATCTATCTATCTATCTGCAGTGGATTACATCTAATCTCATGTTTAGTGTCTTCAGCTGTTTTTGGAGCCCCCCCTGGAAAAGAGTGCATAATATTTCCATATCTAAGCGTTTCCATCACCTGTACCTCAGTAAAGGTAACCCTAAACATAAACATGGCTCCCCACAGTAAAGCTCTGCAGCCAAGTCGCCAAATCGCTGCTCTGAACTGGGACCTGGAGCTGAATTCACAGCGTGGGCCGTGTCCTCCATCAGTGTTGATTCCCCTCAACTCCAAAATAAGAAAAGAAAAAACAAACAAAAAAAAACGCAGCTCCAGCTATAAGCTGCTTGTTTGTGACTTAAGAAAAGTACAATGCTGTTGTCTTGATGGATTACGTTGAGAAGACACGGTTGGAGACCCTAATGAAAACTCTTGTATTTGCTGTCAGCTGCTCTGCACACAGACTGTCGATATTTATGATTATGCTTACACACCACTGTTAATATTTCTCTTTCTACAACCCCTCCCCTCTTCACTCTCCCCCTCCCACTTCCTCTTTTCTTTTTTTTTTTCTGTCTCACTCCATCTCCTTGTTCACCCCCGTTCTTTTATCTGCCCTTCATCCCCTTGACAAGCGTTGTGCGGTCAGCTGTTTCTTCCCCCCCCCTCTCAATTAGTGCTATCATCGCATTTCATCCAGCGGAATATGGGGATGGTAATAACCTTACACTCCTATTGCAGGGTGATACAATTCTGCTGTGATTAATTGAAGTCCCCTCAGACAGTCAGAGGAGGTGTAGATCTTCCCTTTCACACTCACTGACAGGCAACCCATTATATTGTTTTATAGATTGCCGTCAGTAGCCCTTGAAGCTGCCTGCGGCCCACTGTTGTTCTGGAGGGTTTTATTGTGCGGTGTTATTGGTTGGTATTGCTGACAGGCAGAGCAAAGGCCACCCTGGGATTGCTGGAGATGGGATCCCTGTGACAGTTCCACAGTAACACTGGAAACTTGGAAAAGATTTGTGCGCTCTGCAGTGGTTGTTGTAGAAAGTGGGCATTTGTTATGGAGCTAAAGGCTTAGAATGAAGTTGTGTCTGTACCTGTAAACACCCTGTCACCATAACATTGCCATGCTGCACCGTGGCCTGCATATTCCCAAACAAGTGGTGAAACAATAATGGTTGCTCATCGTGCCGTTGTGGTGGCGACAAATGCACTGCATCTCTGCAAAATAACCACAATACAGAGGTTAGACAGATTAGCTTGCAATTTCAGATCTTTGTTTTTCTTTAACGCCACCCCACCGTCTCAAAGACATTGCAACAAGCAGCAGAGCCTAAAGAAGGCAGAGACTGAGGCTTGGGGAGAGTACTTGATATGCATGAGCCACCAGGTGATTTCCAGGGGAAGAGAACACCATGGATAAGAGGCTTGTCTCTAGTTTTAAGGAGCCACCCCAGGCAGTATTTGTGTTCTCCGCCAGCTTCCTGCTCACTCTGTCAGATCAATAGGGCATGATATGAGAGTGTGGCTTGTGTTTGCAGGCATGAGACAAAACAATACATTTTAGTTTTTGCACTCATACGCATATATGTATGCACAGCCCTGTGGTAGCTGTACAATTATGATTGCCTGTTGAGACTACAGCCCTTCCAAATGTCTTCATGTAGGACGGACATTTCTGCATTTCCTATAGTGTTGGCATGCTAAACATGTCTGTTTATGCAAGATATACATATACATGTGACAGCCCTGTGTCTTGTCACAGAGAACATAGCACTGCAGCACCATGAGTTAACCATAAAATCCTGGGTATTGCATCATTTCAGAAACTCTGCATTCACCACCAGCCTTGCAGATTTGGCTTAGCGGAACAATAAAAAGTCAGCCATCTATCTACATGATTACACCCGATTTCAGCACCTCGAGATTCACTGCTCAGCGTTGTTCATAGGCTAATGTGTTTAGAAAGCACAGTTTGTTCCACCTCTCAAAGCGCCTGCTCGAGCTGCTGGGGTGAATCCGTTGGGTGTTTAAAGGGATATTCAAAGCCCCACCATAGCGAACGAAATGCAGCATTGTTACGCTCGTGTGCAGCTCCGTCATGTACAGGGGAGGAGGAGGATGTGGGGAGAGCACATCCCATGTTTTATAGATGCCATTTAAAGGAGCATGCCCAAGATGGGCTGGCTGCAATGAACTGTAACCGCCGACAAAACACCAAGACAATAAACAAACAAATTGGTTTCCTGGAAGCCAGCAGTGTCCCTCTCACTCGCCCTGGCTGATCCTTGTCGATGCGGCGAGCTGTTTTTTCCTCAGAGATTAGGCTGTGAAGCACAACTCCATCTCTTATTTATTCATGCTGATTTGCTGTGTGCATATTTGGTTGTGGGTGTGTGTATGAGTGTGTGTGAGAAAGTGAGAGAAAGAGAGAGAGAGTGTGTGTGCACAGCTGAAGTGTTTGTAAAAGTGGGTGTTTATGTGAATGATGTGTGTGGGCACATCATGCATGCGTGTACAAGCTTTTGTATCTCTGATTGTTCAATTAACGTGTGTGTGCGTGTGTGTGTGTGTGTGTTGTAATGTCATCATCATCAGTTCCTCCTGTTGTTTGCTCAGTGAACATGACTGGAGTACAGACTCTTATCCTACAGGGCTCGATCATGTGAAGTTCATATGACTCTTGTAAAAACTTGAGTCAGCTCATGTCATGCATTGAAAGTAGTGGATTTAACTTTTTGCTTAAATTCCTGCATTTTTTCATGGATATTTGTTTGAAGAATTTCTCTGCAAAATCATATTCTATAGATTTTGAAGTGGAAAGAGTGGTTTCGGGCATCACAATTTTTCCTATAGACAGTGTGAGGTGACGGACAGTTGACACACTTCTACAGCTTGGATGGCCATGAAATTCTCTATCTATAAAAGGTTAACAACTGTGTTTGAAAATATCTGGTTCTTTGAGAAAAAGTCAAAGGCCTAAAAACGTAAGGTGAGAAGTTAAAGCGTAACTTAACACCAGGCTGAAAAGCAGTGTTTTGCTGTCTGGTTGAAGGTGTCAAGCCTGTTTCACCTCTGACCACACCCAGCATCACTGTTGGGTGTGGTCAGAAATGTGCTCGGTTGCACCTGTAACCACACCCAACAGTGATGTCACAGTGTCCTGGTACACCTTTACATTACTGTGGCAAGGTGAGAAGTTAAACCACTGGAGGTCAGCAAAATAAAGATTTTCAGGGGGTGATAAGTTACTCTTTAACTACAACTCCCAAAGATGCAGATTCGGTAAGAGACATCCAATCACAGACCTTTACATTTTGTGTAATGTGCGCCAATAACGGTGGGTGAAAGCTAAATATTACGGCGTTTAGAAAACTAATAATACAATCTGCAGCTTAAATTAATACATTTTCAGATTCTCCGTCAATTTTGGACGAGTTCATCGACTATGGCGCCATTGTTTTGTTTGATTATTTAGGCCAGAAGATGTAAAATGTGTCCAAAGATTAGAGAAAAGTCCGAATAAATTAACAGTTTGTGGGGCTAAAAATATGTCTGTTTAAATTTCCTATCTTGAGGATTATCTTTTGACGCCTCAGATTTATCTTTTGACCCCCCTTGTGACCTCCTTGTGGGGGCTCCGGATCCCCAGGATGGGAACCACTGCTGTACATAATCCTTAGTTTAGATTCTCAATATGGTGATTTCAAAGGGATTCTTTTATCTTTTAAAATGTATCCAAGTGGATTCCCAGATTTCTTTTTGTGTAGGGATGACATAACTCAAACATTTTCTAAGCTCGAATGGTCGAATGGTGTCATGTGACTCTGCCCGGGAATTTCTCCAGCTGACTCTTCAAGTGCTCTGGACACGGAGGACAATAAGGTTTAAGTGGAGAAGAGCCTCAGCAGAGCTAAGGAATCCACTTTTCAATGGAGGTGGTTTTGGGCTTTTCTACGAACCCCCCTTTCTCTCTCTCTCTCTCTCTCTCTCTCTCTCTGTCAATCCATTGCTCTGTTCCTTTTCCTGGAGGTAGTCAGTATTTGGCAGCTTTCACTCTCAATATTGTACCATTGCGCTGAATTCCCATTAACTCCTTCCCCAGCACAGCAGCGAGGAACTCAATTCTCCAAGCCCTTAACACTGGCCCAGTGAAAGGATTGGGGAATTGCAGATTTTGAAGAAGCCCACTTCTAAACCCTGGTTCCTATTGGAGAAAGGGAGCTCTCATTTCTTGTTGGCAGATTTCTCTCTCTCTCCCTCTCTTGCGATGCCTGAGGGTCCTTAGCAATATGTTTTCTCTCCTACTCTTTACTGGTGTTGTTGTCAAGCTCCACCTCGTGCCTGTAATCATTAGACTGCAATTTGGGTAGAAAATTGTAATTACAGGGTTTAAAAATGTGCCTGTTATTTTCTACGCTTGTTATTTCTTTGTTGAGAAAACTGGAGAATTGCAACCTTGTTGTGATTAAAATTAAACAAATCGAACTCGAAAATTGGCAATTAATGTCAAAGGTCTCTCCATTTGCTTCATAGGGGAGGGTTGGTGCTCAAGCTTTTTTTCTTACTGAAAGTTGGACCATTTCCTCCTGTGGTTTGCTTACATGATTTTGGCAGGCCCTTCTTTTGCCCTCCTGCCCTCTCATCACGCAAACAATAGGAGATGGGTTGGATTTTGTGACCCAACGCGGAGGCCGGTCAGGTTTCTTCATCAGCAGATCCCAGCAAGTGAAGAGCTGAAGACTCTTCAAAGCAGGCTCCTATCTTCAAAAGAAATGTACCCATGTCACCATGTGTGTATTGTGCGGAAGCCAACGTCAGAGCCTTGATCTAATGTACAAGATGAGAATGAGAAACAGAAATCTGGCTACTTGTGTTATCTCTCCACCATGATAGGATGAGCTCAAGGGTAGCTGCAGTTTACGCTTCCCTTTTATCTGTTCAAACGTGCCTCCTCTATCAGTCAGTTATGTTCACAATGTACTTGCACTATAAATACTCACGGAACATTTCTCTTCTAATTATTCTTTCGCAGTTTGATTTATCAGCCACATTGCAATGTGACTAACTGATGAAGGATGTGTGTGAGGGATGTACAGACTTCTACTGCGCTCTAGTATTTTGTGTAAATATAGTTTTACCTCGATGCAAACAGGGAACATTTTTGAGTATGAGCAGCGTTTGAGCCAGGATTGTCTGGGAGTGGGTCAAATGGGTCCATAAGTACTCTCAACTACAGAAAGTTGTACACCCAGTGAATGCTATAAAATAATATTTTAAAAAAGTACAAGAATTAATATTAGACAATAGGGTGAGAAAGTACACCACTTTTATCAGGGTGCAACTATGCCACTGACAAAATCAAGTCAACTTCAAAATTCGTCTGTATCTAGAAAAGTAGAAGTGTATGATTCAACTTTTTCCCATGGTCTAACGTTAAAAAAGCAAACAAAAATCGCAATAAATCGTAATATCGAATCGCGATACTTGTAGAATTGCAATACATATCGAATTGGCACCCAAATATCGAATTGGGATTAAGCATATTGTCCCAGCTCTAGTCTGCACTACGCACTGTTGAGATTAGAGAGGTATGTTTGTCGCCTCGCAGAGGAGTTGACGTGACCTACGGTTACCCATAACACCCCTCTCTGTGTTGGTTTGCAATGACGTTTACATGCATCTCCGCAGAAGCATAATTCCAGTTTTACTCAGAAAATACAGTTTATGAGTTGATACAGCGTATAAAATAAAAAAATCAGAAGCCTGCTAACATCATTAATCCTGCCATTGATTTGATGGGGGACAATTGGGCGCAGGGAGGTTGTAATGACGGGAGATTTTACGTTTTAAAGGGGTCATAATCACAATGGAGCGCTCTCACCCGAATCCTGTATGACTCTGTGGGAAGATTTCTTAAGCTTAGAGGCTCTTGTAGATTCCCTTATCATGTTCAGTCCTTCCTCTCATGGCCACTACTGTATCCGTACAGCACAGCGAGGCTTTTCCTGTTACTGCAGCACATTTCTGATGCTTAGATTGATGTCCTTTCTTCAGACCAGCATCAATTTTCAGATATAAGGCGGAATTATAAGCCTTGGGATGGAAAACAATTTTGTTCTCTCTCCCTCCCTGTTCTCTTTCGTCTTGCTTACACTCTCTCTTTCCTTCAAACACACACTCACAGGATCACACACACACACACACACACACACAACACACACAGTGTGCGGGGTGACTAATTTCTCTTGGGCTTTGGACATCAGCGTGAGAGAGGGTGAGAAGGAGAAAATGAAACAGAGAGGAGAAGCAGTGGTGCATTGGCAGCTCAGAGGAAGCTACCCACATCGAAGGAGCCTGATACGACCTCTTATCTCATCTTTTTGGCCGCCTGTCTGTCTGTTCTCTCCCAGAAACCAGTGCGAGCCCAGAGCACCCAGCATGTGTGTAGCCTCTTGGGGACTGTGTCAATTTGATCATTGTTTACTCCCCAGTTTCAGGTACTGGAGACACATCACAAACAATGTGTGTGGTGCTCCCATCTGTGAGGAGAAAATGAAATCTGAGTGTGCTGTTTTTGCATCCAATTTGAGCCATCTTTCCTTGATTCTGCGGAGTGGAACGGCTGCCAATCAGTAGGGCTGTGTTTACTCTCTGTGTCCTGCTGACAACTGGCTGGTACAAATATTAGCTGCTGTAGTGTCACACACTGTGCCTTTGTACAATTTAATAAACATAGAACTGAAATAGGTTATCTGGCACTTGTGTTATAGTAGAGTAAACTTTATTGTCCCCAAGGGGAAATTTGTCTTGGGCAGAGTGCTACAGTCCGTTGCTTTACACAAAAAAAAAAACATCACAAAAACTTGAGAAGCGTTTGACACGATGCTAGACAGTTGATTCACATAAAAACATCTTAGAACATGCAAGAGACATTTGACTATACATTTGACATTGATAACACGGCGGCTTGAAAAAGAAAGTGCTAATTAAAGTTAAATTAATGAAAGTACACGTCAAATACATTTTTCCCGAAGATGGCTTCTGTCATTTTAGGTAGTTCTTATCACGCTGATGTTTGTTCAAGTGTTCATTTTTCTGATACGTTTGGTTTTAATTAGTTATTTGATGCTATGAAAAAGGGTGTGAGACGTCATGATTGACAACTGTGAGTGTACTTGCGATTGGTTCTGGCAGGTGTACAGACGGGAACTCGATCACTACTGCGCAGACTCTGGCTCCAAATGAGCACAAGATGGCAGCTCCCGTATCCGGAATATTTTGGCATCATTTTTGTACAGTGGGAGGAAGTGGAGACGCGTCGTCCATCTTTATATACAGTCCATGACTTATACACATACATCAGTTATTTGAGGAAACCAGGGTGTTTTAGACCCAACAGTCATTTGGGGAACTGATGTCAATTGTGGATTCATCACCAGATAAAATAATAAACACATCTTTTACAAAACCTTTAGTGAAATAAAGTTTCTCTCACTGAAATCTGTAGTTCAAAGAAAGAAAAGGAGCGATAGCTACAATTTCAAAGGCCAGAGTGGGCTACTTCTCCACACCCTGATTGAGTGACTGAGATTGTTGAAAATCTTGGCAGCAATTCAGCTGGAACATTTACTGGCTGTGTGCAGGTAAACAAGCCCCATAGAAAGTCCACAGTTTCAATGTTCACTAGAAGCATTTTCAAAAGCAGAGTGTCTTCAAGCTGAATTCAGCAGCCGCATTGCCAATATTTCCAATATAGAGCTGTTTGGCCAGCATTTACCATTTTGTATTTTACAAGCACACTGAGTTCGCAGCTCATTAATGATTGATGTTTTGTGACTGTACTTTTAATCACCCCATTAGGCGCGTTGGATTATCTTTATCTTGTATCTGTATTTTCTGATTAGTGCATATTAAAAGAAGGAAAAAAATGTAGCATTCATTCCCAGACTTAAAGTGAGAAGTGACATGAATACCAAGAATAACTATATGTCTGTAAAGAAAAGTCAGCAACAAATGAAAAGCAACTCTAATATTGAAATATCAATAAATATAGAGATTTATATACATTCACAAGTGAATTTCAAACTTCAGAGAGGCCATGTCATAAATAAATAATTTACTAATGTAATACAGATCAGCTATAAGCCACTAAAGAGAACAACTTTTTGGGGCACCATTAAGCTACCGTAATGGTTAAAGTGCATACCACACTCCTGCAATGTCCCCAGTTTGATTCCAGTCGAGTAACTTTGTTGCATGTCACACCCTCTCTCTCACCTCGTTTCTGGTCTGCCTCAATAAAAAAGCTAAAAAATCTAATAAAAAAAATCTTTTTGGTTGCCAGGTTGTAGCTGCTCTTTAGTTCATCATGGAGGACCTGCCAACGGACTGTTTGACCACTTACCTTCTGGAAAAGAGCTGAAGAGCATCTGGACCAAAATCCATTTATTAAATAACTAACATTTATAACTGCAGATTTGATGGCTCCTTAGAAAGTGAGAAAGTGAGAAACCCATTACCGTCATGACACGCAAGTGTGCCGTTACTAATGTTAGTAAGTCATTAATAAAGGGTCATTACTTTATCACTTTCTGATAAGCCATTCAATCTGCAGTTGTTAGTAAGTCAATAAATACTAATGGGTATCTCACTTTTTAAGCCATCAAGTCTACAATTACAAACATTAGTAGAACAGAAGAGCCAGCTAAAGAGACAAAACAAATGTCATGTTGGAGGAGGATAAATGCCAGCCAGAGAGATTTTTCATAACTTGGTAACCCCAAATTTGTTCTCAGTAATAATTTATAACTGTTCTATAAAGCATTAGTAAATGATTTATTAACAATAATCAATAAAGCCACTAACTTATAGAAAGACATACCCATCCATTTGTCTGTGTTTTTTCTGAATGCAAAGTTACAGGATGAAACTGAAAATGTGATGATGCACAGCGGAAAGAAAGAAAAGATGTCTGCTGTCTTATTTGTTGGGACCTCACCCACTGCGCTGCTCGGGTACTGAGGTTGGACTTATTCTGATGGGAAGTCATTGTCTGGCTTTAATACTGCGTGGTCTCTCTTTGAGTCTTCACAAATCTCTCCACTGACTGTTAATGGAATAGTGACACCTCACTGCTGGTCAGCACTCAGAGAACGAGGCTGAAATCTTGTACCAACGCCAAGACACTTGCATGTATTTGAATTGTGTCAAAATGAGGGCAGTATTTTCCGCTTCTTGTGCATAGACAGAAATCTGTCAACAGAGTTGTCAAAGCTAGTGTTATGCAGGACTTTGCATGCACTTATGTCACTCCACTAATGACATGACTTAGCAAGTTTTACTACTGACACAGAACACCTTTCTGCTCCATGATTAGAGACATAATGGAGGTATTTTTGCTGCCATTCCCTTCCTCCCTCTTGTACATCTCTTAACACCTCTTCCCCTGGCCCTAATTCATTTAAACATTTAAAACAGGGACCTCAATTATTCATGTCCCCCAGCCGTCTGTGGCCCTGGCCTGGCCTCCTGCGGCACCCCGCTGCAGAGTGTGTCAGGATGGACACATTCCCAGGCTGCTCATTAATTGATGCCTCAGTTGACGCCAGAGGTCTAATGCACTCACACTCTCTGCTTGGTTTCCCTGCCAATCCAGCGTGCCGTCTCTTCCCTCTCTCACACGGAGGGTGTGAGGGTTTTTTGCACAAATGTCATGAAGTCGTGCTAAAAAGGTTCAAGGGGTGTCTTCACCCCACTGGCCCGTTAAGAGGAAAAGACTATGTCAGACAAGAGGTTAGATCTGAAGGAAAACTCTGTTCATAGCCAGACCGCAGGAGTCAAGACTGGTGTAAGTGGACGACATATATTTCTCTTTCTTCTGTCCTTCTATCTTTTAACTTCTGTCCTCATTTCATTCCTATGGAGCCGGGCCCCGTGTTCTCCATCATTCAGCTCAGTATGTGGGTGATGGTTACCTCCTCTGCTGTTTCCTAATTTAAAGAGCAGTCTGTACCAGAAGGGAAGGTTCTAGGGGGCCATTATACGTAACATTCACCACAGGGAACACAACGTGAAGGGTAAAACAAGACGAAAAGTTAAGTAATTAAAAACTGCAAAACCATACAAGAGAGACTTTCTTTCTTTTCTGCCAATTAGAGAGAGTGGATGACAGGAGGAGTTTGCGTTTTGCAAAACAGGAGTTTACGATCTACCTCATCATCTCATCCTTATCATTTTTGAATTTTAGTTGGAGAAAATGCGTGCCATAAGAAATGAGATAATAAATCTTTTCTACTGCTCTACTTTCCAGGAAACAGCCACAGCGTCGCACAAGCCCGAGTACAACACTGACAAAAGCTCTCACCTTATCAGCTTTTATATGTTATCAAACTAACTGCCAGCGACTGAAATGGAAGCATTACAACATTAAACAGTGTTACAAACTAACTCGAGCACTGTGTGACAAAGTTTAGCTTGCTTTAATTAACGTGGGTGGTGACTGACTGAATGTTTTACCCTCGGGGCTTACCGTAGCTGTATGCACTCGCCGCTGAGACCGTTCAGCTGGGGTGGAAGTAACAATTTACATTTACTCTCGTTACTGTAACTAAGTCTGGGTTTTTTGTGTACTTTTTTGAATATTTTTAAAAATCAGTAATTTTACTTTTATACTCAAGTATTGTACTTTTCTACAGTCCAAGTCGTATCCGTTACAGAGTGAGAACAAAGGTCACATGAAAAAGTCATGATAAACTGTGTGCGAATGGAACAAAAGAAAAGAGCCAAATCAGCAGCTGCAGCAGAGAAGAAGCTGCTGGTGAGTCATTATGGGTTAAGTTTAGCATTATTGTACCACAGTGTTAAAAAAAAAAAGGTCGCACCTACCTTAATTTGTCAGTGATTCAATGCACCACCTGGTGAGCATGCTAAGTGACCCAAATCAAATCACCCATAATGCTGCGTGACCTGCAGGTGCACGCTGGGTTTGGCTAACATGCTAAATGCTCAAATGCTCATGGTAGATCCTCCAGCGGTGACATCTAAATTTACTTGGAGAGGTGTGTGAGGCCTTTATGCTGCTTTTGACAATAAGCCCTGTCACCGTTGTGTCTGCAGGACGCTCAGTCAGCTAAAAAGATTTTGAAAACTTTGAGAAGCGCAGTGGGACAGAGAGGCTGATTGGACTGGTTATAGTGGGACATAGAGGCTGAGTGGACTAGTTATAGTGGGGCAGAAAATTGTGCAGTTCTCTTTTTACTTTAATGTGTGTAACCCTCAGGTTGGGAATAACTTGTATATTCATATTCAAAGTTTATTTATAGGTTAATTTAATATCATTTCAGCTGTTACCTACAGTATGTGCTTCAGCTGCGTTTTGGATGGATGAATGGATTTTCTTCAAGGGATTTCTGTTTTGATTGCAAATGCTTGACCTTGATAACAAGCTGTAGAAAATGAAAAAAAAGAGTCTTGACTCTTGAGTGCTTTTTTCCCCTCCTGAAAGCCTGTAGCACAAGAGCCTGTCATGGATGCCTGAGTGCCAGCCTGACCACTGTATTAGAACTGTGCAAGAAATCAATTCAGGAAATATAGAGGCAATTATTTTGTCTCCCACATTCGCTGACAAAGTAGCAGCTAAGCGAGCCAAGAAGAAAATACAGAATTAAAGAGAAGAAAATAAATAAGTCTTCACTGTGTTGTTTGGGGACTGTATATAGAACATGTGGGTGATGTGAAATCCTGTGTACCTCTGAAAAGCAGCTGTAATTAATGAGGACTGTGAATGTTATTGATTTGCTGAAACCTGTACTGATATTTTGCCATGCGCGTGGTTGGAACATAGACTCAGAAAAGTGTCAGATTTAAGGTCAGGCCAGATTTTTGAAGTCAGATTTTGGTGTATTTTTGTGTCTATCATAACTGTTGCCTATAGAGTCAGTGCTTTGTAATGGGTCTTTTGGGTATATGAATCATGCACAGTATATCTGTGTTCATTCCCATCAAGTTCATTCAGGCCACACTTCAGAAAATAGATTCAGTTCTCTTTGTTATCCAGTGTTTTGTAGTGTACGTTTAAGCTCCTTATAGTTGCCGATGGGTCCAATTTACCTCAGAAGACAGCAGCACAATGAATGCAAATAAATCTGGATGATTACGGAAGACTATTGGAAAGTCAGTTGAGTAAACTGAATTGTCCTGATGTTGTAAACTTCACCCATCTGCTACAAAAATACTGTAAACTAAATCAAACTCTAAGAATAGCCTTATTAATACTATGAGCTTCAACTCACTACCAGAAAATCATCCTCATCAGTATCTTTTATTATTCAAAATGAATTCCTGATTGATTCCATCTTTCATTTCTGTCATTGACTGTGTGAGTTCTGGCATTTACTCCCTGGTCTGATCTCAGAACTTCATCACGTTCACGTACGTTCTCTCATGCAGAGCTTATAGCCTCTTATTTTCCCGTCAAATGAGGTGTGCAAAGATCAGCTGTAAGCCATCAGCAACAGAGGCCAAATGGAAGGGTAATATACTCCTCCTTATGCAAAGATGCACAGCTGCGATCCATGTATTAGCATTTTGGAACAACTCAAACCTCATAATCCTCTGGATAATTAAAAAGGGCACTTTTCCCCCTGTATGGCCTATTATCCGCAAATGAGGTCTATAAGAAGTGAGGGAGAGACGGAGGGTGCGAGAGAGGGAGTTGATAGCTTGACAGTTAACAGTTTGTGGAGCCTCCATAGAACGAACTTGACAGACAGTGATTCTGTATATGGCATATCTTGCCCGGAAGGCCCCTTTGGCACCACTGGGACTACAGAGTTGGACCCGGACTTGGACATTTGCATTACACCGAGGGTTGTGAAGGCATTTCCCCTCATTGTGCTGGAGCGACGCCAGAGAAGACTTGGCTACAGATAAAGCACGTCCTTTCCAAAGAGCATGTTCTATGACACGACTGTAAGGATCTGGCAGAACATCATCCTGACCGCTGTGAGGAGAAGAATAAATCTTCACTGAAAAGGGAAGAAAATGAAACGGTTCTGGCTCACTGCTAATGAACTGTGATATGTTATAGAAACTGTCTCTTCCATCTATCAGAAAGAAAAAACTAAAAGACTGCAGTGATGGTAGTCTACGTGTCTCTTGCTCATCCTTCCTCACAAGCACTTTGGTGTAATGTGCAACGCAGCATCTCTGAACAAAAGATGACCTGCTCATCAAGTCTACCGTGGATAAATAAAGGTTAATACATTCAGTTTTTTAGCCTCCTGCTATACATCACTATACAGCACAAGCATCAGACACTGAGGGTCCAGTGGTCTGTCTTGAAACAATTATCTATTTTTAGAAATGAGTTTCATGTGAACGTATAAAGTAATTATAATGTAAACGCTCTCAGGGCCAATGTATAATACTCTTAAAGGAAAACTATGGTTTATTACCAGAGGAGTTTTATTTTTGTAGCTCTGGCCACTGTTTCTTTCTGTTATGATAACAGTGTACTCACCAGAATAATTGCTGAGATCTGAGAAAGCAGCAACATGGCTGAAAATAGGTCCAACGGGGCAAGAAACGTGAGCAGTCTGACGATCAGACTGTTAACAAACTTATGTGGAAGAGAAACAAAGGCAAAAAGTAAAAATATAACTCAAACTTACAGACTGAATTCCTGGTTCAACTTGGACCTATTGTACTTGTGTAGTTTTAAAAAAAAACACGTTGACCATTTCAACAACAGTAACAAGGCAATGTATGCTCGAGGTAGTGCACAGATCAATATACATGAATAAAATAATACATAAAAAGGCCAAGAAATAAAATAAAAAGCAGACATAAACTAAATTAAATTAAGTAAATTACCAATCAAATTCACTACATAAGGCTCTAGTTTCCACAACTTTAGAGTTTGTGTGGTGTTTTAGTGTGTCCAGGATTACTGTTTTGTAAATCTGCTGGCGTTTATATGGAATTTTGCTAATAAATAAATTAGATTAATAACATACATTTTCTTGACAGACATTTCATCAAAAAAAAAAAAGAAAAGAAAATCCAAATAAACAGAATTAAATTTTGAGTTTCAGTTGAGTGTCTAATTTTCTAAGGTAAAGTCTGACTAAAGGTAGCCTGCAGTCCCAAAAAAGACGAGTTGTTGTTTCATCTGTGTTGTGACAGAAGGAACAAAGAGGGTCAGTGTTTATCCTATATTTTACAGTAACTGAATTAACTGCTGGATAACACCTGCGCACCTCTCACCTCTTATTTGAAACAAACAAACAAACAAACAAATAAAAATCCTGGGTAATAATAACCATGTTTTTTTTCCAGTCTGTACCAATATACTAATTATTACAAACAAATACAGAAGCAGGTTTACTAATTGTGCCCCTCTGGATAATTTTGTACTTGTGTAGTTGTGCACACTCACTCCTGATACTTACTGTCGGTTTTACCTCCAAATAACATGGTAGCTAATCTGGCTAAACCTGGTGCTTGTTTACAGCCTGTACGTTTGTTTTATACTGCTCATGTTTCTTGCCCCGTTGGTCCTATTTTCGGCAATGTTGCCCCGTTCTGAGATGTTATTACTTTGGTGTACCATGGCCAGAGCTAGGAAAATAAGATACACAAGTTGTAGTTAGTTGTAGTTCATCACAACTGTGCGGGCGTGGTTTGATGAGACTGGTATCTAACATTCAGCGGCATCGCCACGGCAACAGAACTAAATCACCTCACCATTGTCATCAGATTCTAATTCAGATTCGTAGACTGCTGCATTCTGATTGGTGCGTGGAAATAAGTGACATCACCTACTTCTCACAGAGCCCCGCCCACTTAAAACCAACATAAATCTCTCGTGTGAAATTACCAAAATTGATCTAACTTTGGCAAAAAAAAAAAAAAAAAATCACGTGTTCATGTACGATCCCATCAGTCATAGTAAGACAGTGAATGGGAAAATCTTGGGCCCTTTATGTACAGTGTTTTTATTTTAAGCAACAGTAATATTAGCGGTTGGCTTTTCTTTGGATTGTCTTCTGATGCTCTGTGTGTGTGTGTGTGTGTGTGTGTGTGTGGTTCAGGGTGATGCTTATATATCCTTTCATCTTTCAGCATTTCTCATCTGCCAGGAATCTCACTTTTCCAACAATACTGTTGCACTGATTGTCTGTATCTTTTTATATGCATATGGGTTTGCTTTGTTCTCGTTATTAGTATACATGAATATTTGTGTCTATGTATGTGTGTGGGAAGCACGAGGCTCTGCTTACGATCGCCCTGGTAGTTGAGCCCTCTGAAGGGGTGGAGCAGACACTGAGCTCATACACACCTATTCATCACTCTGAAGCAGGGAGTTCATTAAAATAGCCCACGCAGCCTCCTCTGTGGCTCCTGAGACAGAGCCAGCCTCCCATGCTAAACAAACAGGGTCAGAGAGTCATCTCACCACTCGTTGATACAGTTCAGCAATAACAAATGCTGGGGGGAAAATAATCCTCAAAATAGAAAAGCTGTTGATTGCTGTGTGTGTTTACGCAGACAATTGGCCGAGGATATGTCACATACTGTTAATTTGGTCAGAAACTTGTCTTGTCTTGTACTGCTGTTTATGTTGACAATATTTTTTAGTTTTTTTTATAATACCAAAACTCAGGTATTGTTTTGGCACTGATGTTGAAAATTTGAAACGATACACAAATACAAAGTCATATTTTTTTCCTATAGAAATCAAGGTCCCAGTAGTAAATTCCTCTTGTTCTGCTGGTGGTATTGATTTTTTTTTTAGAATCATTGTTCCATCAAGATATTAGGGCTTAAAGAAAAGTATATTTCTGCAATTGTAGATCTAGACTAGACTTTCCAACTACATGAGATATCAATTTTAAACATCAGGTTTTGGTATCAGACAACAAAGATTCTCCACCTTCTTGCACCAATGTTCAACCATACAGAGGTAGCAGAGAGAGAAACAGTTCTGTACTGACTTTTCCCGCCAATTAAGGTGCGTAATTAACAAATATCAAAAACTGGAAAATAGAAAAATGCAACACTTGGTGGCAGAGAAATTATTTACTAATACTTCACCCCAAAATTGTAAATCTGCATGCATTACCTACTTCCTGTAGTCTGGAATGAATAAAGATGAAAAATGAAAAACAGAACAGAGCTTCCAAAAGTTTCTAGCCATTAGTGATACAGTAAAGTTGATCAAAGACCCATATTAACAAAGCAAAACAAAACAGAATGCCCATAATAACTCGTTAAACGTTTCTCTAACTACAGTATGTATGCAGCATAACCAAAGCCTAAGGTATCCACTTAAAAAATACTGTGAAATAAACCACCTCTCCAACATGACAGGCTAATTAAAAACTGTGTATTCTACTTCTAAATTGTACTCATTATTTCCCTTTCTTCTGTTTTTGTTGTTGTTTAAGACCTCGATTGGGGAGCAAACTAGCAGTAGGACCGGCCTCTGTATTTCATATTTTGCTCAGTCTTGCTCGCTATGTAAATGTGGAGAGCATCACTGATGCAATATTTCCTGCAGAAGGTGTTCTCGGAGCAGAAACCTGCCATTTTAACCCCTATATCTACAGTATATTGCAACAGTACAGTATGGATGTTTTTTGTTTGGCTGTTTGTCTACATTTCTATACCTAAGTGCTTTGTATATAATAGCTATATGTGCCGTATGTGTGTTTCTCTCTATGTTTGTTTTGGCACTGCATGTAGATACACTGAGAGCACAGATAACCAGAGTGAAATTCCTTCTAGGTGCGATCTTTCATTCTAATTGTGAATGAAAATCTGAGAAAATATCCCTCTTTGAATCTTTGAGCATGACAGAGCCAGCTGGCAGGAAAGGGGCAGATATACAGTATATATATTTTTTCTCATTGAATGTTACTCCAGTATTATAATGAAGCCTTTGTAGACCTGTTGTGGGTGTAATATATAGCTCCAGTAACAATGTCGTCCTCTTTGGTGGCTTTTTCTATAATATGAACTTTTCAGCGTGGCACAGCATGTTATTGTTCTCTCTATAACTTTAACTTTATGTTGCCTGGGAACATTTCTTACATCTCAGCATCACTGCCACTGACCACTTACACATGATGGTAACGAACTGAGAGTGGGTACACTGTAAAAGTAAAATAGCTCGTCACAAAACAACTTCTGGAAAGCATTGCATACGATACTGTTAAAAATCCTTTAAGAGCATGTAAACATACATACTATATACTGTATTCCTCATTCTTTATACAAATTGTGACCTTGTTTGGGGTTTGCAGCATGGTCACCCTTACAAGCAGTACATTAAAATGCCAACATGCCTATAAAAATCGCCCAGTTTTTGAATGTACTGTTGTTTGTCACTTTAGTGTAAAAAATTGGCAGACAGTGGTGCAGCAGGTCTGATGACAACTCAGAAAACTTAAAACCTGATGAACTAAAAATTCAGAACACACATACCTTCACAAAGGCTGCACAGTCCTATAAATTAACAGTCTACATTTCGGGAAAATCCTACTTTACTTTAACAAAGAGCTAGACAAGAAGATCGATACCGCTCTCATATCTGTACGGTGAATATAAAGCTGGAGCCAGAAGCTAGTTAGCTTAGCTTAGCAAGACTTGAAACATGAGGAAACAGCGAGCCTAACTCTGTCCAAAAGTAAAAAAAAACAACAGCACCTGTAAAGCTCATAACCCCTCCGAACAAATTACAACTTGTCGTTTTTACACTTTCATTTTTGTGCAGATTAAAAAAAACGAGATACAGTATATCATGTTAATTATTGAGCTTCGTATTTAACAGACAGATATCAGAGTGGTACTGAAGCAAACAAGCTTATTTTCTAAAATTACTATAACTATTACTTTAACAATAGAAACTGTTTAGAATATTTTGATTTTTATCTGCATCCTGATCCAAATTAATTGTGATTATGGAAATGTCTCAGAATTATTTTTGTGTGCAGTAATTCGTGAGGAAATGGTTGAACATGTCAGAAAAGTCCAACTTACAATGTAAAAATATTTATTTAAAATACCTCTGGATCTTCACTTTCATTGAAATCTGCCAGACTTTGACTATTTTAGATGTCCCGCTAAGTAAAAAACAGACAAACAAACAAACACCCAGGACTGAAAACGTAACGTTTGGCAGAGGCAAGACAAACAACAAAAATCTGAAACTGGTGGTCGTTAGTCGCAGCTCAACTGTTCATCGGCACACGCCTTGCATCATTTCTTGTTAGCACACAGCGTTCACAGCACGTTAATTTCTTGTCCACACCCGTGCAGCCCAGTTCACACAGTGAGCCAACCAAACACAGACAGATTGTGCTGGACCTCATTTTCTCTGTGACCAATGGGCTTTTGGTTCTCAGTGTGTGCGGCCTCAGTGACCTCTGAAGTTACCCTCAGCCGTTTCTATAACACATGACAGCTGCACATGCATCATTTGGCTCCATTTGGGTTACTGTGAGCTAAAAATTAGGTTATATATATATTTTTTTTTCTTTTTTTGAATGGTTGTCAAACTCAGTGTGAGCGTACTGTATGTGCAAGTGTGCATTTATATATAAATATATATGGGGAGTATTTGATGTATTCTGGGAGTGCTGTATTCTGGTGTTCTTTTGTGTTTTACGGTTTGCGGATGGTGGTGCACGGGAGCAGATGTGGCATTTAAATGGCCTTCTTTTTGGGAAGCAGGTGGCTGAGTGTGATAGATCATAGATGTCATCTCTGGCTCTGCTTTGTTCTGTATTAGCACTACCAGAATGAGTTCCTGTCTTTGGTGCTTCAGCGGCGCACAAGGACATTGAGGCATGGACACACGCACATGGACATATACAAGCTCGCACACACACACACACGCACGTGCGGCGTCCTCACGCAAACGTTCAGATTCATTTGTATCTACATTCAGACACACACATTTTCAAACACACACCTTCAGGGCAGAGCAGACCAGCTATGATAAAGGAGCATTTTCAGCCCTGAAATCCCACAGCACCACAGTGTCAGACCTTTCCTCCTCTCTAATGACCTGTAAAAGTCCACCAGCACAAAGAGCCAAAGTATAATGTAGTTTGATGTGGAAAATGTTTTAGTCAGATGTACGCTGTGCTAGCTCTTGCACTGAGACACGTGATTTTCAGTTCCTAGCCTGTTCTAGGCCTGTAGCTTCTTCCAGTATGCACCTAGCACCATAATGACTTTGCACAACTGTAAAAAAAAAAAAAAATGAAACTGAGTGATTATAATTATGGTTGTATCTGATTTTATATTGATGTGTGCGCTCTGCTCGGGGCCTGTTCCATTTGTCTTTCTCACTCTGCTGCTCTTTATTCCCGGGGAGGAGAGCGGGCGTTTTCGAACGTGCCCACAGCAAACAGGACTAAAAATAATGACTCTGTGGCTCTGTTTGAGCTTTGCTGCTCTTTGCCTTCCCCTCAGGAATAGCTCTCTAAATACACACAGCGCCGAAGCCGCGGCACAGCTCTGGGCTGTCTGCGTGCCTCCTCAGTCATTTTCTTAAAATATCCAAAAGCTTTATTGATCTGGCCCCCATCAGCCTTAGATGCATTAGATCTCTCCACTGCCATTTTCAATATAACTTGCGTGCGTTTTTGTGTATGTGTGAGCGTCTTGTTTGCTCAGGCTTTGCAAACACTGAAGAAAAATCAAGCAGCGAGTCGGGTGAAAGCAGCGGAGAAAGTGTGCTAAATTATTGTTATTATTAGCCCGTAATGACATCATCTCTCCAAGGAATCGTGAACAGAGTTTGTGAACAATCTTTCCAAAACGTCTGATTTCTTGTGCCGCCGCGTGTTCTGACAGCGCTCCCCACTGCTCAATTAATTTTAATCAAATGTTTACAGTGCACTAACAGCTTGGAATTTTGTGTGTAATAATGATGCAAAATTAAACTTTGTTTGAAATGATCGCCCCAAACAAACACTAATTAGTTTGCTGTGAGAGGTGATATATTCATGCTGTCCAATCACAGGCGGAGAGAGAAGCAGCGGGAAATGTGGATAATTGAACTCCCACTGTTCGTTCTATCTGTCGCAATAGATCTTTGAGCCATACATTCTTTTCTTTTCTTCTCTCTCACTCATTTCATTGCTTTACCCGTCCTCCCTCTCTTCGCTTCCTATTCCCAGTCCATACCTCCTTCCCTCTTCTTGTCTTTTCTGTTGTTTCTTAAATACAGCAAGTCACGCAGACTTTCTCCTGCACCCTTTCATCCCTTACATCCCTAAATTTCTGCCTTCCTCCCCGACTCTGTCTTCCTGCCTCTGTTTAATTCATTTTCTGCCTCACCTCTCATGCTTCTTCACTTCCTCTTTGCTCTGTCAGCCTCCCTCTCTCCCTCCCTCTGCTCCCTCTTGAGTATCACTCCTCCAGCTTCTCCCACCTGTCTTCACTGAGAGGTACCACACGTGGCCGTCTGGGATGAGCTTGAGTGTGTTTACTGTTCACTGGCGCTCGTCTCAGAGGTGGCTGATACACTTCGACCAGGGGTCTAGCAGCCTCGAGCCCAGCTAATTTCTCTATGCAGATTTTTGTCTGTGAAAGTGATTACCCGTCTCTCCAAGCTAACATTAAACTTTTTGAAGTAAATTCAGTTGCAGTAAGATAAGAAAACACTTGAAATTATTGCTGCTCTGAATGTCAACTTATGATATTTAGCTTTGCGGCCACTGTCTGTTGTTACAGTAATATGTACCTTAGATGTTATGTTAATATGTACCTGTTAGATGAGAAGATAGATTATTCCCATGCCTGTGTGTGAACCATGGAGATAGGGCTGGGAGATTATTAGCTTAGCTTAGCATAAAGACTGGAAGCAGGGGGAAACAGCTAACGTGGCTCTGTGAAAGGGTTCAAAAATACACCTATCAACACCCCTGCATCCGGCCACTGGTCGCCAAGAAATAGTCCCAGCACATAAATCCCTGTTTTTGGTTTGTGTATGTATTAAACAAGCGCAATACGACATATTCATTTGTGAACTTTAGCTGCTGGTAGATATATTTTTAATCCCATAGCTCCCAAAGCTTCTAACTATTTTTTGAGGTGTCCTGTTCATGTGCTTCACAGTAAGCAATAACAAAGAATGGCGTTAAAATAGGTACAGCATCCGGCTCTCCACCAAGAATAAAGATTTGCAAAAGATGCACCTGCATAAAGCACTTGGCTTTAATATAAACCTACTGCATATAAACCTACTGCTGTGCTTTTGTACTGAACAATAGTTTAATCAGACTATACTGTTATGTGCTCGAGTTATTGATTTAAGGTGAGCCTTTATTTCCCCTAAACTAGGAAATGTCACCCATTCAAAGAAAAGGTGCACTACTTTAAAAAAACAGATGTACAGATTCTTAAATTCAATGAAGAATCAATGGAAGAGAAAGTGGCATATCTTCCAAGTCTTTGAGTTAACCCCAGTGGACAAGCACGAAAGCCTACTGATATTCCGAAATCAGAAAGTTAATCAGAAAGAGTCTTCACATAACAAATGCCCATCCTTTGATCAGCTAGTTAAAGGAAGCTCCAATGTGATTTTGTTAATGCAAGAATGCCCAGTTGAGACGTTTGTGGCTGTGCAGAACATTTTTACCAACTTGTCTCAGAGAGAACAAACAGCTGAGGAACAGGAGCACAGAGATCACACCTTCACTGCTGAGCTGAACTTGTTCTTTTCAGCTGGGGGTTGTATGTGTAGGTGGAGAGAGCAAAAGCAACTGTGATCGCATAATAAGGGTAAGAGAACAAGTGCATTTCTATTCCAGGAAATGAAAAGTGACACTCGCGCTGCAGTCAAAGTACCACGTCTTGTGGTTGCACTGCATTATGGGCTAATAGGCTAGTGGCCACTGTTAGTGGAGAAACTGGCAACTCTGCCTCTTCTACAGTAGCTTTGTGTATGTGAGAAGTGTTGGTGAATCTAGAGAGAAGCTTTTGCTCTGTCATTGCGAGTGACTAACACCTACACTAAATCTGATATTTACTGTTATTGTTAGGTAATTTAAACTTTTCTGCTATGAAACTTGTTTGTAGCCGCAAATATCTAAATGTCATGTCACTTACATTTTGCCAGGAAGCAAGAAAAATAAACCAGCAAACAATGAACCCAGAGATGATACACATTGCCGGTAGCTTTTAAAAAATCACTGCTAGGTGTTGAAAGGAGGATTTTCCAGCTGGAGTAGACAGGAATAACAGGAATATGATATCTTTCTAGGGTTTCCCATTCATTCTCATAACCAAGTCGCCATCTGGTCCATACCCAGTTGGCAAATAATGAACAAATAACTGAGTTCTGTGGTCATTATCCATTCTGTGTTGTTTTGCTTTAGAATGCACTTCAACTGTTAGACGTGTCTTTAAATGAATGGTAGAGGAAACAATAATGCAAAGGACAGCATATTAAAAAAGATCATTAGCAGCCTGGGACAATTGTTGAGCCCAAGCTTGATTGGCTTACTGCATCTGGGCAAATAGTGTTTAACAATGATTATTTTTAACCTGCTGTGAGTACCAGATGTTAGAGATTTGTCAGTAATTCCATTAGAAGTGAAACTAAAAAAATGGAAGTGTATATTTTCTGTTGGTACTGCAGTCAATATTAATTTTAAGCCATGCTAGTGGCATGGCTCTAGGGATGGCAACCCACCACTTTGATCCAGACTGAAAAATCTCAACAACTATTGGATGGATTGCCATAATATTTGTACAGGTATTTATTATATATATTTCACAGGATGAATCCTACTGACTTTAGTGCCACCAGCAGGTCAGTGTTTTCATTTATCCTTTGAAATATCTCAACATCTACTCGATGAATTGCATCAAATGTTGTACAGACATTTGTGGTTACCAGACAATAAATCCTAATGGCTTTGGTGATCCCCTGACTTTTCCTTTAGCGCCACCAACAGGTCAAATTATGATTAAATGACTAAATATTTGCAAGACTAATGTCATTCTTATCAGCCCCAGCTGTACTTTGTGTTTATTAAGCTAAGATGCTAAATTAGGATTATGAACATAATAAACATTATACCTACTTAACATCAGCATGTTCACGTTGTCATTTTGAGCATGTTAACACGCTGACATTAGCATTCAGCTCAAAGCACAGTGTCACCAAGCTGCTAGCATGGCTGTAGACTCTAGACTCAATGCTGAATGACTATTAGGGGAATGCATTCAATTATCTTTTCTTTTAAGAATTTCTGTCTTTTCGTGGGTTTTAAACTCTGCAAACATATTGAGACTAGCTAACAGCTGTTTGAAAATACATTTCAGTCCATCTCTGCTTCACACAAAACCGACAAACATTAAAACTCTCTCATAACAGCCAGGACAAAGCAATCATGTCACGCCATTGATTGTGTGATTGCAGTATTAGCCTTGTCGACAGCTGTACTCGCTATGCCTTAACTAGCATGAGGTAAATATTGCACACCGTTGGGGGCTGATTGAATATGTTTATTTAATTTCTGGCCAAAAGCGAAGCAGACAGCCGGATGTCTGATTACCACAACTATTACCACAAAGTATTACTCTAACGTTGAGAGATTTGGAAAATGGTGCGTCCTCCAGTGTGGCACCAGCAGAGATAGAAATGCAGAGCAGTTGTGCTGTGGCGGTGTAGATGTTATGCGTCCTGTGAGTTTGATTCTTTTCGCAGCGCAATTAATTTATCTCACGTCACTTGTATCGTGAATGCCTCCTCCAGGTGATTCACCGCTGCAGATCAAACTTTCTCTCTGTGCTCTCTCAAGCAAGACCAACTCCCTTTAAGAGATTCTTCACACAGAAGATAGTCTGACAATAAAAGCAGATATTCATGCCCCGGCGTAGCATTTTGTCAAAAGATAAAAGCTTTCCTTCCCTCTATCTCCCTTTTCATCAATACAGAAGAACACAGTGTGAAGGCAAACCCCATTTTCTTCTGCACTCCAAATATCTCCGCAGTGCAATGTGGAGGGTGTCATCTGTAATGAATAGCCCTGAGGTAATTAGAAACATGCTGCTCTTCCAGGAGAAAAACAAGATCGTGAAAAAGTGATGATGAATAAATAGAAAGGAGAAAAAACAGAAGAGGATGAAGTGGGGATGGGCCCTCCTGGTTGAGAAACAGATGCCGGGGCTGTTGTGTTGATACTCTCTGCTGTTTGGCAGAGGATGCAGGGGGCTTTTGCCAATTCATTAACCAGTCAAGTAAGGAGGCTTCACGCTGTCTCCAGCAACACACCGCCCACTTGTCTTGTCACTCATGAGCATGTTTGGGTGATGACAGGGTGTTTGTGTGTGTATTATGTCTGTGTTTGCGCAGACATCTGTGTTTGAATCACAGAGGCTGAAAGACACTGGGATATGAGAGGATATGGTTCAATTTAATTCAGAATTTTGAAGAGTGATGTCATTCATCAACCCTGTCTCCTACAAAATACATTTATGCATTACTAATTTGCTTTGCTCAATATATTTAGAAGGAACTGCCCGTATCACCTTCTCTGGCAGTGTTTTGTTAAATGTCAGGGAAGAAGTCGGAGTGGATTGCTGGAGACTGGCGATTGCATCTGCGTCTTTTGTTTTGTCAGGTTTAGGCTACTAAAACACAATATACTATATTTTTATATTAATGATGGATCAAATAACTATGTGTAATGTGAACGGTGTTGCAAGTAGTGAAGAACCCCCAGATAAAGTTAGCCCAACTCTGCAGTTTCCTTCAGCTACATAGAGCATTTTACCATCTTTCAGCTCATTGTTTTGGTTTTACAGCCCAAAACTCATTAGCATTGTTTCCATATGCAGCAGGCACAGTGGATTGTTTAGTGCCTAAAGAGAATTCCCCCCAGGAGTTGGTGGAAACCAGACCAGAGGTGGACTGAAACACAACTTCAAATTAACGGCAATGTTGCTGTGTGTCTGCACGATGCGGTGATAGAAACTGTTTGCTAATAACTTCACTTTACAAGGTCATAACATGTCATTGTTACAAAATAATGTAATGCAGCTTTAAGGTTAGGGAAAGATTGTGATTTTGGATTAACATTAATAAAGTCAGTGTGTCTCGTTGACTTTTTTTAAAACCAAGAAAAGGATCTTTTCATAACCTTAACCAAGTGTTTCTAGTTGCCATAAAAATGGTAATTGTTATTCATGCTTTGGCGGCCAGGAGTGGATATTGTAGGAAAAACAAATGAACTCTGACGGTGAACGTTTTGCAGGTACGTTTAGTATTGATATTTTGCATTTATGTTGAAAAAAATGTACTCCTTATGTGTTGGATCTTAATCAATGTAATTCTGCTATGAATTTTTCAATTTTAAGGCTGGTGTTTATAATGTACTTTTGTTTGTTATTTATGTGGAGAAATATCAACAGAAATTTCAGCCAATCAATTTACATTATATGGTGCTCAAAGTTTATTAACGTTAATAAAAAAGACAAAGTAAAACAATTCAAAATGAAGACAAAAGAGAAACTTATGACTAAACCTGTTTTTTCTCTTTCTTTCTGCTCCCCCTCTTGTCTGCTCAGCTCATTTCTAAAATGATTAAAATCCCAATTTGACCTCAAATGCAATGGCACGGCACAAAAACAAACATCTACAGGAAACCTCCTCCACCAAGGGTTTGAATACATCACCACTTCCAACCTGCTACTTTGAGCTGTCATGTTGTTCGACAGATTGATCCCACCTCACTTAAACGCAGCATAAGCTACAGCCACATTGACAAGGGGAGGAGGGTAAAGTCATCGCCGAGTGTGACGTGGATGGGAAAAGAAAGACACTAATAGACAAATCAATATTCACCATTTTGAATGTCGAGGCAGACTCCCTGGTCAAAAGATGGTTGACTTGATCTGATAACAATCCCAGTGTTCACTCAGTCCTGTACAGATGTTTGTGCTTGTATCTTGCAGGGCTCCCAAATTGAATCGTATACTCCTGGCAGCCGTGCAGTATCCATGTTGGTTAATATATACGTGTGTTTGTGTTTTTTCGTGTGCCTGTTTATTCTATGTTTGCGTGATAAGAGTGAAGGAGGCAGATTTAGATGCGTGACAAAGATGTCATCATCACACACCAGATGCCTGTGTGTTGGAAGCTGCAGATTTCCATCCTGTGTGTCTGAGTCATGTGCTTGTTTGTGTGTGTGTGTGTGTGTGTGAGAGAGAAAGCGTGTTTGCAGGTGACGATCACATGCAAACACATACACGTGTAGTTTTTAAAGGACACTCATTGTGCTCGTTCGTGCTTAGAAACGCAAATGTTGTAGTGAACAACTTAAAGGATGATATCAGTGTGCAGCTTAGTGTTTAAAATCTGTACCTCATGATTTATGTCCAATGCCCACGTTCAGTGCCAATGCAGGAAGTAGGGTGGCCTTCGTTACTTTAGAGCGGCTGTAACAATACTGTAGTTGCCATGAACAGATATTGTAGAAAGCGAGAATTAAAAAAAAAGACCTTTGCAAAAATGTTGTCATCACGTAATCCAGGGTTTTTCAACGTTCTTGTCTGGGGATAGGTTTGCTCCTTATCATCAAATAATGCATAATTAATTTTACTGGCCCTTTTTAAATGCATGCTGTACAGTATAAGTCCATCACAGTGATTTTAAGAGTAAAATTCAAGCACTTTTCAAGCACTTTCAAGGTACTTAAACCAAAGATTTCCAGACTCTCGAAGTCAGGAGACAACAAACAAATATGACGGCGAGATCATTTCATTTAAAATATTAAAATTTCTGGTTTACATGATTGATTGTGCACATGATGAAACAGAAGATTATGTTGATAATCAAGAATTTTTCAAGGGGTATATTCAAATTTAAGCATATTCTTAACCTTGAAAACATTACGGTTAAAATTAAGCATTTTCCCGACTTTCAAGACTTTGTACGAACCCTGTGAACATCAAGTGCGTGTGTGTTTCTGTCAGTATCCTAAACGCTACCTGCTGTACCACATACACACCTTTTAAACATTACTGTACCTGTAGTGCTACGATGTCACCACCACAGTCACTCTGATAGATGGCACACTCATCTGTGTTGTTTCATAGAATATGCTCTGTCATAAAATGTAGCCTACGTGGAAATAGGTTTTCTGAATGAATTTTATGAAGACATAGACATGCTGACGTTTATATTAGAACAAATGTATCTGTCATTTATATTAAATACATCAAATATAAAAACAGACACGCTTGAAACTTTTTCCCCTCTGGCTAAGACAGCTGTGTTTACAAAACAAGCACACAAAAAATTATGTCCACATGAGGAAAGAGTTAATGAAACATATCACTCAAATGTAAAAAAAAAAAAAAAATAGCAACTCTACCAAATTAAGCATGCAGACTATTTTAGTTCTTGTATTCTCAGTTTCTCCTCCTGGGTCTGAGCATCAGCGCGGTCAGAGCCGCTGTCCTGGTTGTATCGTGTTTGTGCTTGTCTGCGTCGGTGACACATTTCAGTTGTCCTCTATAATGCAGCATAACAGGGCTGAGCATGACTCGATATGACAAGCCTCTCAGGTTGCAGGATGATGTCAATAGCAGATCACTACTTATCTCCGCTGCTGAGAGATGACCGGTAAGCGTGCCATGAATCTGTGACTGACTGGGATTGCTGCACAAGGTAGTGATTTTATGGAAAGATATCATATCACCCAACATCACAAATTTGGCTCCATACAACTGAGGCCTCATGGATTTTAGCTGTTCACTCACCCAACAGCCGTGAACGAGTGCTTTATTCAGGAGAAGATGGACGCTCATTAAATTAAAGGAATAGTTCAACATTTTGGGAAATACACTCTTTTGCCTCCTTTCAGAAAGTTAAATGAGAGGATCAATACCACTCTCACAACTGTCAGGTAAATATGAAGGTACAGCCAGGACATGGTTAGCTTAGCTTAGCACAAAGACTAGAAACAGGGGGAAACAGCTAGCCTAGTCTGTCCAAAGGCAACTAAATCTGCCTACCAGCACCTCTAAACACGTTACATCTTGTTTGTGTGTCGGACTATTTCTTGGGTGAGAGAAGTGACTTCCTGGAGTCTTGTTGTGACTGTGAGGTTGCCAGGCAAGCAGCAGAGAAGCTACTGCCAAGAAATATTGAAATACTCTGTTACAAAACCCTCGCTAAACTGCAACATGTCATTTTGTTTGTCTCTTTGGTTTTTGAACAGATACAACAAACGAGATATATTTATCGAGATTTAGAGGTGCCGTATTTTTTTACCTTTGAGAGAACCACGCCATCTGTTTCCCCCTGCTTCCAGTCTTTATGCTAAGGTGAGCTAAGCTAACAGACTGCTGAAGGTAGCGTCATAGTTATCATACAGACAAAGACAACAGCCAAGAGTTGTTTTATAATACAAACCAACTTGTCAACACAATTTTTTTTTCTATCAAGAGCAACTGCTTAAAATAAAGTTGAGACTAATGTTGATAGACTATTGATACAGAGGAACAGGTTGTCTCATTTCTTTCTTGTTTTGTCTCTCTGCTTTCCATCCTATTTCAGATTACGGTTATTGTGGCCTGCCTCAATTCAGTTTGCTTATACATACAAATGTGTTGTGGGTCATGCAAAGTGTGACTTTATTATTCAGATGATATTCTAGCAGGAGGGCATATTGTTTGTCTGGCCGCCTTACCTGAGAGAAAGTGATTGTATGTTGTTTTACATGAGAATTGAATGCAGGGGACAACAAGGGAGATCAGATTCAAGAGGAACTGAATGTGAAACCTAATGAAAGAACAGAAAAAACACAAACAAAAACATGCACATTTAGAATAAGCATTTACATAAATTTCAGATATTCCTGGAATATGTCGTCCTTCAAAGAGAGCAAATCCGGGTTTGTACATATATATATTTTTTTTCCATTAGAGGGAAGAAATCTTGTGTACATATTTTACGTTCATGTGGGCAGATTATTCACTTGAGCCATGCTAATGCTTGCTCTCGAAATGGAAAAAAGGTCATTCTCACAGCAGACCTATCTCTTCCTTATCTGCACCTCTGCTGCAAAACAGTAGTGCAGAAAAGAGGCTTATTTCTCTGAGCTGTACAGTACACGTCGCTGTCTGCAAGGTGATACTGTACTCGCAGGTAGCTGAACAGACGGCTGCCAGAGAGGAAGGAGGTAGAGAGAGGAGAGGAAAGTACAAGGAGAGAGAGAGAGCGAAAGGAGGATACAACAAGACAAAAAAGGAGATGAGAGTAGAGGAGAAGCAAGGAAATGAGGAGAGGAGGGGAAAAAAAGCCTTGGAGTCAGCAGTCAGCAACATGTCAAACTGCTCTCCAGATTACTCTGCACACACAAGAGGGGAAGGAAGTAGCCATCTATAATAACATACCTCCTTTACGTTATTTCTGTGGACACTCACTGTAAGGTAATGCCCACTCCTCTGAAAAGACAGATTTTAAGGTGCATTCAGTAAAAAAATATTTAAGAAATACACTAACTAATTGGTAAATAAGCTCCTGGATCAACGGAAGGTTTAGTATCTGTTAGCTGTAAGAGTGTGTGTGTGTGCGTGTGTGTGTGGTGTTTATCGTGCTGCGATGCATATGCTTACACCTCTGAGATTATGCTAAGCAAGCTTATACAATCCACTTAGCATACAGGCTGTAATAAAGTATTAACATGCACAGTCACAGGCCAAATAAATCCTGGATAAAAAAAAAATAAAGTGGTGAAACTACAGCAACTATTTTAGTCACACAATGGAAGGTCGATCAAAGAGAAATCAAAAAACACTTACGACTTAGGACACTTAAGACACTTAAGACTTAGGTTTTTCTTTAATTAATGACAGTACAAAAATAAAACAATCAACTTGTTTGGGATTTTTTTGTGAGTGAGGTCACCTTTTTGGCTTGAACCCCTTCACTCAGTGTTGAACTGAGATGCTGTGTCGTCTAGAAAATTTGGGAAATTTGAGAATTGTCATACAGGACAATGTGCAGGTCCTTCAGTATAAATAGAAGGATCTATTTTCATTCCTTGAAGCATCTCATTAAAACACACTGACAGGGACTATGATGTTTGTCATCTTCATCTCCTCCTCAAATCATGCCTTGAGAGAAATGTCAATCATTAAGGTGATTAAAAAAAAACACATATAGAAATAAGCCTCCATTGGTCTCCCATCAGCTCAGATCAGCTGTCATCACTCTGCTGTGAAACCGCCAGCACGTTCTGTAACGTTACACGACTTTACACACAACCTCTGTTGTTCCTGCTGCATGATTTTCTTTTCTCAGAGTAACTAATTTGTGAATCATGAGGTGTCATTTATCACATTATTGATCATGTTAACTGTTGACAGTTCAATCACAGCATATCTAATGCGGTTTACAGTATAAATCACTGCATGGAAAGCTAATACATGATAAGATGTACTGTGTGTATTAGTAGAATTTAGGTCCAAATTGACTGTTTGCTAAACCCCACTCCACTTACTGTTGTTACACCTGCCAAGCTTTCTGTTCTCAGACAGTATTCAGTTTACACCAATAAGGATGGCAGATTTACAACTTGAAATTCTCCTTCTTCTTTCTAGCCAGCATCCATTGATTTAGACGACTGAAATGACCACTTTCACTAGCATTATCGACTGTAGCTAGCTAATTAAGCTAACGTTAGCTCAGTGAGTACATTGAAAACGCTGTCTCCGGCTGATTTGTTTTAAAACGAGAACCATGTAAAAGGTGGCTTAAATGTGCACTTGATGGCTACACAAATGATACTGTGCTAAAACACTGAGGCTAAAGCTCCATGTGTCAGGCAAAAAGTAGCATCCTCACCAGGTGATAATCCATGTAGAATACATGAAAATAAAGAAACAACATTATTCTTGTATTGCAGTGTGGAGTTGTAAGTATGATAAGGAAAAATGTAGACTATTTCGTTCTAACATAACCCTATATGGCTGCTTTGCAAAAACACAATATACTTATACTTTCAAACAGTATGTTTTGTGTCCGAAATCACACCCTATTCATTGTATAGTGCACTACATTTTACTTCAAAAATTCCACCATGGAAAGAAATAAATAGTGTCCATGGCATGTTCACTAGTTTCTGCCAACAATCCCACAATGCACTGTGATTTCAGGCACAGCCGAGGACATGCTAATAATTGTAGCTTAACTTTAAGCAGCTAAACATACTGGTTAATCCATTCCTTACAATTGTGCATTAATGTTATGGAAAGGCAATTAAAAACACACCACCCTCCAAACTAAAACTCTTCCCACCATGCACTCCGCTTCAACAAGTGGAGAAATCAGAGGCTTGACAAACCTGTCGTGCCTAGTTACGGTTGCTAAGCTATGATCAGACAATCGCTGTTCGGGGAAGGGGTTTAGCAGACGATAAATTTGTCATACATTGTAACCAGTCTTAGAAAAAAATGTGCATTGGACTGGTAATGAATAACTTTTTTCCCCCAGCATGTAAACAAGTGTGCACTGACCTGAGGGCTCCCTGTTACTGGAAACGTAATGATCACAGCTGTTGCTACATGTGCACTGCACTCTATTGGCTTCAGGCCACCAGAGAAATTCCAGTCCAGATGCCATTTTGAACTTACACAAGCTACTATATGTATGTATTCATAGTAACTTTATAGTAGCTGTTGCTTTTCACTGCAGAATGAATTCAAACAACTCTGTTTGCTCTGAAGTGGTCCGGTCAATAAAAAGCCCGACACAACAACAAATAAATCAATTACAGGATGTGAACATTTATTTAATATCACCCAACCTTACCCTCTGCTCTCTCTTTCCTACTCTCAGCTATAAAATCTTCTCTGTAAACAGTCTGCAAACTGGATTGATTAAACCTTCCTTCTTCACTGAAACCCATCTGTTGGGCCAATCAGGCCTTTCCTAATGCATGACCCAATCTGTGTCCCAGAGCTGTGTTTAATCCGGCGGCTTACATTAAAAAGAGCCCACATAGAGTGGTGCTTCTCTGCAGCCTCCACCACAGGCTGGACAGGCTCTAATACTGAAGGTGTTTTGAGAGCAGTGGTTAGAGGAATTAGTGAGAGTCGTGCACAGATCGGAGGCAAAGTGGACTCCGGATTTTGTATGTAACAGCCTGCACTCTCTCGCCCCTCCTCTTCCCCCGACATATGTGCATGGCTCGTCCCCAGGGGACCCGCTGAATATGGGCAACAGTAAGTGGAAAAGAGTGTTAAGTGTGGTTAAAAGGGATAGAGGGGATAGGAAACAGGAAAAGAGTGGAAATTGGCTTCAGTAGCACAGACAGTGTTGTTCAGAGTGGTGGTGCAGTGTAAGGTAATATTTTAATGAGCGGCGGTTAGTAGATCATCATCGGGGCCCCCATTGAGCCAATTCAGCTCTCGGGTCAAAGGAGGGGCGTTTAGAGAGATATGCTGCCGCTGAGCTGTCAATCAGAGCAGCTTTTAATGCTCAAAGAGCATGTTGTTTGACAGAACACTCTTACTATTCCTTAGATGACATGTTTCCATTTCACTAACTCCTGTGTTGACTCTCTGTTGATATGTCATCATAAACGTTGCGGCCTGGCTCAGGGGATTGGCGCAGTCATTACTGTACATCAATGCAGCCTAACCGTTTACAGAGGAAGTTACTGTCTCGTATGTTTTCGAAGAAGCATTTTCTTAGCTCACCCTCGATGCTAATGGAAACTACAAGACTCAACGTTGTTATAAAACAATATTTCAGAGGTGTTTGGGGACCACAAACCAATGTCTGGTTTACCTATGCATGTGCCCGTGATAGTTTAATAGTTTACTTGGGCAGGTTTCCTGAATATTTTTAAGGCTGCTTGACATACCTGTGATCACAAAGACATATTTTATGAAACAGAACTTCTCAGTCCTGTGAGGGGAGTATTCGAGGCAAAGCTAATGTAGGATTCCTAACATTTCTGGGTCAGATAGCATCCATAAATCTTTCTTATTGAAAATGTCATTTCTGCCCCACCTCACCTGATTCCTCATTCACGAAGGAAAAAGTAAGAAATAAACAAAAACCAAAGGAGAAAGAAAAGGAAGCTTGTCTAGACATATGTTGTGGAGAGACATATAATTGAGGCTCGCCGTCCTTGATCTGGAGATTAAATTTTCATTTATGGAATAAAGTACAAAGCTGAGGAAAAGCCTTCAAAGAGTCTCAGTGAAACTGATAACACAGCACATATCAACATTCACCTGACGTTTGGTAGAATGCCATTATAATATGTGCTGTGCTATCGTTTCAGGCCAAACGCAATGAAAGCAGTTTTCAACCTTGGGGCCTTGAGCTCGCCTTGCAGGCTGGCAACTGCACCACCAATTATTTCACCACAATGCCAAGGTTGCATAGTTTTCATATTTTGAGCCCCTCCACGCGCTAATGTCTGCTTATGAAGCTACTAGAATTGAACAACACTGTATTTAATAGCCATTTTCATCACTTTAATGTTTAATATTACAATTCTACGTCTCTGTCTGATTGGCACTTGAGGCATTAAAGTAAATGTCCTTTGTAAAGTGGTGTCAAACCGTGTCCGAGCTGTAGGATTAGACTGAGACGGTGATAAGTGAGCAGGCAGGAGCTAATTAAGTGTTGCTTATGCCTCCGAATACAGTTTCATGTATCAGTAATCCTGTATGACCTCGGCCACTGGAGACCAAGGATTGTTGGCTTGGACGCAGAAAGCTCACTTATATATATAGAATCATGTAATAGATTTCACTTTGTCCATTAACAGATCATTTGACACTGTAATTAAAAACAGCTCGCAGTGATGAATTAATCAATTCCCCCGAGTGGGTTTGTAAGATAAGCTGAGAGCAGTTTTCTCTCACACCGGAGAGAAGAAGGTCTGCGCAGTATTTAGATACTTTGGAGAGGAAATTGTCAGGGACTGTGATTCAAGTGGCGCTGCAGCAGCTAAATGAAAAGGGCAAGGCAAAGTAAAAAAATAAATAAAGGGGGTGGGTGTCGGGGGAAGAAGGAAAGCAGGAAAAACAGGCAACACACATCAGCTATGCATTTGTTATGCAAAGACTTAACTCGTACACAGACACTCCACACAGCAGGTTTTTATGGGTGTATTTTGTTTAAATGCTGCACCCAGTTTAATAGATTCTATAGTATTTGTTTAAAATGCATCTTCCATAGGAGTGGCTGTATATTAGGAGTGGCTGTATTATTATTATTATTATAAGTGGCACAGTGAACAGTTGGTTAATAAAAAATACACACATCTTTTATTCATTTTCAACTAGAAGAAAGGTGCAATATATGGAAATGCAATTTTTACAGGTATAACAATGCCAAGAAAAGCACTGTATCCTTCCATGTCCCACTACCACCAACACAAACGTTAACCTCACACTGCAAATCCTGCACCATATGGATGACCCCTAGGCTCTTCCTGTGCGCCCGCACTGTTGGCGTGATAACACACTGACATGCTCAAGGAGGAAGTCATTATCACTAAAGGGTGGCATGTGAGCCGCAGGTTACCAGTGAAGGACGGTCTGCTGCTGCTTTTTTTTTTTGTTCCATTGTGAGATTTTTGAGGGCAATATATAGTGGATAAATTTACACTCTCAGAATTCGGACGCTCAAATAAAATGGCGGACACTAAATGTAGTGCGCTATATAGTAAACTCATCGCTCAGTTTCTGCTGTTCCTCTGAAATGTGATGATATGTAGAAAGGTCTTGTTTTTTGGTAGTAAATCACCATTGTTGTGATACTTTGACAATTTTGTAGTTTTATAGGGTTGGTAAGTCAAGTCAATTTAATTTTTATAGCCCAATATCACAAATCACAAATTTGCTGGACGGACAGCTATGCAATAGATATCATGTGTACAGAACAGACCAACATAGTAAAATTACAATATGGACCCTCATGATGACAAAGTTATGAATAGATTGTAACATATATGAAGAATATGGATCTGGCAGGATGTTGAGCAACGTCAGGCGTCGTCAAACAGACCAGAGCCACACGATCTTCTCTCCACCATGGAGACCTGGAAGAGGACAGACTACACTTCACTTGTTATATCATCGAATAAATCTAATTGTGTTATTAAATGTGATATTTTCACATCAAAACATCTTGTAGTACTCACAGCTTGACACTTTCTGGTTTTTATTTTGAGACATCTCAGAGAAAATTTGATTCATATTTAACTCATTTGCAGTACCAAATATATCTTGGAAGAAACATAATTTTGCCCAGCTTTATGTTTACATATTTTTATGTTACAGTTTTTATTAACGTACCACGGGAAGGTTTATACTGAATGTATCTGCAAAATGTTTACAGACCAAATATTCCATTGTATTTTTTGGTGCGAAATACGGTTGTATTTTTATGGTTATGTTAAGGCAACTCAAAACACTGGGCCAAGGTTAGGGAAAGATGATGGTGTCTTGGTTTAATATTAAAAAGGTCAACACTGACTTGAAGCATGAGGTAGGATGAGTTAACTTTGATGAATGGACATCTTTCCCTGACCTTACCAAGACGTGGGAAAGCAGGAGGCAAACCCCAATCTCTGGTTTTAAAGTCTTGTGGTTTGTACACCTGACCGCCCCCGCAACTGTCCACCTGACCTCCTCTACGACTACGACTTCCTCGTAGTATAGGAACATCACACTTCCTGGATTGGAAAACTGCTGCTAGTGAATGTAATTCAGGCAAAATGTATTTGGCAAAGCAAATTAGTGAATATCATTTGTAGGAGACTTGGTTGCACAGGTACAGCATTAATGGTAAAGTGAATCTTTGATTGACTTATTCATTATTATATTTAGTATATTCTGTCTCATGTCAGAGTGTTATTGTTCTGCACGTTATTTGATAGATGATGTGTTTTATTAGCAGCTTGATGCTATGATTTGTTTGCTTCATGTGACCTGAAACTGTTGAGGGTAATGCTTGTTTAGTAATATAGAGGAACACGATTGTTTGCTATCATATAGTTACAGCAAATCCCACTTTATATAATGCAACTCATTGAAATCTGTGATTATATGCAGCAGCACGTCCTCAAGAAGAGCGGCATCCTCGCTCAACTGACTATAGGTGAAACAAATAAACAGTAAACTCTATTCCCACTTGCAATTGTCTGTGCACTCACCAAAAATGTGGCCTCATTTATACTTTAAATTAGCTTGCATAATTAGGATGAAGTGTGCCCGGAAAACACAAACACAAGACTCCCCACTGGAAAGGCACAAAGGAGCAGCACAGAACAAAATCTTTTGAAGGAACTCTAAAAGGGAATTAAGCAGGCCTGTCAAAAAATTAAACTGGCTCCGGTTTGAAAGGGGATTCTTTTAGCTCCTCTCTTCTGCCTCGCCATTCCTTCTCCCGGCATACATGGGGCCCTGCCAAGACACTGCAGTCCACACTGCAGATCTTTCTGCCATGGAGGAAAACCTCACACAGAGTCTGTTAATACTGCTCATTGTCTTAGAAAACACTTGAGCAATGTTTTTTTTTTTAATCCAGAATGTAAAGATTTGAGCTTGTGGTAAACCAGTTCATATCTTGTTGGTATAAATCTTTTCCTTTTTCTGATAGTCTGCATGGATTGTTTTAGCCATACCAGTTTAGCCAGACCTAGGATTACCAGATTCACGTTCATTTTAAATTTTCAACAGACCCTATTTCATATGTGTTCTGGTGAGACGAGTTGACTGGATATTTAAATGTCTGCCTGAAATGATTATCTAAATAATATTCTGATATTTCTAACCAAATAATGTGGTCAATAATCAAGAGTAGAGCAGAGGTATAGTAAAATCCAGCAGTTACAAGTAACCACATCACTCCACATACTGTAAAGAAAATGGCTGTTTATGTTGTCTGTGTAAGCTCATTATGTTTGTTCTATTATGCTACTATAACTTATCATCAGACCTACAGTATATGATGGAAAGACAGAAGGGTGAAAGAAGCATCCATGCGTTTGGTTGTTTTTTGAGTTTTCAGAAGGGACTACTTTTTTATATTTACCACACTTGTCTTTGTGAGCAAATAATCACGATTGTGAATGATAAGGATGCGCCGATCCAACTACATCTCTCTCGATATCTCTTTTTCTTACATTTAAAATCTGTGTATCTCACTTCATTCCTCATTAAAGTCACTTTCTGTGTAATGAAACACGAGGCCAGGATTTGTTGTGGTGCTGAAAACTGAGTCTGTTGCCCATGACTGAATGAATACTTTTACTCAAGTGTCATACACCCAAAGGTGCTAGAGAAAACAAAAGAACACATAATGCTGTATCCATATATCTCAAAACATAGTAAAGCAGATATAAACTTAACAAATTAAACATACAAAGTTCACATGCATTAATGATAAGCCTTCGACAAAAACTGAGCTAAGCCAAAAGCCTTGTATAGCAGTAAAAATGAGTAATTTAACAGCTGCCAACTGTTGTTAACACATTCATGTATATTGTATATGAAGAACTGTATCAATATCAGAATCGAATGTCGAAAATACTATGAAATAATAATAAAAACTTTGGAAATCGAACCACTTCCTCAAACCTAACTTTTGCTTCAATTTATGATGTTATATTGACCTTACCTGCAGTAAGTGGGCAAAAAGATGTTTTCCCTCCCAACTGGTGGAAGGTGGGTTCAGCTAGCGTACATACTTTACTATTCCCAAAACCAAGAAGGAGTTTGGAAAAATGGATCTTGAGCAAGATTTATAGCAGACACACTCACATATACTGTAAGAGAGTCATATATAAAAAAGATTTATCTTGTTTGTTATCGTCTCTTCATTATATTATATTAAGTAATCATTACCGGCCTTGATTATTTGTCTGCGCCTACTGTACTGTACATCCGCACAATTACTGTTTGGCAACCCTTAACAAGACCCAAAATCCAGACATGTGCAAAGCAGCACATAACCAATGTTTGTGTTTGACTGCGTCAGGAGAACACAGTGTTCGAGCTTTGTATGGAGTTAAACTAAAGTTCTAAATTGCTCTGAGAATTAGCTTGTCCAAACATGTCAGAGGACTCAGTTAGACATCCAATTACGGCTGCTGCTCACCCAGGGCTATTGGCTGTAACAACTTTTATTAACTACTCTCTTATGAAAAATGAATCCAAACATTCTGCAAATCCTCGCCAGATTGGTGGGGGGTCGGGGGGTTGACGTCTAATCCCATTCGAAAGGTTCGTTCATTTTTATGTATGCACCACTCACGGCAGTCTGTGTGGAACTCTCACCAGCAGCTTAGAAGAAGAATTAGATAAGTGGCAGTTGCATGAAAACATGCAATAGACCATGTCTCAGTGCATCTCAGCTCAGTTGTCATAAGTGTCAGTGAAAGCCTCTCATTGTACGCTATAGTACATGAAATATCCATCTCAGCTGGAGCCACCCTTTCTCTGCTTTTCTTCCTCCTGCCAGACGGTGTAGATCAGTTTAGCACAGTGGCGGTGTGCCCAAATGGCGCCAGAGATGCAAATTTTGTTTTTCTTTTGTGGCCTGCTCGACCTTGTTGTTTTTTCTGTCTGCATTTTGTCATCTGGCGTTTAGTTCTTCATGGGTGACTCACTTGCATGGACAGTGTTTTACCATGCCCAGATTAAGCAGCCTTGTTCTCTTTCATGCTGTGTGACTGGGCTCCTCTTTATGCTTGCTCTTCCCCGTTCCCACGCGTTGTGCTGCACATTTATTATTTATGAATGCATGCAAAGCTACTTCTGCTGAAGCAAATGGAACGGGAACCCTGCCTTGCTCCAGTGTAAATAATGCATTTCGCACGAACTTGCAGTCTTTCAAAGGTATTGGTGGACTTTTAGATGGTGGAGCACAGTGTTGTCTTGGAGCCCTGTGAATACTGGCCCATGTCCCAAAGTGTTGCCCTTTAGAGTCTCTGGCACATACTCTGCTGTCCTAAAGGGCGGCTAATGAGGTGCAGTACAGTAGTTCCAAGTTTTTTTTTTTTTTACCCTACACTTATTATGATGCAGAACAGAGAGTCCAGAAGCAGCAGCAACATGGGGACTCATTATTAAAGTGGTACTGTGACTGGTCAGGGTGGCTTGTTTTCCTAGAAAGCTCTGCTGTGCCACAATCTGGCCACGAACACAGCAATACAAGCGAATCTTGCTCCTGAGAACAACAAAACAAACTTTCTGCTCCCAACAGAGAACAATCAAGACGCTTATCGATGACCCAAAGCTGATCGCCCCTGGTCTGCATTAATGCAGAGGACGCACCCCACTCCCATTCACTCTGCCAGTATCTCACTTTTTACAGCTCATCTCTAGAGTTGAAACTGACCTATTTCAGACTCAGTACAGTAACTGCTTAAGTGAGGTGTGCAGCTCACTGTATAAAGGGGAGACATCATGAAGCTGTCACTCTTCGGAGGGACGCACACACCAATCACTTTAATGTTAGTGCAGAATGTAGGTCGGGAAAAGTTTGGTTCCACTGGATCTAAACACATGGAGCTGCACTGGCATAGGTTTGGTTGGAATATGCTGGTAAATTAGAGGTTTTGGTATGTTTAATTTTGTGAACATCTTCTCGCTGTACGCTGCCATCAAGGGTGAAAAAGGGAAGAGCTTATTGAATAATAGATGTACACAAATACATGAAAAAAGGCCTCAATTTCTTTTTTCTTACTTCAAAATAAAGAAATATTATATCAGAATGCTAAAAAGTGTACTACTTACAATGAATTACACCCAACCCTGAAAATAACCCTGAAAAATAGGACTATATGATTTCCTGTTTGATAATGCCATGATCAGACTACACAATGTTTTTGTCTTTTGAGATGATCACTGTTAGATGATCATGGAGTCATAAACTGTTGCAGTGGCTTGGTGGAGAGACATGGCTGACTCCACGTTGGACCCCGACCAATCATAGCTTGCTGTCTTCCACTCAACTTGCGTGACGTAGGCTACATAGGTGATCGGTAAGGTGCCGGGGACAGACAACCACAACAGCAAATGTTTATGAATCTAAGTCACAGTTTTATGAATGAAAGTGAACCTGGAGTAATCCATCGTCAGTGTGTGCAGAGGGTAACGTTGCACCCAGAGATGTGATTGATTTGCGCCCCACGTCAGTCGGGTCGAGCTGTCGTTGTGCTGATATCGTGTAGCCTGCATTAGAAGATTGTAACTATAACTAAGTTACTTACTCTCAATCCATTTGTGTGCATGGTCATTGGTTAGATTTGCAAAAGCTACACAGAATAGAAAATGATGTTAGAAGGGGGTCCTGATAGCCAAATAGTTGGAGCGTGTACCACATAGTCGCAACATCCCCTCTACGATTTCAGCTTCCTATTGGCCTCTGCTCTGTCCCCTATCCAGGTGAAATTGACGTTAAAACAAGAATGAATGACTTGGTAATGTTAAACGAGTTTGCGCCCTGACTCTGTGCTTGTCTATAGCACACAGCAGTATCAGTTTCAGTCTTGTAATTACGAGCCAAAATGTTGGTAGAGATATTTTAGCTTTCCTGAAAGTTGGAAAAGGCTTATTCATACAATCCCAACATAAATCTACACCTACAGTATGTGGAGTCGTTTTCCCAGTGATAGCTTCTGAAATTCTTATCTGTAAACTAAATTAGGCCTTTTGGGGAGGTCATTTTAAATAAAACTGGCCCCGGCTCGCAGTTGGCAGCAATTGCTGAAATCATTACTGAAATTGTACACTAACTATAAAATACATAATACATATTTCTTTTTCAAAAATAATACACAAGGCTGTGCATTAGGGGTTGTACAGCTATAGTAATCTTGACAGAGAGATTAAAGAAGGCTGCAGGGAGGGATCAGGACTGAATTGTTCTGTTTGTGGAGGTAAAATTCAGTTTTATATGGGAGCAGGAAAAGATAGAACAGTGTTACAAATGTCTCCCACTTCACTTGTTTCTGAAAATCATTGAGGAGCAAAGTTAATTCCACATACAGAGATTGTTGGTCTGCCGGTTTAGTGCCGTGGTTAGTCGTTTTACTTGGGCTTCATTTCTTGATAGTTCTTATCTGCCCAGTCAGCCATGGAGCTTAATTGTACGAGTATGAGGATCCGAGTGAACGCTGTTTATTCTAGAGTGACTTATATTGCTTTAAAGCAGCAGAATAATTTTCTGCTCTAGCAGACACATTGTTGGCTGAAATGTGGAAATAAAGCTTGAAGATCCACTTACCATTACTTTGATCTTATTACAGCTTATGTCTGGCTCATGCATTCAGTTTATGTCAAAATACTTTTCACGGTTTTGAATATTCATTTAAGTCGGTAGTACACGCAGCACACACAGTCCAAAACAGCATTTTGTGACTGAGTCAATATCAGAAATGACAACAGTACTGCTGAGGGGGAAAATAATTTAGAAAAGTAACCCAGAAAATTCAACAAACCTGTTCAAAATGCAAATTACTCAAAAGTATCCACAAGATCATAAATTCTGTGTGAGTGAAATGTTAATGCAACCAAGATAGCGTTTATAACCATAATTTGGTTTCTGAATTCTGACTGTGTTTTAGGTTTTGCATGTTATTATTCTTTGGCAGCTCTGCCAGTATTTGTGAAAAAGATCCTCACTCACACAAAGCTTCAAATTATACACTCAAACCTCCAGAAATCAGAAACTGTAGCCTGGTACATGTACCAGGTTAATAACTGGAGCCGCTCTGCTGACGATGAAAATCAGAAAGCTTCTGGACTCATAGAACAAACTTTTAACGTTTTTATATTATTGACAAACTATTTGTTTACAACCAGAAAATGTATGGGTAACACCACACTGTAATCCCCCGATATAGCATTTATAAGTCTTACATAGATAGTTAATAAATGTTGGAGGACAAACAGCATAAAACAGTATAACATAGCTGTAATCATATGTAATGAATAACTCACCGTCTTATGACACGTTTATTAACTGTTTATACACATCTGCAAATCATTCACAGGAGGGTTCAATTTTTTCATGTCGAAATGTTGAGCTTGAAGATTCATTCTTGACCTTGGAAATAATATTTTGACAAAACAAATTCTTAATTCAAGGTCCACTTCCGGAGCTTTCAGCGGTATCTCACGGCCTTCATCAGCGGATCGAGTTTGCTCACTTGTCATGGAGACTGAAGAAGAATTATTTGTGAATAAACATTTGATAAATAAACGTAGTGTAATAAATAAATGCATCATATTTCACAGTCAATAATAACTCTGTTATATTATAGATATATTGTCAGTCATTCATTATCTGTTACAGATGCTTCACAGGAGGAATTATAGTTGCTGGCAAATACATTTAACACAAGAAAAATGTCCTTATATCTCCACACAGCTACATTGCAGTGTTGTAAACCATTTAATAATTGTTAATAAACTGTTTGTAAATGCTAAATAGGGGGACTTAAAATACCAATTTCTGATTATTATCAACATTATTGTCACCTTTCCATCTTTATTCTTTAAGGAGTTTAAAGAGGACACATTAATTTGTCTGTAGCATATTAAACAGCACTGAATAGTGACTTATAAATATGAATTTAACTGTACAGTAAGTCAAGAATTCATTTTTGACTTTTGAATTTTCATCCAACCCTCATTGTGATGCTTGGATGGAGATGTACAGCGTGCCGAATGCAGTTCAGCGTTTCATTTGCATAAAATGTGACTGAATGGGAAACCAAAGTGTGCTCTTATGCCAGCAGCACTCTTTTAAACCTCCAGTGGCCGACTCTCCCTCTGTTCTCCCGTGCCTGTGCAGTGTGATGATGCAGTAGGACAGCTATCTGATCCCTGCTGCGTTGTACCGTGTGTCCGGTGGCACAGAACATGCTGTGAGGACACAGGATGAGTCAGAAGCAAGTAGACCTCGCTGAACCACAATAGCGCGGGAGATAGAGAGATAGAGAGGAACAGAACGAGATGGAGGGACTAGCCGAGTGTGTCGGAGGACTCCAGCTACACTGAGATGACCTCTGCCTCTTCACCCGAGGGGATATTTTCCAACAGGTCTGAGCCTAATGTTGGCTTCTGGAACTAAGTACTTGGCCTCCTCTGGTCTGCCGCTTCCAAAATAACACCACACCAAGCCTGGCGGGGAGTAAATGCTGGAACACGGCCGCAGTCCTCCACCCCTGCCCACTAAATTTACTGCTGTTTTTCATAACTCCAATTTTCTCTGTCAGCATTAGACACGGTGGGAGTCTGCGAGTCACATAGAGTCTGATTGTGGCGAGTTATTGAACCAGAAATAACTATGAAACTCAAGTTCTTTTACACAGCAGAATTGAAAATCTCTTTCTCTATTGCTCTCTCTGTCTGTCTTACTATCTTTATAAACACAGTCGTAGCCACAAATTCCCAGTCAGAAAAAATAGTCTGAATGGAAGGCAATTTGTTCACCAGATGTCTAGGAGCCATTGTTAAATAGTGCGGACTAATAGGTCTTCCAACACTGTTGCTGTTGTCCCTGGGAGCACAGTGGGGCGAGCTTTAATTGATTGGTTGAAAAAAACACAGCTGAGGGAGTACGCCACACTCTTTTTGCTACATAATATTGACTGAATATTTGCATTTTGGGATTCACTCCCTTCCAAAATGCTGCACCTTCTTCTTCATCTTTTATATATATGCTGTCAAGGGTGTGAACTCCATTTCCTCTGTTTATTTTACACTTCTATCAACAACCAATTATGATGAAATGGGTTATTTATTGTGCTTTCCATAATAATGGTAGTATAACACAAAAGTAGAAATGCTAAATTGTTGCATTACTAATGTACTAACCTGTAAAATCATGCTTTTAAAGACCTGATATTTTAGGAGAAATTATGTTGTATTTCCGTCTTCACTGCAAAGTGCACTGACATTTACTAAATTATCATGGTTGATGTTCAATTCTAATGTATTTGAAATTAGAATAAAATGTAATCTCTGTTTTTATTTACAGTAGTTAATATATTAACCCAAAAACATGTAGGATTACCTTTTTTTTTTTAGTCCTGTAGTTTTCTTCTCAGGCGGAATGAAACTCCAACAACCTCCACCAAGAAGGGTAACGTGTATGTTGCCTGAGAGGCAAAATCCGGGGCAAAAAAAGTCCGTAAGGCACTTGCAGCCACTTGTAAAGCTTGCTGTGACTGGGAAGTTTTAGTCAGTAAATCAAACTGAAACTATAAAAATAGAAGAAAAATAGGGTTTTTAAAAGTGAGGGGAGCATGTCCCCCATCCCCAGTGGAAATCACGCCCTTGTGTACTATAAAGAAATATATAGAAAAATATAGAAAAAGGAAAATGGTTGGCAGTAATGTGACTCATATTTAATTAGTAGTTAATGGGCTAAAGCGTGAAAAACTCCCTGTGTGGTCCTTCAAGACTGCAAATAATGAGGCTCAGTTAATAATCAGATTGGCAGTGGAGAATGAATATACATCATCATTGTCTCACCTTTCTGTATATAACAAATCTGAACCTGCAAGTTGAACACATTTTTAATTAAATATATTTTAGATTTTGGAGCAAGGAAAAACATAAAGCAGCAGGAGTATGCCTTGGTTTTCAATTTGCTAATATTATTTTTGGCTTCCTCGTATGATACTGTCGTATTTACATACTTACAACATCTTGTACTTGACTGCCAACTGAGCCATATGCTGCAGTGTTAATTGTGCATTTGATTACATGCCATGCACTATTCCCTAAGAAGTTATAATTTTGTCAGGTAATCAGTTCTGCTGAGTTAAAGCTGTTGCTGACAGGCTTGTCTGATGCTCATCTGTCACTTGTTGTGTGAGTTTCCCATGGCAGTCAGTTGTGTAATGTACAAAGCTTTTTCCTGTTCCAAGTTATCTGCAGGATTGGAAGGGATTTGTGGGTCCAAAAACACGCTTGGGGCGAATTCTATCACTTTATGGAAATGGCCATTCCCTCAATCCATTCATCTTGGGATTTAAGTAACACGCTTTCCCGCTCATCCCGTCATTACAATCCTTTTGTAAAACAGCATTTTGGATCGGCAACATCTCTGCTTCCGAGATACTTTCGCATTTCACCTCGTCATTGTTATCAGGAAAAGTGTTTTAAAACAAGGAACAGAAATACATGTCAGACATCTTCCCACATGCAGGAGAGGATAGCAGGAGAACTAATTATTATCACAGCAAAGACTAAGCATTCATTTCACCCCTCTGTGAAATAAAGTATCTCAGATCCAGAAGCCAGAGAACAGCAGTTCATCACAGACTTTCTCTGATCTACATAATATGAGGTTGACGTTGAATTTTGCCTCTAACACCCATTACTTCCACTTTAATTCAGACATTAAAATCTCAGTGGGTTCCCTTAATTGTCCTAACACTCAAAAGTGATGTAAAACTGTATGTTTTATGTCTGCATACTTATTGTTTCTATGCACTGTAAATGGCTGTAGGAGATTTGATGTATACAACACAGCCCTGAGACCCAAGTGTTGGATTTAATTTAACTGTCATACACTGAAATGAAAGAGTACATAGTATGTTTTGGTGCACTGAACCACTCAATATAAAATGATTTATGCTCTAACTACAGTACACATTGTAAATACTGTAGAACATCCCTCAGGCTAGGCTGGTCTTACTGTTAACACATTTCCTGATGTTAAGTGCCTTTCTTTGACTCCAACATTGAACTGATATTATAAACTGTTGGGAGTTAACCACAAGGTCAATGCACTGGTTGAATACTTGAACTCTGGAGTATTACTTAGATTTCTGCATTGGGTGTAAATGCACAGAAGTAGAATTGCAGGCAAAAAAAGTAATTTATAGTGTAATATAGTGTAGTTATAGTTGTAGTTGTAATGAAGTTGTAGTTAGTTTTGAGAGGCGCTATAGAAATAAAGTTTATTATCATTATTATTATATCACCTCAGTTTTTGGTTTGATTTAAGCATTGCGTGGTGAAACTAGAAAAAGTCTGCAATCACTATATACATACATACATACATACATTCATAATACATATCATTCTTGTATCAAACTTACATTGCACCATGCTTTTAATTAGAGCTGAAACAACTTGTCATTTAATTGATTATTCAATTATGCATCTATTTTGATAATTGTTTAAGTCCGTTTTAACCAAAAATGCCACAAACTCCCAAGTTATAGCCTCTCAATTGTAAATATTTGCGGCTTTTATCTGTTTTATTGTAAATAATTAAATATCTTTGGACTTTGGACACAAAACAAGACATTTTAATACGTGACCTTGGACTCTAGGAAACTGGGTTGGACTTTTTCCCTATTGCCTGACATTTTATAGACTAAACCATTAATCGAATAAACAATAAAATAATGGGCAGATTAATTAATAATTAAAATAATCATTAGTTGCAGCCCTACCTATACCCACATACAGTATATACTATTACCTCTCAGAGAAGAAGTTTTGCTGTAAATCATCAGAGGAATAATATGGTTTTGGATCTCTAGCCTGCTTCGTTAACCAGTGCCATTGTTTGAGGGTCAGTCATCATAAACTCGTGCTGTGCAGCCAAACATTGTTCAAACCCACAGAACTTTATTTTAAATTCTAATTTTCCAAAGATACCAAATTTATCAGGCTGAATTTTGGAAAAATGTGTATAAAATGATGCACAAAACTAATCTAAAAAATTTCCGTTTGATGGAATGACACAGCCATAAAAACATGGAGTCTGGAACAAGCTGAGGCAAAGTATGCAGTACTGTCAGACAATGTGAAATGATTTTAATGACTATAAAGCCAGCTATGGGTAAACAGAAGGGGAAAACTGTATGTTAAGGAGCAAGTGTGATATAATGTAAAAAATATGAATTGTTACGGCAGCACCTTAACCTAAAATTTTACTCTATGTTTTTGATGTCGGTGTAATAGCTGTTTATGAAACTGAGGGAAGGCTTTGCCCAGGGCATGACTGCTGGTACACAACCAACTGTGTGTCATATTTAGAGAAGAGGTAAACAAAAACGCCTAACATAAACAGCAACGTTGGTTTTGTTTTGCCCTCCAACCACAGCAGCCACCTCAAGCTCGTCCACTCTGTGTCATGTATCAGCTGTAAACAGACTCCGCTGTCTTAGTAGTCCCATTTACTCACTGCTGCTACAAGGCAATAGGTGCTCTGGGGGACGTTTGTTGTGTGAAAGATCGTGCGAGTGTGTGTGTGCGTGCACATTTGCGTGTCGCTTATGTCTATCCGTTAGGCCAGAATCAGAGAGGAGGCTTTTTTCACAATGAGCAGCTGTGAGCCTCACTAATAACAGAAAGAGCAGGGGATCAAAAGGTACAAGGAGTGTTGCTGTGGTTGCTATGCAACACAAAATTTGCCAATAGCATGCAAGATACAGTATTTATTATTCGCTGATTATCCTGAAATAACAAAGTGGATAAAGTTGAACAAGACTAAGGCCGCTTTCAGACAGAATCAGGCGTTGCAGCGATTCGGCGCAGTGTTGTGCGGCGGTGTGGGAGTGTCTCATACTAACCAGCAATCCCAGCTTGAAGACAGATACAAGCCAAGCGACTACATGGCGATTAACGTCTTTGTACTCCCTCGTGGCAGGGTTGAACAGCTAATGTACAGTCACTACAGCGGCGATCGATCAGTCTCTCTTCCATATTCACAGTTGCTCGGTAAACAGCGGAATATTAATATATATTAATAATATAAACAGCTCATGCTACAATGCTACAGGTAAACAAAGTTCTTCTTCACCTGGGCGTCTGCTGGTCTGATCGCCGGCGTGACGTCGGGTTGTGTATCTCCAAAAGTTGATTCTGTTTTAACTTTTTGCCGCAGGCCGCTGCGTTTTTTTGCGGCACCCACCGCTGCAGCCTGAACCTCAGAACCTTGGTTCAAATGAATGGGAAAACCGGCGTTTTCGCCACAGTGCCTGATTCTGTCTGAATACGGCCTAAGAGTCTACAGCCATGCTAGAGGCTCTGTGTGGCTGTATTTTGGCACAGCGCTTCTTTGAGCTAAATGCTAACGTCAGCATGCTAACAGGATCACAATGACAATGCTAACATGTGGATGATAAGCAGGTATAATTTTTTCCATGTCAATCATCTTAGTTAAGCATGTTAGGCAAAATATTGGACAAATTAAACATTTGACTTAATGATGAAAAGTGAAAGGATCACAAAAAATTATTACAATTCATCCTGAGGGGGACAGATGTTGACAGATGCTCTGTTGGTCAGTCCGACTGACATTGCCTTTCCCAGCATGGCTGAATGGACAAGAGAAAGTTAGTTAGTTTCTTTACATGCCCATCGTCGCTAATTCTGGGTGGTTAAATGATGTCTCCTTGTGTAAAAGCCACTTGTAGTCAGCACCTGTTCCTTCAGAAGACTTGACACTGTAGGCTGGGGTCTGCAACCTGCGTCCTCTGCGGGGGGTTAGGCTTAGACTGCAAAAACACTAGGTTAGAGAAAGAAAATTGTTTTAGTAAAAGACCATCAGTGTGTCCTAAATCCATACTGCATACTAATCATAAGCAGGTTTTAGTTTGTTGATTTTTGGTTTGATTTTGAGTGTGTTGTTGATGGATACTATTCTCCATTGCAGCGCATAAAGCAGCTCACAGCTGGAAAAAAATTGGCAGTTCCATTCCAGAGTCGCAGTGTGATGAATGTATCACTTCCTGTTACTATAAAAGACTTAAGTATGTTGATTTATTTGTAAACTAACTGCTAAAACAATTTACCATGACAATTCATATGTAGTATGGAATTGGCACACAACACGTGAACTGCTTTGATTTTCCTAAATATAACCATGAAAACATTAGTTATGTTTTAGATGCCATGAGACGAAATTGAAGGTAAAATGAATTAAATATGTGAACGTTTTGAAGTTACGTTCAGTATGAATATTTTGTGTCTTTGCAGATACATTCATTAAAACCTTTTCTCAATATGTTGGGGGGAAAAGTAATCTGGAAAGCATTATATTTTGTTCAAAATATATTTGCTATTGTAAATTACAAGTGTATGAACATAATTTTTAGCTGCTGTTGAATCAGCAGGTGCAGTCACAAAACATCAGGCCACTTGTGGATTTTGCGGTAAAAGTGGCCTAAAATACTTAAGTTCTTCAAAAGGAACTGAAGAACTAAAGTATAATTTTTAGCTGCTGTTGAATCAGCAGGTGCAGTCACAAAACATCAGGCCACTTGTGGATTTTGCGGTAAAAGTGGCCTAAAATACTTAAGTTCTTCAAAAGGAACTGAAGAACTAAAGTATAGTGAGGACTACAGTGTATTCACTTTTGTATATACTGTAGTTCTAGTCAGCCAATCATCAAATGTACACTCAGACCTTACATGCACAGTTGGATAAGGTGTAATTGTGGCATAAATTAACTACAAAGTTAATTAACTACAGAATTAATTTATGAGAGGACACAACATGTGCACAGGCGGGAGATGATGTGTGGACCTGCTGTGGACAAACCAGTCGACATAACATGACATCCAAGCTGCATCCAAACTGATGATCACACTAAATGTGTACGTGTGCCACCAGCATGTAAAAATCTGCCTTAACCTATCACGAAATAGGTTTACCCTGATCAGGCCATTTTGTGATGAGCCACCTGGTCTCAGTGCCACATCCATCAGGTGAAATAATTTTCCTGTTAACCAGCTCCAACAGGCCACCTGAACACTACCAGACACAGGATGGAAATTGTAGTATTAGATGCTAGAGTAGATTTAAATCTTGTTTGGAATAAAACCTGGCAGTCATTCTGCTGCCCAAGCCCAAAATCTACAAACAGTCACAGACTAACTGTTAGACATTTCATTTTCATCAAGCAGGGCAGCATGCACTCAAATTCCAATTATTTCTGGAGTTCAGCTGTCAGAGCAGACTTATTAGTTTTCTCCCTTTCTTGTTATCAATAACTGCAAATAAGTACAAAATAAGATTGTGAACAGAAGCTGAATATTTAATGTGGATCTAATATTCCCTTTTTTCACGGTAAACAGAAGAAGAAAATTAAAGGTAATAAACTGAAAGTGAGGTGGAACTGCAGAGCTGTTCTGTATTAGTACTGTATGTGGGTATTTGAAACAATGATCCAAATTTGTTCTACCAAACTGAAAAATCTTTTGTTTAATCATGTTACCGCTTCATCTGGTCTGGTGTTGGAGGCGGTATGTGTTGGTGTTTTACGAAACTACAGGGAGAACAGGTGAAAATTAGTTTTCTAGCTCTGTGGGAGTTAATTTAACTGGTTAGTCCCCAATGAACAGGCCAAAAAATCAAATGAACCACTTCAGTTACTCTGGATGCTGCAGTGTCTATCTGTTTTGTATCATAATGTTCTGCAGAAGCCAGAACAGAAGCGAAGTCAGTGTCTGCAAGTGTTGAAGCCAATGTGAAGTTGCTTAAGATGCAGTTCATCAAATGTTAAAAGCACCTTGTGGTGTTTTTTTTTAATGTTATGTTAAATTCACTGTTTCTTACCAAAATGCATTGTGTTTGTCCTTGAGGCCTAATACATTTGTTGAATGGATTTCCTTCCTCTTAAAATATTTGTAGAGCTGACTCTTGGAAGAATCTGAAACCTACTTTGTTTAGATCCACGTTTGCTAGCTAGCAGTTCTTACTCCTAGCTTTTGTTGGCTACATCTTGGAAAGTTATTGCCACCTTTCGTATCACATCAGGTATGATATGAAAGGTGGCAATTGGTGGCAAAAGGTGTCTTTGTGTGTGAGTATTAGCTAAAAAGGAACCCATTCTTAAAAACATTGCTCCGTGGCACTAACAGTAGTCCAAACTTCGAAGGGTACATTTTTCAGAAAACGCAGTTTTTTGTATTGACTTCAATAGGAAAACCCCAACCTCTCACAAGGAATACAAAGTCAACACATTTGACATTTTGTTTACATTAGTGTCTCAAAATTTCAAAATGTATCTACTTGAAACTTGATTTTTCAAAGGATATTGAGGCTTGGATAGATGTATTTGCAGACTGAATTTGTCTTGATTGACAGGTGTCTTGGCCTGTCACAGTCAGCTCTCATGGTTGCCGCTTGTTTGCCTCACCTCAGGTCCACCCAGGCTCCAACCCTTTTGCCCAAAGTTGGATCATTGGGCTTCAACGCCTGATCAGATGGACACAAGCTTAAACCTAAACCCCTAGGCTTCAAATAGTCCCTTTAGAAATCTATTGGTGATGCTACTGTACAGACACTGTGTCTATGTTTGTCTACAGTCTGTGTGCTCATAGTATCCTGATTGCGTCAGCTGTCTGATACTATACAGAATTAGAGCCTCCTGTTAAGATCTCACCCAGCTCTGGCTGTCAGTACAAAGGCAGTCACAGCAAAACATCTCCCTCATATGCAAGCCTCTGCCAGATAAGCAAGAGTTGATCTCTTTGCATGAAACCAAGCATTTGACTAATTTGAGTGGCTGCACTGGAACAGAGTTCAAAGCGGAGCTGTGATTTGTGACGGCTTTCTCACGAGAGAGGAGGCCAGTTCTGTTGGCAGTAACATGAGCCACTGATTGCATTGCTTGTTCCGCTCTCCACAGGCCTCTCAGATGGAGATGGAGATGGAGAGTATTGCTGGACAACAGCCCTCTGAAAGTACATGAAGATTACTGAGCTGAGCACATTAAGACAGACCGCACAAACAGCATTACTCACCTCCCAGGTAGCAGGATGACAGCAAGCGGGAGAGAGGGAGACAGAGAGAGTAAACAGACTTCATTTGTTCTAGCTGTCTCCAGATCTAAATTGGTATTATAAATTGCAGTGTGTTTATACAGGGTTGCCAACTATTACAATTTTGGCGTGAGACGCCTGATTTGAGAATCTGTCTCACGCTGCTCAAACAACTCCACAAAGCCACAAAGCCACAAAGCCACGCCTTCGTCAAACAATGTCGCTATATAGGTTAAATAGGCTTTCTCTGCACACAAGACAAAGTCTGAGCATCAGGCTTTTATCCACATTTCAACACCAATATTAGTCGATAAACAATAGGGACACATTTCGCAAGGCTTTAGTTTACCCAGATGCACACACAGACCTCAAAACCACAAAATGCCTTTCATTTAGCCTCAGAAACTTTGCTCTACGATTTCACGTCAATTAGAAATTGAAATGTCCATAAAAATGCAACTTTTAATGCAATTAAGGCTCACCAATAATCTCTTACAAAAAAAAATACAATTGATAAAAATGGCAACGGATGGTATTTTCAATTTTACTATGGTAACTCCCATGGTACAAGCAATGTACTGGCCAATGCACCAGCACTGTGTCATGGTACTGGACAATGGATACATAAAGTATACCATGGTACAGCAATGTAACAGTTGCCATGGTACAGTTTTACATGGTATGGTCGTACATGGCAATTAAGTAGGGTATTGTATAAATCTTGGATCTATCTATGGATGTTTGGTACCACATACAGCAACATCCACATGTATACAGTATAATACAGTAGGCCTATACTCTCAAATGAAATTCCAGCATATTTGGGGTGATGTATATAAATTATGTGGGGAAGTATTGCATTGTGGGACTTAATGCTTCAAGGGCCAGATACAGGAATACAGTACATGCCAATATACAGTATGCACGAATGCAACCAAACATTTTGTTGAATCAACATGCGATAAATCAACACTTGTTTGATTTATTTTGTTAAAGAAAGTGTACAAAATGTGAATCCCTACAAGATATTAAAAGGTGAAGAGGGCTGTATGGTACAGTAAAGGCCCGGTCACACCAGAAAGTGGCACAGCTAAATATTTGTTGCTACTTGCAGAGCTAGTTGGTGTACCACTGTAGCTAGTGAGCTAACCGTTAACATGCTAGCCAGTTGGGAACATGCCAGCTCTATTCAGTCACAATAAATCCCCAAGCTTATTTCTTTTCCGTCTGTACAGTGATGTTTCACCCTGGCATTTTGTTCTCATTTCATTAAATAAAGAGCTTTCTAAAATCTTTGCTTTGCTGACAGCTAGCAAGCTGGTTGCTAATGGGACAATAAGTTCACACACTTATTCAGAAGACATATTTCATCAACCCCTGTCTCATAACTGAAGAAGGCTGTCGCTAATATGTATGTGTTCTTATGGTACTTATTTAAATTTCCTGGCAGTGTGTAGCCACATTGGGGAACCCTGTTGTGTGTGGCCTTCAGCAGGCTTATCCTTAACACAGCAAAAGCATCCAGTTAAAGCTCTGTAGATCCAAGCTTTGTGATTTCAGGAGTTACTCTAATTGACCACATCTGACTGCCAAGCCAAAGCTTTGGGAGCTTGTTGGCATGAGCCCAACTGAGCCAGCCTGCACATCCGAGTGTTCATGTGATGCAAATATGGCTGACCGCTAATGATTTTTTGTCTTCTTTTTTTCCAGAATGCGGGAGAGGGACCTACAGAGCATGTGCAGAAGGGTGCTGCTGCTGACCGTCTGTATGGTGTCTCTCTGGGGACAACTGACCAGCGCATCGTCACACAGAAGCCACATAGGTACAACACTGCATGTGTTCCTCATTGTTATTTTTCCAGGGCATCTTGCCCAGTACATCCAAAGTCTGCTACTACTGGCTGATCAACAGCTGCACTGGAGAAGCCAAAGATTAAAGAAAAGTAGCCTACTGGTGTGATTTTATTCATTCGTATTTTCCCTATTACAGTCAGTGCCCATGAAAAGTCTGAAGAGACTGTTTTTTAATGTATTTTGGAAAATAATGGGAGCTTTTGACTTCCAGGAGGGCAGGAAAACAGACAGCAAATACACCAGCAGGATAGATATTTCCTGGGCATTAAGGGCATTTAGAAGAAAAACAAACAAAGAAATACATGTAGAATTATAAATACAGTACACTGGCATTATCCTTTAAGTGTCTTGCTGAATAGACTTTAATGGCCATTCTTGAGGGAGGACAGAGCATTACTCATTAATTGTCCCTGCATATGTACATTTATTTATTTTCCCAGGGACCAACAACCCCTCAGTCATCAGCCAAGTATGTGGAGTCATTAAACAAACTCTTTCTGTTCCTGTTCCTGCTTTTAAAGAAGGTTTAGAGAAGGCAAAGTGCATTTTAAGCTCCTAAAAATAGAATTGTATGTTTTTACAGCCATTTTTTTTAAAAACCCGAACAAAAATCATCTCAATAAAAGATAGTAAGATGAATCATAACACATATGATACAACTTACTGTATGAGTACATTATAACACATCATGTGTAGGGTGATTTGAATGGATTACAGCTGAGTTCACTCACTGACTGCATTCTGAATAAATTGGTGCAGCAGTCACAGTATATCACAACCAGTTTTTTACAGCCCAGGTCAGTCGCATGTGCTGGCCACAGTTCACCTCACTGACTCTTTCAAAAGAAACTGATATAATTAGCGGGGCCTTCTTGGTTTCTATGCTCACCAGCAAGGCAAAGATGTGCTGTAAGGTTGCGTTTTGTGCTCATGGGAATTCAGCAGTTTAGCAGTCATGCAAGTCAAGCATTACATGGAAAAAGTAACACCAGTACAGTTAGTGTGTGCATGCATCTGTGTGCATTGGTGTGTGTGTGTGTGTGTGTCTGTGTGTGTATGTGGCAGGGGACAATACCTTTCAAAGAGATTTCCCTTAATGGAGAGATGGCCTGATCCCTGGGCGTATCGGTAGAAACTGTGACTACACATTGAAATAATGAGCCTTATTCCACTGGGGGATAAAACAGCACACAATGGCTGGAGGGAAACGGCTCCACGTTAGCTGAAAACAAAAACATGACCAGCTAAAGACTTTGATAGGGCATCAAAATCCAGGGCCATGACAGGATAGGCAACACGGGGAGAGGATGCACATTAAATGAAACAAAGTGCTTCATAACGCCTCGTCAAGGTGTGTTTTACATCAAGTTGGTGACAGAAGAGGAAAAAGCTGTGTCAGCAGAATTAACTCTCTGTCAGACAAATTTTTGACTTTACCAGCTGCTGAATAATTTCACCATCAAATAGCATAATTTCATATCAGTCCTTGGAGAGATTATGGAACATGGGAGGCGGCTGAATGTTGTATGAGTTAGGGTATATATGTTAGTAATAGGTGATTGTTCCATTTTTTAAAATTGATTGGCCTGAGGAGGGCACCACCCCAACTAAAATTTCTGTTGTCCCAAATCCACACTATATACAATTACTATAAAGTATAGTCACCCTACAACTAGTCACCCTAAAAACAGAATATAAGATTAAAATTACTGCTACAGTTATTGACCTCATTTATAATTATGCAGAACAATAATTAAAAGGTAAGAGAAAATTAATGTTTAAAAAGAACATAATTCAGGACAGCATTATAGTACCTTGTCAACAAACATTGAAAATGAGGGTTATTAATGTTGATAGAAATATGGACTAAATATGATAACACTGTGCTGCATTTTTAGACACTAATTGAAACATGCAAAACAGAAGCACAGACATATTCAACTTAACATCTTCACATGTTCAAGAAATAAATGGACTTAACTGTTGTGTTCCAACAAGAGATATTACAAGGCTTGTGCTCAGAGACATCAATTACACGGCGACTTTGGAAAGCTGATGCTGATGTAAACTTTGGAAACTTAACAATCAGGAAGCTATGTTTTTCCATCTATACGCATCTTTTCCATTTCATGTTGTGTGACAATATAACTTATTCATGGAAGATATTTTGGCATGTCATGGCAGGAAAAGCTCATGTTTAGTCCGCACTTAGGGGGAGGAAAGCAGCGAGTGCCTGCGACTGCTCCAGCCTGAGACTTGACTGATTCCCACAAGGGCAGAAACATGCTTACTTGCATGGATCACTGGGACACCTAATGGAACAGAACCATCGTTGATGTCATTAATTACACCTGTGGGTTTCTTGCTATGACAAGACAAAATATCAGCTGTGAAAGGTCTGAAAAAGGTGTCCATACTACATACTGATTGTTAGGAAGTTTTGAGTATGTAATGTGTTCACACTGGAAAGGTGACAAATTGTGTACTTAAAAAAAGGTCAGTATACATACTAAGACATTTGAGTGTACTGTTGTGGCCATTGTTCCATAGTGCAATGCACCAAGGAAATGAATGAGCTGCTCACAGATGAAAAAAAAACAAAAAATAAAGTATACAAATTGTTGATGGTGATGAAACAAGTATTAAATCTGTGATCATGTTTCTCTCTTGGCATGATTGGTTCTTCTTGGCACATTTTTGGTTTGTACAAAACAGTAAAGTTAGTTTGATTTTTTCAACTTGTAAATTGTAAAAACAGTATACTATGGAAAACAATATATAGTACATACTGTATACAATTAGTATTTAGTATGTATACATACTGACATCTCTGAGTATACTTTATATGATAATTCTGTCCGTTTCCCGGTGTGAACACACAACAGTCAAAACTCTGTGAATAAGTGTGTTATATGGATGTGGGATGCAGTGTGTATTTTATGCTCAGCATCTTTAACGGTATAGTGAAAAGCACCTCCTCTTACTCTTTTCCTCATGAATACAATCAAGAAACACGAGATAAAATATACTGTAAAGTAAGTGGACACCCCTGTCCACCTCCTAGTTCACATTAAGGGAAATGATATAGGATACCATCATAGTTTGCTTTAAATTTGTGGTAACAATTTGGGAAATGCCCCCGTGCACAAAGTGAGGTCTATGAAGAAATAGTTTTCTAAATGTAGTGTGGAAGAACTTGACTGGCCTGCACAGATCCCTGAACTCAACCCCCTCCAGCACCTTTCAGATGAGCTGGAATGCCAACTGCGAGCCAGGCCTTTTTACCCAACATCAGTGGCCGGCCACGCTAATGCTGCTGTGGCCGGCCACGCTAATGCTGCTGTGGCTGAATGGGAGAAAATCCCTGCAGCCACACTCCAAAATCTTGTGGAAAGCTTTCTCACAGGAGTGGATGCTGTTACAGCAGCATATGAATGGTTATAGTTGTAAGTGTCATGATCAGGTGTCCACATACCCTTGGCCATGTATTATACTTTTTTTTGGCCACTGCAACTCCACATCATTCATGGGGGATCACATGTTTGCTCTTCACCTTCTCATCTGACAATCTGATCAATACATTCAGTATTTTCTGAATATATTTGATGATTGTAGACTGACAGTACAGCAGTAAATCCCACTTGTTTGACTGCAAACATGTTGGATAAATCATCTTCTGACTTACATCGCGCTCTCGTCGGTTTTGCATTTGTCCCGCTCTTGTGGTTTGTGTGCTTATTCCTGTGATTTATTAGGAGAGAGAGAGGCAAGGCCAACACAAGTAGCCTGGCTCTGTTCTCCCCTGGCTGCACTGACACTTAGGTAATCACGCAGCCGGTCCCTGAGCTACGGAGGTCAAATCAAGGTGGGCCCAATAAACAAACCTCTTTAGCCCTTCTGTTTATTGGGAGGGGGGGGGGGTGCTTTGCCAAAGCAATTGAACCTTTCACCATAGCCTGACTGGAGCATGCTAAGCTTACAGCGCGCACAGACAACCCCTGTAATAAGACCACTGCATCCCCCAGAGCACCATCTGCATTCATTAGCTAGTCATGAAAGAGTGGAGAGGAAGAGGAAGGGCGAGAGAGGAGAGTGGTCTGGAGAGAGAACGAGCGCGATAAAAAGTACCTTTCGGCTGTACAATTTGTTTTTGGCCCAGCTGATAGGATTTAGACTGATGATGTGGCCAGGTCAAATGGCGGCCTCATTACTCAGCTATTTAGATACTTGGATACTTTTTTTTTTCTTAACAGTAACTCACTCTGTCTCATTTAAAAAGCAGTAATCAAGCCCTCTGTGGTTTGTTGGTCAGTGTCTGCGAGGGCAAATGCTGAAATGTGGTAGAGAGGAAAAACACATTTCCCGCTGAGGCTGCGTGATGCAACATGGCAGCAGCTCCCTCTTCTTGAGATAAAAACACTCCAAGCAGTGCCGTTTACAGGTCATAAACTCTGTTACATTTTTAAATATAAGGTATTAAGCCACATGGCTCATGGATAGCTCCACAAATTGGAATCAAAATGACTTTGGAGCTCAGGTTTACGCTGGGTTTAAATCAAGGTCCTGTTCTATATTCACACACACACAAGGGGCCATGCAGCCTTATTAAGAAGATGAAACTGTGCACTGGCTCTCATTTGAATTCAGTGGAATATTTCCATATTTGCTTATGGTAGAGACTTTCTAAAAACTGTGTGACGCACTCTAATGGCTCATTCTCAAGCTGATTTTTATGCTTCAGGGGATTTTTTTTGTGTGTATTCTATGCAAATTGGCTTTAACTTTTTTCCCTCTTTATTTTCAGTTTTTCATATTAGGAACCAATTGATTCTCCGGAGCCCAAATTAATAGCAGAACATATCCAACATATACTTTTTAAAATTTTTTGCCTAACATTCCCTTTTTTTCCCCTCTCCAGTCTATCCCAGTCAGATAAGTTTTTGGAAAATATATATTAAGATGTGTCACATTAATACATTTGTTTATTATAAAATATGCTTACTAGATAAATTAAAATTGTTTCTCTGTGCGAGCCTGGAGGGAAAAAGTCTGCGAAGAGAGCTTTTCATGCTTGATGGGTCTTGATGAGAACCAGGCAGCAGCAGAGTACGTTTTTTTAGTGTTTAAAGACTTAAGATTATTTTAGAAATTCAAATATAATAATATAATTTGTGGCAGTCCAACTTTGAATAGCTCTGGGGTAGATTTAGTCATTGTGTTTTCAACAATGCAATTTCTTTTGTTCACAGTGTACCAGTAAAGAAATATTAACAGGGAAATTGCTAGATGATTGAAAAAATAAGTTTATTTTTATACTGCATGGTTGTCTCTTCATTTTATACTTAACCAATTTCTGCTTTTCTCTTTATTCACATTTTTCTTTGGAGCCTCAAAACTGACGTAATGTTGTAAAAGATTACCAGATTACTAAATACATCAGAAAATAATATTTTTAGTTGAATGATTAAATGGAGTGTAAAAAGAAATATAAAGCTCTCTTCCAGTGTGGCCCTTGATGAAGACAATTAGAGACATGCACTTCAGTATATAGATAATGTTATGAAGACAGTATAGAAATATCCTTGCTTTTAAATTGTCAGACATATACTTGCGGTTGACATGGTCTGTGTGATGTACTGTGTGTGTCATTTTGTATTATGTGTCTTCTTTGTCTAGATCGTTTAACAGTGGTCTGTCACTGTACGTATGTTTTAATTGTGACTTGCCAAGACTGCAGATGAAAATGAGCTTTAAATTAACTTTGGTACAATACACTGAATGGTAACATTTATGTATAATATTGTACCCGGTCCCTTACAAATAAATAGATAGATGAAAATGAAAAAAAGAAGAATGGTGCCTGTGAACTTCCAAGTAGCATTAGCTGGCTAATTTTGTAGTGTTAGCTTCCTGGCTAAAATACTTTAGCTATTGTTCCCAAGAGTTTATACAGTGATGCTTATTACACACAGCCTAGTTTTCCATGACATGGGCTTTTTATTGTCAACTTGTCAAAATCAATAAGTATAAATCTAACCCCCTATGTCTATTAACTGGTGTCCCGCAGGGCTCTATACTGGTCCCATTCTTGTTCAGCGTGTACACTAACGATCTGCCATCTGTGTGTGGAAAATGTGACATCTTAATGTATGCTGATGATACAGTTATTTTTACTCACGGTAAAACTGCAGAAGAGGTTGCAACCAAGCTAACAGATGTTGAAGGTCACATCCTGGCTTGTTTGTGATTGAATGTGTCGAAAGCAGTTTGCATGTTTTCCTCCAAAGGTCACAGCGTAGATGTAGAGCAAGATATTCTCATCTCAGGAGAGAGAGGACAAGCATTGGCTTCAAAAGCAACATTAAAAGGGTCTGTAGTAAAGTAAACAGAGCTACTAGAGATGCAGCTAGGGTGGACTGAACAATCCCACTCAAAAAAACATGCATTTAGCCAGGCTGTCTTTTTCACATCAATGGAATTCAGTACCACAATCAATTAGAGTCCCCATCATATTATTCATTCAAGTGTAATGTTAAGAAATGGCTTTTTGAGAACCAACAATGTCAGTACTGATGATATTTTTATCCGATGCTTTTATCACAAGATTGTCTTTTGAAAAAAAGAGCCAGTGAAAGATAAACAGAAGATAAAAAAAGTCAAGTTTTTACTGTTTTTTTGGAGGATATAGCAAAAGTATAATGCTTAACATTTGTTTTCACACTTTTAACATTTCTTTTTATGTCATTTAACTAGACATAATATTTAATGATGTATTCAGTTCTACTGTATATGCCTGACCTTTCACTTCTTTTTTTCAGTTTCGGGGCTCTGTGTTTTTGTAAAAAAAACAAAACATATTTTTGGAGTTCAGCATAGTGTCAATCAGGAATAGTCACTGCCAGAGTAAGAAAGGAACCAAAAGTGAGCAATAGAAGAGGGCGGATAACCATCAGATAAACTGTGCCTGACTGCAAAACAAGCCACTTGTTTTAGTGGCTGTTCCACAGGTTAATTAGTGCCTCATTTGTCAGTTCAACAACACAAATTAAGGCAAGAGAATTCAAGGAAACATTTTGGGGGAAGATTTTGATCCCAGCCAACTGGACCCACACTTACACCCACTGTGCATTTTCTACCTCATTATTTCTCATCAGGAGCTTCAGTACATGGGTTCTTCCAGTTAACTGGCCTGTAAGGAGCCCTGTAATATATATACTGTATATATATATACTGTATCTCGGTCTATTTTGTGTGGTAGCATACATCGGCCTGCTGCACACTCCACAAAGCAGGTCAGCGTGGAACCCTTGCCCAGGGGTAGCATGACATTATACCAAGCGGCGGAGGAGCAGGTCACCCCCACCCTGGGGATGTGCGGGATGCGGCTGCGGAGCATTCGTCCTGACATTTGGAGAGCAGGTGGACGACACAATGGTGGACAGAGATAGCGGGTAGAGGGAGATTGAGATGGAGATGTGGGGCTGTTTGAGATTCACTGTGGGGATGACAGGGGTCAGCTCGCCCCATCTCCCGGTGGCAGCTACTGAGATTAGAAAACCATCAAACGTCCTCTGCTATACGCATCTGAATGGCAGCTGTATAGATGAGCCATGAGTGGCTGCGTGTGGCCTCGGTTGTATCCTCTTTTGTATGTGGTTGTGCAGCCAGCGGAGGGGAGCAGGGGGATAGTATATGTGCCGAGAGAATGTCAATGGTCTTTTTCACATGCTTAGAGGAAATCAAAGTTCACTCCTGAGCTTGTTCTTTTTATGATGTGTGTAATGTTATGGTGATACAAATCAGAGAAGTATTTTTATACATCTGCTACGATCCAGAGTTTAAAGGGAAATTCTGGTTTCATACAACCTGACTCCTGTTTTTGTAGTTTTGACCGTCATTATTATCAACAAGTGAATTGCCAAGATTTGGGAATGCGGTGACTTTGCTAAAAAGAAGCCCAAAAGGGCAACAAACACAAGCTGTCAGTGATTTGAAGGAGAAAGATTGGTAAAATTATTACCCAAACTGTGTCTTCATCACAGTTTATAGACCGACTTAATCATTCAAAAGTTATACTTTTCGTGTGTCTACATAGTGTCCACATAGCTGCTAGAGTCAGTTTGTTAACTGCCCATGACAGCTCGGATGCATGTAAAAAGGTCCGCCTATGCAGATACCCTAAGAAGTAACAACAAAACCAAGTGTGTGTCAGCTGTCCGCCCTGTTGATGATGTCTATTTTGGAGTATATCAAGGTCATTACTGTAATTGTGTACGTATACAGATTTTTTGTGCAATGAGGGATTATTACCAACATTTCAGCTATACTCACCTTCAGTTTTACCTCCAAATGAGATAGTTTAGATCAGTGGTTCCCAATATTTTTTGTCTGGCGTATCCCACAACCCTGTATGGTTTCATGGAAAAATTCAAGTTAAACGTTTTTCACCACAGAGAAAACACAACGGCTGTGGTGGTTCTGTGGCTGCACATATGAATCCATAAAAGACATTGCAGTCCTGGAATTGTCTACTGTATCTTAAGGCTTCTTTTCTTTTCTTTTTTTAATTCCAGTAATTTAGTCAAGTTCATACTACTATGGCGTGGCAGAAGCTGGATGTAAAAAACATTTATCCATTAGTTTTAGCTATGTATTTTGACTTCAGTGCTTGCCTGCTAATTAGTTTTCATGAACTCTCAATTGCGACACTTGGTGTTAAGGTGTCACAACTGACTGACTGACAGCATTCGGCACAGTAGCTGGAAGGTTACTGGTAACTGTGAGAATATACATATATGATAATTCATCAGACTAATTTGTAGTCGTATTTGTGTGTTTATTTTCTGCCTAAACAGAAATAGGCCTATATATTAGATCAAACCATAATTTGTAGTAGTACATGTTGCTGGGAATCACAGGTTTGGATAATCTGGGTAAACTGTTGGCTTGTTTATAACCTGCCTGATTGACCACAATGTTGCCGTGTTCCCAGATCTTATAGCAATTACCTTTGTGAATACTATGTTGTTATAGAAATGATGGCCAAGACGCAACTTGTAATAAACTAAAATTTTCTAAATCTCTGAATCTGTACTCTGCCTATGGTTAATACACATCTGATCTGTGTTTTCAAGCAAACGTTGACCGGGACAGTTGCTCCGAGTAAAATCTGTCTCTGTGTTTCATTGTGGCAGATAGGACCCATACTGTGTCAGAATCAGATACGCCAGCAGTCGTCTATCTCCATTCCTTCTCTAATTACAGCTCAAATGTAAACCCATTATCCACATTATGAGTTACTTCTAGCTATTCTGAAACTCAAAGAAATGAGGATTTTTGGATTCTGATAGAAATCGAAGGAGAGCCTGGTGATAACGATTTAAGCTGATGAATGCAATTAGTGGAGAAGTGCTAACAGCATGGCGGTAATTGGGTCTTACAAACTAAAAGCCTGCCCTTACCCAGCAATTAGAGCAACCTCCTTTAAAGTTAGTCAATTGTATTGCTGTTAATGGTCTATGCTTGGTTGAAGCTTAGCACGAGGAGGTACAGTCCCCCTTCAAATTGGCCACGGCTCCGTTCCTTGTCACAGGGTTTCTGTGCCTGGTTGAAATTTTAATGTGTTGAAGAATTCTTGAAGTGATTAATTTGTTAGTGATGGTGATTCACTGCTCTGCAGACTGTGTTATATGAGAGGCTGTTTGATGCGTGTTGCAACATTAACTTTGGAATTAGTAACTTATGACAATTTATGTATCGTAAAGAAGAAATAGTGCCATTGTTCAGCTTTCAAACATATTGTTCCTATATGCTCTGGTAGTGTTGCTAATATTCAAGGAAGGAGGGGAAAGCTGTACACTTATTGATTACAACTCTTTTTATTTTGAATAATCAGCATGTTGCCTTCTGTAGGATAAAGACCACAGATAATTTGACTGACCTGAGTGGTGTACAGACAGATGTTTCAAATCAATGAGTGAAATGAAATCAATAAAGTGAGTCCACAGAGAGGTTGTTCTTTGCCATTTTATCTATTTATATACTGTATATGCACACAAATATGTTTTAGTCTGTAATTTTACTTGAATGTTTACAATTTATTGCCTATACACTATGTATGACCTCTTTGAAGACTCTATTTCTATGTTCATGTCAAATGACATTTGAGCTCATTAATATGAATCACATGTCCTATGCACTATACTGTATATGTCACTCAGATACTGGTAAAACTCACTAAAATAGGTGTGCATTTTCCGTCAGTTGTCTAGTACCTATTAAATTAAATTAAATTCAATTCAGTTTTATTTATATAGCGCCATATCATAACAAAGTTATCTCAGGGCACTTTTTCATATAGAGCAGGTCTATTCCGACTCTTTATATTTACAGAGACCCAACAGTTCCCACCATGAGCAAGCGCTAGGCTACAGTGGCAAGGAAAAACTCCCTTTTAACAGGTAGAAACCTCGAGCAGAACCAGGCTCTGGGTGGGCGGTCATCTGCCTTGACCGGTTGGGTTGAAGGGGGACGGGGGGAGCGGGAGAGAGAGAGCAGGAGGAAAGAGAACATACAGCAGCACAATACAGTTCCATATAGAGATGCAAAGCAATAGCTGTGGCAATGGTACTGATGATAACACCAACAGAAATAATACTAAGAGCAATATTATAGTAGTAATACTAATAATAAGAGCAATAACAGTAATAGCAGCAGTGGGTGTAGAGCAGGAGCACGGGGGCAGCAGGTGCAACCATAGATCCAGACTCTACAGCTCCGGAGGCAGAAACACCTGAAAGCAACAGAAGGAGAGAGAGAGAGAGGAGAGAAAGCACACAACTACGGGAAGAAGTTGAATTAGTAACAAGCATTGATGGGATATGAGGACGTACAGATGGACAGGAAGAGGAGGAGAGAGGAGCTCAGTGCATCATAGGAAGTCCCCCGGCAGTCTAGGCCTATATCAGCATAACTAAGGGGTGGCTCAGGGTCACCTGAGTCAGCCCTACTATAAGCTTTATCAAAGAGGAAAGTCTTAAGCCTACTCTTAAATGTGAGGAGGTTGTCCGCCTCCCGTACACAAACTGGGATCTGGTTCCACAGGAGAGGAGCTTGATAGCTGAAGGCTCTGGCTCCTATTCTACTTTTAGAGACTCTAGGAACCACAAGGAACCCTGCATTCTGTGCTCTAGTGGGGTAATAGGGTACTATGAGCTCTTTAAGATATGATGGTGCCTGACCATTTAGGGCTTTGAAGGTGAGGAGAAGGATTTTAAATTCTATTCTGGATTTTACAGGGAGCCAGTGTAGAGAAGCTAATATTGGAAAAATATGATCTCTTTTCCTGGTTCTTGTCAGTAAATGTGCCGCAGCATTCTGGATCAGCTGGAGAGTCTTAAGGGACTTATTGGGGCAGCCTGATAATAGAGAGTTGCAATAATCCAGCCTAGACGAAACAAATGCATGGACTAGTTTTTCTGCATCTGTTTAAGACAGGATGTGCCTGTACCTAGAAAGAAAGGATACATTTGCCCTTTCCCTAATTCTCATATGGGTAATGTAAGAGTCTTACATTAATATGTTTCTGTGCAAAAGGTCACATTTTCTATTTGAACAAAGATAACACTCACAGTCACAATATAATGTGTGATGTGATACTTTTCTTTTTAGTTGGTTAAGCAAGACAAAACATACCAAGTGACTTAACACTGACAGGCCTGACATAATATACATACAGTGAGTTAATCATTGAGTGCAAGATGGGGGTTGATATGGATTAATGGGTGTGGTGCATATGTGGTTTATTTTGATCTAGATTTCTTTTGAGAGATAAAAGCATGTGCATACAATAAAAATAAAAATGTAATAGATAAAAGGGGAAAACAGAAAAGAGAGAGAAAGGTGGATAAAGAAAAAGCAGACAGATGATAGGCAGATGTGTGTTTAAAGGGGACTAGGTGGAAAGCAGGTGAGATGCCATAAGGTATCGAGTTCCCCAGAGGAGAGGCTGTAGGGATTTGCTGCCGTCCTCCGTGGAAGACGACATGAGGCCGTGGAGAGGAGTGGCGGGCAGGTGATGCAGTTAGTTAAACGTATGTTAAAGGAAAAAAAAAGATATTTGCCCAAAGACATGTACAGGAAATATTGATGGACAGAAAGGTTTGTACAATAATTTGGTGCTGAGGCGATGACTTGGGCGTTGATTGGTGGTACGGACTGCTCCCGGGCACCATGCATCCCAAGCAGTTTTTGCTTATGAATCCAAAAAATTCTCTTCATCCTCCCAATTTTTGTCAATGAAGTACTAGCAGAATACCAGCATGGAATCGCAGATTACACGTTTGCTTCTCTGATGTCTACTTTCATTGAATATTTCGAGCTCACACATATTGAACGAACCGCCGTGGGCTGTAAGAATAGTACATGTAAATGCTAAAGTTGAGTTGTGTCACGCTAAATGCTCTACAAATGATTTCTAGATGAGTGTTTTCTTGAGTGGCACACACACAGTATATGTCTACAGAGTGTATCATAGCAGTTTTAATAGCTTCTGAGAAGCAGGCTGGGATGTCTGAGTCATGATGGAAATGGAAGCAGGCAGGTACAGCCATACTTAGAGAAGCCTGAGACGTGTTAGTGCAGATCCAGTCAGACGGAGGACAAAAAGAAAGCCAGACGAAGATCATGGTATTTCCACTGTAACTTTTTAAGGTTTTCAAGGAAAAGGGGCACACTTAAATACAGCAGAGCGACCTGTACACCTATTTTTATCTACATCATCAAGTTCACTACAAAAGGGCATCTAAACTAGTGCATCAAGGTTCAACATACAGCATTTTCATGTAAAGCAGGTGACACAGAGGAGGGTCTGAACTGATGGTCTGAGCAGATTGTCTGGTAGTTTGAGGGGTTTACAAATTCAGTCTTAACCACAGTAATTGGCTCACAGACTGATCTGAGGCGCCCCCATATCTTATCAAACATATTTGATATTTACAACCTGATGTCTGGATGGTTCCTGTGGTGCACGGGGATTACAGACTTCAAAGAGCGACGGCCACCTGCTGAGTTTACAGTGAGTTCAGGCAGAAGATTAATAAATAAAAGTTAGACAGACGCAAGAAATTTATGTCTTTCTGGTATGCTCCTTGTTGCAAGTTACGAAAGGTAAAATGGTGGTTGATTAATTAGGAATCAGCCCTTTGAAGTTGAAAAGCTTTAAGTGTTAACCAGTATCCAAATCTTACTCCAACCTAAGGTACTGAAAGTGCCTGTTTGGTAGTCGAGTCAAGTCGTGTCAGTTAATTTAGAGAGCACATTTAATAACTAAAAAAATACTGAAATGTACCTTTTAGACCTGAGAGAGTTGAAGGTGCGGCAGCAGAGGGAGGCATGAGGTGAAAGAGACAGGTGCATGCCGGTGTTCTGAAAACAATAGGAAACTAGTTTTTAGTTAGTTTGGCCCGCTCACCATCACAGTCAACAGTTGAAGCAGCACCGGTGGCTGTGGCACACATACTTTAAAACCCCTAGATAGCACTCCTTCCTCTTGTAGTCATAACTAAGTTAAATCTGAACAGATGACACGATGATACACATATTTTTTTTATTCAGGGTGACTAACACTTTCTGAGGATATCATTATCTCTGATGTCCATCGTGATTAAACATCCACTACACAAAATCGCTCCTTGTAATCCCCGGAACTTGCCTGAGAATCATCACATTTTTAAGTTTTCTTCAGTGTCAAAGTAATCCAGTGATAGTTGCCTGTAAATTCATGGGTATATTGCAAACAGGAACTGCTAATAGCTAATTCGGCGTACTTTTAATAGTGCCAGTTTGCCAAAATGTAAGTAAATACAGGCTAAAGAAACGGGGCTCAAGTTGTAGCCTATAGTGTAACTCTAAAACTTAGAGCAGGGTTGTCCTGATATTGTCTAAGGGGTACTCACAATGTCAGACTTTGACAACCCCTGGTTTAGATAAATAAAAAAAGAACAATATTCTAAAAGCTTGCTTTGAGACATGTAACGTGTTCATCATGATCAATTGAAATTCAACTTATGGCTTTTCTTTTTCCCTCTGCGGGCTGGTTGTTGTAGCTCTGCCATCATTTAGAGCGTTGAAGGCTTTCCAAGAGCTCGACATCTGTCTCTAAATTGGCATATAGCATTATTTCAAAATGTGTGAGAACATGTTCGTGAAAGTTTAATGTCCTCTCTAAACACTAATTCCCTGTACTTACTATTACAGATTTGCAGCCCCCAATCGTAAATATAACACATTTGCCTTAACAACTGTCCCCTGAAACCTCTTTTCCATGCAGTTTGATAATATAAATCCTAACAGACATTTATGAGTGCTCATCTGTAGTCAGGCGATGTTGAGAAGGAAGTCAGAGAGAAACTCGTCAGCCGTTCAGCCTTGGGTAGTTTCCTTTTTTATTTTAAAGTAATGCTAATGCTATGGCCTGGTAGTTATTCACTAGAGGCTGGATACTGACTGAATAAAGTGAAATATAAGCTTCTAAAATGCAGTCTATCAATTCCTTGCCTCCATCTTCCGGCTGCGCTCCATGACTTCGCCTTCTGGCTCACATCTCCCCAGGAATGAAGTGCAGTGCCGAGTGTCCACAACGGACCATAAAAACAGCAACCGAGGCTGAGCATCAAGTTTATGTGAATGGACTGGAGCATAAAATGTAATGGGTGGAACCATTGGAGTTCTCCTGAAATGGCTTTTTTAAAAGGTTTGTCGACATATTTTTCAGCAAGATGGTCTATTAAAAAGAGGAACATTTATATTGAGCTGTCAGTGGGTGGACAGGTCAGATGCTCCTTTAATAGTGTCCTCGGGCGGCCCGCAATTCAACAGGGGATCAGTGCCGGTAGCTGCCTCACCACTAACGAGATGATATTGTTTTCCAGGGTGAGGTTTGATTTAGAGCAACTGGTTAAATATAGCTCTCAGTTAGCAGCATTGTTAATGTAATTACATGACAGATTTAGAGGTGAATAATCTCTGATCTTCAGCTATGAGTAATTTGAAGCAAACCATTCTTCTTATTTTCAGACTGTGCCCATTGCTCTACTTTTAACACATCTTGGTCGTCTTCTCCATCTAACGAAGACGGATCCGTCTGCGGTTCAGATCATTGTGGTTCTGTCATTGTAACAGAAATGTATAGTTTAACTGGGGACCCTCGTCCCCTTTTACTTGTACCAGTCCTCCATGTTTCATGACACTGTGCCTGTCACTCAGCTCTGAAAGGCATCAGTGGAATCTGCTCAAGATGAAAAACAGGGGAATCCAGTTGGAGAGCAGAGATGGCAGCCGTTTAGAGCAGACATGACATCTGCTTGACAGATAACCAGCATGTGTGCATGTCAGATGAGAGACCAGAGACAGGAGTAGAGGATTTCTGGCTTCTCTTTTGTCTGCCTCTGTGGGGACCAGCACAGTCATGGTGAAGCTGGGCATGGAGCGCTATTGGTCCACTTTCAGGCATGCTATAATATTATGTTATACAGGATATTGTATATTGCATGGATCTAAAATATATAACAAAGCAAAGTCAAGTGCCATTCACTTACTTAAAGGAAGAGAGGTCTTATTTATATATATATATATATCAGAACCTCTGGATTCTCCTTTTTTTAAGGCCACTACCAGGAGTTTTGGACTCCAGTTTGGCAGCCCTTGTGGACAGTATAGCCATGACCACCGTGTCTCCTAAAAATAATGTTCATATACAGTTAATCTGCATTAGGAAATATGAGTTGTAGGAAATGTAATGCTGCAGAAATTATGTTTAACTGAACAAAATCTACACTGCCAACACATTCTGGTTGTGTTCCCTACAATATCTGTTCAAGCCAGCCAAAGCATTTTTATGTTTTTATGTGCAACTCAAAGCAATTGGTTAAGGTTAGAAACAGATTAGATAGATATTAAAGCTTAAACCACAAGATGGAACCTGACTTTTTCAATATTTAACCAAATCCATGATCTTTCCCTAACTATAAAGGTATCTTGTTTTTTTTTTTTTGTGGTTACATTCAGTTTTTCTCACCAAAATTCATTGTGTATATCCTAGAGGCGTAACATCATCAGGAATGTGTTATGGCCATGTGCTTGTGAGCATGACAAGAGATACAAATGTGATACAAACAAAACGGGAACCTCATCAACAACAAAACATTGCTCCATAGCTCTACTAATGGTCAAAAACTCCATAGGTGTTTCAGCCTCTTTAAAGGGATGCAAGACTGAAACTCCAGTCTCCTGTGTCAAAGCTTTCGATGCTCTGTCTCCCAACCCAACCTCCTCCCTTTTAGCGTGTCTCACTTCCTGGATTGGAGAAAACATTGCCAGTAAACCTAATCCAGGGAGCAATTATGCTTCCACTGAAACATATTTGGCAAAGCAATTTAGTATAAACAGAATGTGTAGAAGAAAGGGTTGGTTATGAGCACCATTTCTCTAAGTCATAAAGATTCCCCTTCACCATTCATGACTTTTAGCCGTGTGTGTTCTGAAAAGAGAGGGACAGTTCAGACAAATAGCTGTCTGCATGATATGTGCTAATGACACAGGCTAATGTACTGTATCTATAGTTGTGCCCATGTAAGATTAATATTATGCCATAAAGTAATATTGTAAATAGAAATAGTCTTAATGCAGATGGTCTCATATGCCTATGATGGCTATATAGAAAAAATGCCCTGGGACTTGTAACAAAAACACTGAAGAAATTCAATTTTTACATTCACACAGTAATTTGTAAGAACTTGAAATAAATGTTGCCATATCTTCAGACCTGTTGGCTTCAATTAAATTCCCAGTAGCACAGAAAACAACTCAATAAATGCAATAAAAGAAAAAATGTTTTTTGCTCAGTTCCATCAGAATTACAATTTCAGGGCATTTTGAAAGAATTTATTTTTTTCCTTTTCATATTATTGCACAAATCAAAGGACAGTGCAAGAATCAAGATAAGACAGTACAGAGATGTGTTGCAGTTTCTGCTAGTAAAACCAAACCAGAATGACACTAGAGGTGATTTCTAATGACTGGGTTTTCCTTTTCAAAATAAAACTTTTGAACAATAGTTAACGTTCTCCGTTGTTACATTACAGCAAGAATATATAAGACAAAACAAGACACTTTGTCTAGTGTTGGTCCATAAAATGAAATGGTAATTAAAGCTATATATTAAGTTAGCAGCCTTTTTCTTCATGTGGAGTACCTTTCTAATATTTAGAGAATGTTTCCAGATTTGAATGTAGTGATAGACAATCATGGGATACATGTGCCAGACTGTTTTCATTCAAGTACTTGCTGTAGAGACACGAGAAAATTGTAGAAAAATGCCCCATACTGTACTGTGTCTTGCAATGTTAAGATGAATGATGAAAAATGCACATGCAGTGTTATACGCTAAAAGCGGCAGAAAATCATATGTGATGAAATGAGAAAAAGAGTATAATGGTTCTCTGATGGTGTGTCAGAACATCCCTTATTACATTTTCAGGGACTGTCTAGAGAATGAGTAACCGTGTCAAGACGCAGAAGGCTTTGAGTCTGTGTATAAGTCTTTTTCTGCCTCTCTGCTGCTGCCGCTGCTGTCCCTGGGTTTAATAACTTCAGTAGCCTTTCACTTATAAGGCTGTATGATTCCTTGAGGGACTCCAATTGATCAGTCAGTGGTGGGCTCTAACATCTTGGCAGCCAGATGAATGGTACTGACATGGACTTCATCTAAACCACTAAAGCATACACTCGGGGAATGTGGAAGCCCACTCATCTGTTTCTATATGCTTTCTCTCTAAAGATCGTCCTCAGTGAGTAAAACATTAAAAAGTAAAATAAATCCTGCCACCAGGAAACTGACCTATGCGAATAAAGACAGATGAGCAAGCAATACTCACACTTTGTTTTAGTAATTGAAGGTTGTATGATCTCAAAAGCTTCATGTTGCTGTTGGGTTATGGTTGGCTTGATTCTTGGCTTGGGTGCTCTTGCAGGAATAATAAAGAGACTGTCCTCCCCAAAAATATGTTCGTATAGGTCGTTTGTGCAGCACCTCTTCAATCTAAGAGGAGAGTAAAATGTTATCTTGACCAATATTTATAATGGACAAAAATATGAGAGTAACACACAGGTTGACAAACACTGGAATATCCCTTTAAACTAAACTCCCGCTTCAGTCTCTCTCTCAGCCGTGAACTTATTTTTTGGGTCTTGCACAGCCTGATTGTCAGCTCAGCAGGTTTACAGCTGGGTGGAAATGAGTCAATCTTTTCTGAATAATCCCATTAACACTGGTCTTGTGAGACTTCTCTTCGTGTTTCTCACCAGGCAAGACGAATGAATGTTTCATAAACCAATACCTCAGTATGTCTCCGCTTTACTGTCACATTAACAGACTTTTAAATGTGCCCATTTGAATTGTTTTACCTGGAACTATTATATATTTAATACCCACTCACACTTCCTTTTAATGAGTGTTTTGGCTGTGTGAAACTGGCAGCTGTGGTCCTTTAGCATCACAGGCTCAGTTTTACCTGGAAAATATGCTGCAGTTGGTTGTGTTCAGCATGTGGAGCCCTTTGAGTCGACCAAATGGGTTATCAGCATCTGGAGCAAACAGTATGATTTGAATCATTACTAATTCATAGGGTGTCTCCATTGTATGGCCTACAACCTCTGTTTTTATGGCTGCTGCTGTTTCTACGGTCTGGGCCTGTGGCCAGGACGTGACTCTGTTTTTAGTGTTTTGATCTGCCTCTGCATTTGCCGACTGAAAAAGGCCGGCTGGCGGCATGCTGCATGAGACCAGATTGAAACAGAAAATACACACTGTATATTTTACTCTCTGTCCTTCTGTGGTGAAAGCCTATTGAAGCCGGACTTGTTGCTTCATGCCTCAGTGGATAAAGAAGTTTGTTTCCTGTCAGGCCGATACATCTGTTCATGTCAACAAGGCGGTCAAGAAATAGCATTTGATTTGACGTTAATTCGACTGAACAGTTTTGGGCACTGGATTCGGCCTCCCCTGATTGGTTACCAAGGTCTGTCAAGTGTGCTTGTTTTGATCTCTGCACTTGGTGTTTAGATGACCAGGTTCTTGATTAGTGTGTGTTTAATAAGTGATTTGCTGTAAATTGCTGTGTAATTGGTTTAATTATTAACATTTTTAAGCTGTAATGTACTTCAGTAATTATGTTTTTTTTCTCCCATACAATCTCGGCTCCCTGAGTAGGCGTGAAGATCTGATCTGGAGTGTACGCAGATGATAACAGGACAAATCCTGTCTGTGATTCACTGTGTATTGATTCCACTGTGTTTTGAAACACAATCATAAAAAAAGAAATCATGCTGTGCTTCATGTTTTGCCCCAATCATTGAATCAGCATCAGAGTGGTGTACTATGAAATAGCCTTATCTGAATATTTCCCTGTCTGAGGTTATTTAACAGCTCATTGATATTTATGACTTAGTGTCTTTTCTTACTTGTCATGTTGCAGTTCCTTTTTGAATTCAAACCTTGATATCCACTGAGCACCTTGAAGAAAACTCAGTAGATTTCGCTGTACTCTTGTCTAAACAGTCCTGAGATATTACGTAGTGCGCATTGTACGTTAAATTTGTGGTACAGATACTGAATATTCATGTTGCAGATGTGTTTTATTATAGTACTGTTATTATTCGTAATGGTATGTAGGGTGTAAGCTCTGATTACTAATGGTGACTAGTAACATAACATAAATGTGATCATGTTACTGTTGTAAAATATCAACACTGAGGACATTTTAAGGGCGGGGGCTGTTTGTAAAACAAAAACAAAATGTTTAGCTAAAATTTGTAATATATTGTTATGATATCATCCCGAACAATACTGGATATTTAAGGATGATACTGATATTGATACTTGAGAGTCTGATAATGACATTGGCCAATATTGTTTTTGCATTTTGGCTTTATTTGATAGCTGCAGGAGAGATACAGAGAGGAGTATTGCAGACTAGAATTGAACTGGGAACGTAGTAATTATATGATCATTCCTTTATTAACACTAACACATAACATAAACACACAATGTCATAGGAATAGTTTAACAATTTGGGAACTATACGCTTATTCTCTTTCTTGCCAAGAGTTAGATGACAAAATCAATACCACTCTCATGTCTGTATCTTAAATATGAAGTTTCAGCCAGCAGCTGGTTAGCTTAACTTAACATAAAGACTGGAAACAGGGGGAAACAGCTAGCCTGGCTCCGTCCAAAGGTAACAAAATTCACGTACCAGCACGTCTAAAGCTCACTAATTAACAGGGTATATCTTGTTTATTTCTGTACAAAAAACGGTGTAATGTAATGACAAGTTTTTACGGGGGGTTATGTACAGGACATTTTCTTGGGTGGGCGCAGTAACTTCCTGGAGCCTCTGCTGGTTGCCTGGCAACCTCATAGTGATGATGAGACTCCATGAAGTCACTGCTCCCATCCAAGAAATAGGTAAAAAAACAAACTGTCTTTTTCACACTTTAGTTTTTGTACAGATGAATATGGATTGTGTTTGAGATTCCTGTGCTGCTCTTTTTTTAAACTTATCTATTCAGATAGAGATATATGTGTGATAAGATAATATTGGCCTGCCTATGTATGGCTCCAGCTCTAAATCCATCTGTGTAGTGGAACAGCACGTTTACTGTGTTTGGAGACCCACTTCTGCTATTGAAAAGTGTTGATTGGGTTTCTCAGGTCGTACCTGTTACCTGTTAAGATGACAGTTACTGATGCCGTCTAACTTTATCACTCCTGTAACTAATTAATTCAGATTTACATTAAGTTCTCACTGCATACCAGCAGGTTTGCAAAAGTGACACTAAATGCTCAGCCATTTTTATATAGTTGTAGTTATATATAGTTGTAGAATTATGGATGACAACTTTAATGAGTGCTTTGTGACGCTGAAGTAGTTGCTTTTTTAAGGTGGCTGTGTCTTGTGCTTTCAGTTTGCAGTCTTGCAGTTTACTATGGTGTTTTATCATCTGTGTTAGCAAGACATTTAGTCTCATATTGAACCGTTAAACATATTATTTTAAGCCAAGAGAGAATTCTGCCAGTGGCATAAGATAATATGTGTCACAGTTTGGCCCTTAGTCCCTCCCTTCAGCCACACTCTCTCATCCCCAGCCCTCTGCATTGCTATCTCTTTGTCACTGTCTCCAGCCACTGCTCACTTCTTCCAGGCCATGTCCTTTCCTCCAACTCCCCAGACCTGTCATCCTCGAGCCGTCCACCAGATGCCCTCAGTCATTCCAGATCCTGCCACTCCCATTTGCCTTGCAATCACCTCATTCTCCCTACCTGAGCTTCCCCGCCCATCTCCCTACCTGCACCTCATTCCCTCATCAGCCACTCCATACATATACCGGTCCACTTCTTCTTTCCAGTGTTGGTTCATCCTAGTTACCATGTGCCTTGCTGCTCTATTGCTTTCCTGTGTGATGTTTTGCTTTTGAGCTTCTGTTAGCTTGCCTGCTTGCCTGCATGCCTGCCTACGAGTACCTGCCTGTAAGCAATCTATTTAAATAAATCTCTGAATTCAACCGCCCTGCCTGCATTGTCTGCATTTGGGTCCAGTCCTGCTTTTCCTCTTGACAATACATATGTCTCAGGAATATTCAAGAAATAAGCAATTTTGAAATAATGCTTACCAAAATTGGTGCACAAATTACTCTATTCCAGGAATTCGTACATAATATCACCCCAATGACAGACTCTTTTTAGGACTTAATAATAGACATCTGGTTGAGATCTTTTACCAGAATACCTCCTCAGTGTCACACTGACAAATGAAACATCTTGTGCATTATATTTGGCACATGACGTATTTCTGATTGCTTGTTTCCTTCAGTGAACTGAACCTGTCTGCATTAGAATGGTTTTCCCTGTATCCCCTGTTGTGCTTCTATTACTGTATCTTGTGCTTGACTGGCCAGGTGAGGCTGATGCAACCAGTCATGCAGCTGACAGGTGGAACAGTGTGTTGTTCTTGATGCCTCCCTACCTGCATGTTAGATCAATTGTTTGATTGCTGTAGGAGCTGAAAGCAACCTGTAGCTTCGTTCTAACCTGTGTGATTAGTTCTTTGATAAGGACAACAAGAGAGCACTTTACCCAGTGACCAGTTTCAGTACAGAAATGAATGTACAGCGCTACCCCAAAAGGTCCAGTCTCCAGTGGAATTTGTCAAGGGCTTTCTGAGCTGAGACCTGATTTTATTTTGAGTTATAGGACAAATTGCATCCTACTTTTAATGTATATGAGGCCTATATAAGTACATTTTTGCAGAGGTCAGCTTCAAAACACTGTTCATACATTAAAAATACATATTTAGTGTCGGCTTGACCTTGGATCTTTAGTCAGTGGTATACTTTTCTAATTGTGAAAATCTCACTTTCTAACAATATTCATGTATAATAAGTGGTTTTTATATAATCCATTCAAGTCTCTTTATTATTATTTTACTGTGGGTGAATGTGACTGGTAGCTGTTGAATTGAACAGATGTGTTTTGTTGCTTGGTTTCCCTGCTTGGTGTAACAGTTTTGGAACAGAAAAACACGTTTGTGAAAACTAAAGGCCTACCAAATGTAAGAATGCAAATGCATGAATGCATTTATAAATAAAGTCAAGGGAAATGGTTCTCTATCTTCTGCCTGCCTTTTGTCATTGCGTTAGCTAACTCCTGCATGAAAAACATGAGCTCAAGTCAAAGAATGTGCAGCAGGCAATGTGACAGGTAAAATAAGCAAATTGAAAGGAGAGTGCATCCGTCGACTCGTCTTGTTTTGTGTCAGATGATTCCCACACACATTGCAGAGTCTTATTTATAAATGCCCTGTACCCTCATTAAAGTGATGACAGGTTTTTACATTGTGTAGTTCAGTGTTTGACACACAGTAGTTTTATAAATGGGATAAACGAGCACATTTTTCGACCAGTTTCATTTAATCACCACTATTTGAATTAAGATCTTTACAGCTTTTGGTTTTAATATTCCAGCTGTTACACTTCACATACAAGAGCCACACATGTTTCTTACACACTGCTGTGGTACAGGAATAGACAATAGGATCAAACAGATCTTGTCTAATTCCAGTCCCACCCTTTGCATGAAAAGAAGACCATAAATGATTTTTAAACAGCCAATGTAGATGTTGATTAAATTAATTCCTCCAAGTTTCACTTTTATTTAACACCTCTAAATATAGAATTTGTTAAGGTAACTTTGGCAACCACTTGAATCCTTTTTACTGTTTTACATCAGCTGTCAAAACAAACCCCTCTATAGAGAGCAGAGAAGGAAAAATATGTATATGGATGAATCAACCCCATCGTCAGAGAAGAACATTGATATTGGACGATTGTGCAAAATCCTACATTATGTCTAATATGTCAATATGTCATTTTTAACCTTCAAAACCAACATTTCTTTCTAAAAGCAACTAAGGTATGGTTATGGTTAGATACAGATTGTGGTTATGGCAAATAAACTTTGGTTAAGTTTAGGGAATGACCGATAGATACAGGTTTCATGTTTTGTCTCCCAGTCCTAACATCAGTCATTTAATGCTAGGAGACAACCCGAGTCCTCTAAAACAAATACTTTACATTTGCTGTACTAATAAATTGAAACCGATATAAATATCTAATGTCTGGGTGTAAAGCAGATGTTTTAAGAAAAGGGTAGAAGAAGGTGAGTTTCCCTCTCTTTTTCCCCTCCAGCTCTGTGCAGCTTCTGGTTGCATATTGGTGTTTATCAATCAGGGGTTGATGAATATGATTGTAGAGCAGAGTGCTTTGCTTCAGAGTGGTATTGATTTGCTGAAAGGTTGGGCCTTATGCCAGTTCTCATTAGTGGTCTCTGTCCTTTCACCTTTCTTTGTCTCTTATCTCTCCCTCCTGCTGACGTGGGTGGCTGGTGATTCTAACTGATGACACTCCTAAGTGCTTTAATAGAAATGTATTGATCACAGGTGTTGTGAGCCATTTACACAGCTGCCTGGATACACACACACAAACACGTGGAGCACATGGAGAAAACAGGCAGCCTTTCTCCTACATGTATGTGTTACACTTCACGACTCTGACACTTAGTTGCTCCCATTGATGCCATATAAAGAACATGGTTTGTACTGTGAACAGGGTGACAGCGTGACCCTGGTGGTTAGACAGACCATTTTACAACCAGAGAATCAGAGGTTCAGTGGTGCTCCCCCCAATGTCAAAGTGTCCTTGAGCAAAACATTGACCCTCTTACCTGCCCAGAGCAGCAACTCTGTAAACAAATGTATGCATTCATGTATGTTTAAATGAAAAGACATGAGAATAAAACAGCAGTTTGGTTGTGTGAAATATGCCCAAAGGATTCCCTGTAATAATAAATTAATATTAAATTATATATAAAAATTACTCTTACCACTTGCCACCCAAACAAAGCAGCATCCAGAACCCGTTTGTAGCCATAGTCGTTAACTAAGAACATACAAGTTCAAAATCAGAACAAACATGAAGAATAATAAAGAAAACATAGATACAAACATGCATATCTCCCTCCATACTTCACACAAACATTGTGAATACACTATAAAATGCAAAACAAATAAAATACAGTAGGAACAGAATCACATTTTAAAAAGAGGGAAGAAACCAGTATGCTATTTTAATCCTAATTTTACACCACCCTTTCCACATTTTTTCAGATATATCCTTGAAGAAATAGTTTGACATTTTGAGAAATACGCTTATGTGCAAACTAGGAAAGTAGGCCTACCGCCTACTACGTGCAAAAACCGAAGTGTAAAAATGACAAGTTGTCAAGTATGCTAAGCTAAGTTAACCATCTCCTGGCTGTAGCTTCAATGGACAGATATGAAAATGGTATTAATCTTCTCATCTAACTCTTGGCATAAAAAGCTAATAAGTGTATTTCCCCAAATGTCAAACCATTGCTTTAATGTTTAATGTCTCAATTGTATTTTTCCACCTCATTAAGTTGAGGTTGTCATTTTTGTGACATGCTTCAATGCTGGGAAAGTAATATTTATCTTTATTAGTTCAGTTAAGATCTTTCCCTAGTTTTTTAATACACTTTCTCTGGTCCATTGTCTCACAGACCCCATACTCAGTATGTAGTAACAACAGTAGTCGGACAGTTCATGGTTGTTTCTTCTCATATGGATCGTTACCAGCTGGGGCTGACCACGACGGCCTGCTCTCTGACCTCTCATCCTGTCCACACTGCATGGTGGTTTTGGGTCCAGCCTCAGAGTCAGCGACCTTGGCCACCAGCTCGTTTTAATCAGCAGCTCTCTCCACACGGGCAGCCCCAACCCGCTGCTTCCTGCACCTTAATGAGTCGAGAGTCCCAGGCCAGACCTAGCCGCAGCTTGCGCTGTAGCTTCCTTTCCTCCTTTTCACACCACAGCAGAGTGGGCGTACATACGGCAAAACTACATTCAGTGTAGCACATCACTGTGCACGACTAGCAGAGGTTGAGAACATATTAAAGGCTTTGAGTGTGACATCTGTCCCTTGACACTTTCTAATTGACATTTTATTGTTGGAGTAATAGAGAAATAATATCTTTATTGTATTGGGGTCTTGATTTCTGATTTGTAATTCTGGCCAGTTAAAATTAGCAAGCACTTTCTGGACACTGCCAGCAAACACGTTATTTGTTTTTTTTCCCCTTATAATCGGGTGATTTACAATGATTGCCTTTGCTCGTTGCACCTTTTGTGATTGCCTATTGTCCACGCGCATCTATCTCTTAAACAAAGTTTGAATATTCTATCCAAGCTATTCCAACTTCTGAAATTAACTTTGACCGGGGGGCGTGCTGCTGGCTTAAAGATAATCACATCAAGGGCATGGAGCCTGACCTGTTTTTGCATCAGTAAGTTTCTGCTCGGTGAAAAGCACTCAATCGGCAATTGTTGTCTTGCCTTTTGTGGGAATGTGAATAGCACCTTATTGATTGGAAGCAAAATGTTTTAATGTTGTAGATGAGATTTCTGGATTGCTAGCTAATGGTAAGATGGAAGCTCGCTGCAATCTATTTTCAAGTCAAGTTCCAAATTGAAAATCTTTACAGGCATAATTAAGGCTTATCTGAAAGGAATGTCAAAACTTTTCAAATGCCTTTTTTTTAATTTATTTTTTTCACCCGTCCAATCCTGATTGTTACGTGTAAATAAACAAACATGCTCAGCATGGTGATGAGTCTATGCAGAAAAGTAATGAATATAAAACAGAGCAGTATTGATGTTTGATCCAACTTAATGGCAGTGAAAACGGCGTCCTCGTAATTGATATTGTAATGTTCTTTCACGTAAATAAGCAGTTTAGTGATGTTAATCAAGTCATTTTCTGGAAGTATGTGTGTTTTTTGATGTTATGTAACTATTATCCCAATGGAGAAATTCTCTTTTCGTCCTCTGGTTGGGGTGCAGGGTCAGTGGATTAAGTATGTTGCTCAAGGATACGTGGACAGGTGGGGCTGCACTGGGGTTCAAAGCCGGGCTCCTCCACCTGGGAGATGACCTGGATTTCAAGTAGCTATTGTGTTTGGATGTTTGAAACAAGACTGTGCAGAGAAATTACTCAAATGCCCTCAGCCAGACTTGCTGTTTCCCCCTGTGTCCAGTCTTTGTGCTAAGCTAAGCTAACAGGCGATTGGCGGTAGTTTCATATTTACCGAGTGATACTGATCTTCTCGTTTAACTCTTGACAAGAAAGCGAATAACCGCATTTCCTGTTTCTTTAAGGTCATGATTTCATACCAAATACTTGCTCAAGATTTATGCATGAAGTTTATATAAACTACTACAGTAGAATGTCAACAAAAGACCAAAACCAATAATGAATTGATCCTCCCGAGTATTGCTTGTGTATCCAAAGCCTGATATATCTTATTCCACTGTGCCATAGACCTACATTGTTGTCCAAAAATGATTGAAAACACGTCAGTGAGCCACAGTTGCACTTGTTCCTTAATTATGATAAACATGGGCACTGTATTTGTTTTTAAACAAGTCCATAGACACCGTGCTGGTGCTGTAAATATCCAATAATGTCTATTAATCTGCAGATGAAAATAGTCCCCAAAAACTCACTTTTTACTCCTGCTTAAGTAATGTTTTCAAAAAACTGCAGTGCCCAGCTGTCAAACGTACTTAGCCTTTTTTAAAAAAAATGAAATTATGTGTCTTCAGTTGAAACAAGTGGGCTTGCAGCTGAGTGACACAGACAGGGAAGTCAGAAAGAGAACAGGCTAATGCTAATGATGTTGGTTTTGGTCTTTTCATGGGATTTTTTTTTTAAATACAAAAAACAAAGAATAACAAAAAAAAAAGTAACACCTGTGTACATAAAAGAAAAGACACTAACAATGTTTACTAGCATAATACTTATAGAGTTCTGTAATTTGTTGCTATGATGCTTTGGTGAGAAACATTATAAAAAGTGGAATTACTGTTGCAGAGGGCCGTAACATGCATTCTAACCATTGTGTATGTTTGTGCTTTCAGTTCATGTGAAAGCAGGAACCTGTGAGGTAATTGCTGCACACCGATGCTGCAACAAGAACAAGATCGAAGAGAGATCCCAGACTGTCAAATGCTCCTGCTTCCCTGGACAGGTGGCAGGAACAACAAGAGCGGCTCCATCTTGTGTAGACGGTACGCCAGGCTTCTCATTACAGTTTTGGTAATGATTTGAGACTGACTTCTGATTAGGGTAGAAATGTGGTACGGTGCAAAACTGTCACACCTGTCACTGTGCCTCTGGTGCTTATTTCACTGATTATTTGGGTATGAGAGGTTTATTGTATGAAAGAAGAAGAAAAAAAATACAGAGCTGAGATTTTCATGATCCTGCTGTTGTGTCCCGAAGGCTTCATAATCTTCAAAATCAAATTGCCCACCAGTTCATTCATTCGCCCCTTTGTCTGTTGTTGAGGCTATATCAGGCCTTGTGTTGAGCGGAGTAGACAGAAGGCCAGGTCATTTAATATCATGTCAAAAGTGGCCTCAGTTACAGGTGAATCGATCCCTATCTCCTCTTTTCACCACAATGACAGGGGCTTCCTTGATTTTGACAGTTTTCTTTTCACTTTGGAAATGTCAGGGGAAGCTGTTTCTCCCCTGTAGGCCTCCTCGGAGGAGCTTAAGACCTTGACGCTTTATTACCCAACCTACATACAAACATCCACCCGCCTGCTCCTGCACACTGCACACACCAGCTCACAACACTCAGCGACTTGACATTGACCCAAGCCCTGTAATTCAGACCTGAAAACACACCGTGGCAGGACTGACATGTCTCTCCTGTCAGCCAGAGATCAAAAGACGCTCTCTTCATTCACTGATGTTTAAAGAAACCAAAGGCATTTGTTGTTTCCTCAGCCAGCGCAGAGCCATGCTACACTTTCAAACAGCATGTTGTTAATTGCCTCCAGTACCTGTTTCTTTTTTACTGTTTTCTTTCTTTTATTTTCCTCACAGCATCCATAGTTGCACAGAAGTGGTGGTGCCAGATGCATCCCTGCATGGATGGGGAAGAGTGTAAAGTGCTGCCAGATCTCAAAGGATGGAGCTGCAGTACAGGAAACAAAGTTAAGACAACCAAGGTGGGTTTAATTCACAAAATATTTGTGTGCAGATAGTAGGTATTCTTAAATTAGCATCCTTAAAAGTCATAGATTAGAGCTAATGAAAAGGACTGCAATAGTCCTGGTCTTGGATAATAGTTGTATACAAAACGTGACCCTAGAATAATGGAGGGCTAGATAAGGGTTTGAAGAAGGAAGAAACAAAAAGCTAAAGAGAGTACTGGAGAAGTCTTTTTTATCAACTTCAGATGAGAGCATAGCAGGGCAGGCAGAGTAGGAGGCAGCAGGAGAGGAAGATGTGACTCACAGGGGAGAGTCAGTGAAGTGTTTTTTAAAGCGGTCGTCTTACAACAGTAGAAAGGGGTGAGGTAAGTTCAGATATGTATTTAGCTACATCTCGCATTTTGTTAGTCAGCCAGTGTATCATATTTTTACTTAAGTTGCTAATTTGCCAGAGCCAAGTAGATCGGGTAGTCTGCAATCCCGGAGCGCATCAGCTAATTGTGCACAGTTGTGGAGAGAACAGGCAACACTCTGGGATAGATAGAGCAGCTTGTTCTGGTGAAGCTGCTCCCAAACCAAAACCAAGACATCCACTGCCATGCATCACTGTTAAAGCCAAAGAATTCTTCACACAATACAGGTCGCTTTACCTAACCTGTTCCTAACAATTTCTTGTGCGTTTGCCCGTTTGGTTCAGTTCGTTTAGTTTGGTATGAACTCTGGTGCGGACTAAACAACAGGGCCGAGACTGCTTGAAAAGGAGGGTCTGCCCCTCCAGGCAGACTCTGGTGCAGATGGGCTGTAGTGTGAAAGCAAACAGACAAACCTCAGGCTGTTGTGATAGTAGATATATGATTTTAGCAAGTTTTCAAAAGCCAAACTGCAAAATCTATCTGCTGACGCATGGGCTATTTACTGTAAAATCAGGCGTGTTGAGCTTGTCTCCTACTATTTTCAGTTCTCAAATAAACAGTGAGTGGATTAGCAGATTATAGTACAAAATACCTCTTTTTTTTTTTTGTCCAATTCCACCTGTTTGTCATTATTTCAGTGATGCTATCTCAACATACAGTCCTCTTAATCACTCATTTCTGTGTGAGCTCATCCATGTAGCGCTGATGATGCAGGATGACAGTCGCCAAAACTGTCCAATCAATGAGTTTCCTGTCAGGTTCAGCTCTTGCAAGCATAAAAGCAAAAAAAGTATAATTGTTTTTCTTGGACAGACTAATTGAACTGATCCACAGGTGTGAAAACACCCTTAGATTCAATAGACATTTTGGCCAAAAACAGATTTTTCTTTGATTATTGCTTCTCTAGAGAGTGAATGCAGACTTCAGTTACTAGAGATTAGATATTTAATGAAGATATTTAATCAGGAAGTTTCCTACAGAAATACAAAACTCGCCCAAACACCAGAAATGTTGAACAAATCTATTCATGTCTCAATGTAGTGTCGATTTATTGTACATTTAGCTGCTGTTAAGTGTGATTAAAAAGTAATGTGGTGATAATTAAAAGTAAAAGTTCTCATTAATATTTTCATTTATGACATTTATGAAGATTGTTTTGTCAAATTTGTGATTTTAGACTGACAAACCATATAATTTCAGGGGCAATTAAATGGTATTTTACATATTTGATTGAAAAGTGATTTACTGTAGCAGTTAAAAATATAGTGCAGTTTGATGCCTATTCTACGATGCCAGTGCCCTCTCATCAATAATCATTAAATATTTTCAGGATTTTCATCCCACGCTGAGATCTGAGCTTGTTTTAAGACAGAGCCTAACTACAAAACAGAATATTTAGTGTCAAAAGTATTCATGAATATACATGATGTGTCACATTAATATATGCAACAAGACATTTGTCTTGTTTCTGCATGGACCTACTGCATAATTTCACAAAAATCTGAATTACAGGATTGAAAGAACATGTGTCAGATTGATTCAATTGAATAATAATAATAAAATAATATATTATTAATAAAATCAGAAATAAGCTTTCAGTTAAGAACAGAGAAATATGTTTATAAATAGATAAAATATATAGAAACAGTATTATGAGACTCACAATTCTCAGTTGGTGTTTTAGGTGAGAGATGTGGACGCATACACATGACAACTTTGCAAATGGAAAATACATTTTCACTTCAGTAATAAACAGTATGATTGTACACAAGTGAGTCCATTGGTACAAATTAGAAAACGCAGCCTCTGGGGAACTGAGCAGAAATCCACCTCATCCTCATGGTTTTAGCATTAAGAGGAAGAGAGAGCAGGCTTGAGTCGGGTCCTGCCTTTGAAAAGTCAGAGCAGGCTTGCATATGACTTCAAAAGCGCCAGTGAGAAGCAAAACAAAGGCAAGCAGAGGCAGGAGAGAGACAAACAAACAACAAACAAAAATCCCTCCAGGAAGCCAAATTGAAGAGTGGGGCAGGGCAGGACGGCTCAAACCGTAGCACTTCCAGAGATTAATAGAGGTTATCTGGACGTGTGTTTTGGGTTTCAGGGTGTGGTAGACCTGAAGTGGATGGTAGGTGAGGGGGGGGGGCACAGTGGGCCCTTAGCCATCCATCACAGCCCAGTGTTTGACTCACCAAACGCCTGTAGTTGAGCTGCCTCTTCCATTATTCATGGCTACAGGAGGCCTGGACGAAGCAGAGCTTTTTATTTTAGCCGGGTTAATAATTCATGCCCTCTCACACAGCCACGGGAAAGCAGAAACAGAGGCACAGACAAGCAGGGGTCCAGGTGGCTAGTAGAACCCGTCAGAACCTCGACTCTTTTTTGATTTGGGAGTCAGCGGGGGTCACTCCATGCTCATGGCCCTGCTGCCTCCCACAGAGAGCCAGCAAGGGACAGCCTGTGTATGCTAGAGGGCTCTGTACCCGAGCTTCCTGGTCAGTTAACATCATTCTGGGGAATAAATGGAGGGCTCTGCTGAGGATCGAGCTCAGGTTCACAGGTATTGCGTTGATGAAGTGAGAAAAGTGACACCGGTTCTTTCAAAATTACTCGAAAATTCATACATCAAGAAATCCAAACCTATCCCGCATAGTATCCAGATTATAATAATAGAGTACATTTTCTTTTGATATAATATGTCAGAGCTCAGTCAAGTCACAAGTTGTCAAAGTCTCAAGTCAAGTCTTAAGGTGGAGTCCCAGTGAAGCTTTTATAAGCAAGTCAGTGACAAGCCTTTTAGGTCTGTGAATGCTGACTATTTAAATAACCCGGAATCTGAACATTTATTTTATTTACATAACTGAGACAAAGTCCTTTCACTGCATAGATCTAAAAACTAATATTCAAGGTGTGTGCCTATTCAAAGCCTGCCCGTAGCCAGGTGAAAACTCGAGACCTAAACGTTCATGGTTTTAAGTCTTAAGTAAATTAAGTCCAATAGCATTCAGGTCCAAATCAAGTCCTCATTTGTGTGGCTTAAAGCTGCACTAATCAATATTTTTATAATAGAAATGGATCAAATAACTACATGTATGTGAAAGGGTAGCTTATAGTGACAAACTCACGGGAAAATATCACCTGACCCTACGATGCATGTTAGTGTCTTTCAGCTCATTGTTTAGTTATTTTTGCCTGCAGCTTTACTGTTTGTTTCAGTCTCACGGCTCTCTTCGACCCCTTTCCAGAACTAAACAGTAAACAGACAAAGTTAGCAACCAAGTCAGGATAGTGGAGCATATAGCAGCTAAAAAGACAGATTTTCCCCCAGGAGGTATCAGAGGCAGCACAGCTCAAACTTGAACAGCTTTTTTGTTTTAATTCTTAAAAAAAAAAATCTATTCCTTTTACATTACTGGAATTGGTTTTATCAGTTTTATCATAAAATCGAATGATTTTATAATTTGTTGATTTTAATTGCTTGTGTGAAGCACTTTGTAACTTGAGTTTTGAGAAGTGCTCTATGAATAAAGTTATAGTCTGATAGATGCATAAATAAGCAACTGTAAGCTAACATGGTTGCCAGAAGAACTTTATAAGGCAATAATATGTCAGTGTTGTGTTAAATCAATTAATACTGCTTTTAGTCTGACCAGAGGCCAAGCCTTAAGTCTTTAGCTCTGCAAAATGCTATAGTTATGTTGCTTACTTCTTTTATATTAGTGGTAAAAAAGTTACTATTTTCAGTTGCTATTTTCTCAAAATGGATGCATAATATAACTCCTCAGTTGCACTACATACCTCCATATATTCTATAAATTCTTTATTCTTTGATGTCCAGTGGTGGCTTTGTTGATTTAAAAAAAATGATGGTGTCGTTTCGCCTCATGATGAAGTCGCATCAATAAATCAGACGTCTTGACACCCTGCAGGCCCCCTCTCAGACAACTCCAGTTGTTCCCTCCTTTCTCTGCATGTCCGGGAGCAGCCAGTTTTATAGTCCTGCTGGTAATGTCAGGAATTATAACCCCGGCAGCTCCTGCTTTTCACTTCCTATCAATCAGAGGACAGAAGGTAAAAGAACCACAGAGCCTTTCCACTTGACAGGTGCTATGATGGTTGTTCAGAATGTGTTGAGGGGTGGTGATGGAAAGCTGTCAGAGGTAGATTTCTTTTCAAGACACAATGAAAACATGTCTTAGGTTTACTGAACCATAATTGTGTAAAAGATGTATTCTGGCCTTGATATATGGTATAGTGATGTGCAGCTTGAAATGTAGTTATTGAACATATAACATTGTGTGTTTTTTATTTTTATTTTTATTTCTTCCTTTTGGGCCAATTTCCCTGGACTGGACTCCTTGTCACTTTTCTGTTGCGGGACGGAGAGAGACTTGCGCAAATGTGCATCGCGATTATCAATAAATATGGGGCCACGATGTGCACATATGTAGCTCCTGATTTACTAAGGTCGTAGATCATTACGCAGTCAGCTCCTGGACTATACCTGGGACTGTCATTCTGTAAGTGAAGGACAGCTCATAAGCGCAGTGGGGCGGTGAGATTTCTATGAGATCACTAAGTTTAGAGAATAAATGATAACCTAGTGATCTTGAATCCACAACGTTTTCTACGACTGCAATTAAACTGAGTTTATTACTCGTAAAATTATAATACAACAATATGAAGAACTATTTTTACTTATTAAGGCAATAGGAGACAAACAAACTTTATGGGAAATGAAGAAGAGATGTAATAAAAGGAACAAAATATACACTACTCACTGCAACCGTTGGTTCACACGGGTTGGGGGTGCAGCAGGTGAGGTGGAGATTGTGATGATGCAGCTCATTATGAGGCAGTAACTTGCGTTCATACTGTCTCCCTAGATTCCAGCCACTCCGCAGTGCAATGCTGTCCAAACCAACCAGTAGCAGTCGCTAGTGCAGGGACAGTGACATGATCCCTCACTGGCTTCCCATCCACAAACACTGCCAGCCATGTATTGAACTCTGGTCTTGTGGGCGAGTCTTGTACCGCTCTGTCACCCAAGAGCCTTATACCTTATTGTATGAAATGCAGCACTTCCACGTTTTTGTAAAGACAGACTCTCCTGTTGTTTAAAATGACTGTAATAGAAGTTAGCAAAATTAACATCTATGAAAGGGATTTTTTTTGCAGATCCTTTAGTAGCTAGTCTATTCTTTAAACCACTTTCAATCAACTAGTTAATATATGGAAATACCTCTTGAGGTATTTAGTTGTATGAAGTTGTGCATTTTGCATTTTTGAGTGTTTTAAGACCAATTAGTGCTTGTGGTTTCAATCTGCTTCAAAATATGTTTCTTTTTCTTTTTTTTTCACTACAAACAAGCTTATGTCACTGAAATTGAACCAAGCTGTGTGTTAGATTGTAGTTCTCAGCCCCATATTGTTAGTCAAAAACAGTGTGTGAATAAACTGATTTTTAGAGTTAAAAGGCTGAAAGACTGCATGAGTCGTTTAGTCGATGGATAGCCTGAAAAGAGGAGCTAAATCATTCTATTGATGATTGATTTGTTTTTTAAAGTCCATAAGGACATTGCTAGAGGCTGACACTGACCATGCAATTTGCAAATTTAGAAGAACATTGTCCAAGTCCAAAATAATCAGACAAGACTGCATTCAAAACTGAGAATAGTCAGAGGTGCTTGTTTTTATTTTATTTTATTGCTTTATCTATAAATGAGTATGTGATACACACACGTGTGCTTCAGTAGCTCTCTTTCAGAGGTAGGGTCTTAGTTTGTTTGTCAATGGATCTTTGAACCTACAGCTGACCAGTCAAGTGTGGTCTTTCATCCTGAAGCAGCTTAAGCAGCCTTCTGTTCTCCTGATTCCCCTTTGTGATTCCACCACGGCATGCTAATTGCTTTGCTGGTTTCACTTTGCCTCACAGTTTTGTTTCTGCTGCCATACACATTTTTTAGTTTTAGTTTTGTTTTACTCTGTTAATTTTGTGTGTGACTAAACCATAGACTGTATATAAAGATGGACGACGTGTCTCCACTTCCTCCCACTGTACAAAAGTGAAGTCAAAATATCCCTGATACGGGCGCTGCCACCTTGTGCTGATGACGTCACGTCGTCCATCTTTATATACAGTCCATGGTCTAAACTCCTTTATTCCTTCCACTTCTCCCTTATGAGGTCAAATTCCCTTTCAAAGCTGCTCCTGCAATTAAAATTGTGTTCCTATTTGTATATTTTATTATGTTTTATATTTTCTTTCATACTGAGAAAGAAAACTGAGCTCAGAACATGCGTAAAATAGAAATTGTCTACATAACAATTATCAGTCCAACAATAATCAGCATAACTGTGCTTGTAAATGCATTTATGGGTTGATTATTGCGGCAATGCAGCAGATCCAAAATGTTGCTGCCAGTAGAAATATGCCGGAGGCCATCACTAAAACCATTTGCCTCTGATAATGTTGTGACCAAATAACGTGGCTTAACGCAGTCTGTGAATATACAGTGTGTCTACAGACTGCTGCTGCAACAGTAGTCACACCAAATCATTTCCACATGCTCTCTAACACCCATGATTTTTGAGGATTGTCACATGGAGGTGAAAATTAAATTGTGGCTCCCCAAACAGCAAGCACTGTGTCTTCAGCTGCAGCTCTAAGCAGCATCAAAATCACACTTCCACAAAATATTAGAATTGTATTGTTTGGAAGACTGATTGTGTGCGGTAAACCCCTCGTTGGTCAACTGGTGAGACTTTGCCAACTGCTAATTGAATGACAGTTATGTGCAAATATTCACGTAGGAGCACGTGTGTGTGTGTGTGTGTGTGTGTGTGTGGCCATGCCTCCTACATCAGAGGGCAAGTCAAAAGTTACTTGTGTTCTACTTTTAAAGGGCAAACCAACAAGGAACAACATTCACCTCCCAGAGTATTTTTAGAGTTATGCTTAAAGTGAGAGTAGTACAAACTGCATCTTTCAGTCTTTTAGATTAATATTCATGAACACGTCTGAGAATACTTATGCCAGCAGTATGCCATCATGAATAATAATATTCCCTCTGTTTGCATGGAAATCATTGAGCATGATGTACATTGCATTACGCCTGACTTCTAGCTGCTCACCATCTTCTAACTTTTTCTGTATAACACCACAGATGTTTGAATTATAAACATGCCAGCTGGGAATACACACACCTTGAACCTGTCACACTTTTGACAGATAGGCTAATGTTCGATGTGCAGCACCAAAACAAGAGTTTGTTTTAATGAGACGGAGCCACAATTTAAAGTAGAGCTGAAATGATTAGTCAATCAATTAGTCGATGGACAAAAACATGAATAAGTCTATAGGCACAGCTGTTATTTGAGCTAAACGCTAATTTCGGCATGCTATCGTATGCATAAAAACTGTTAACTTGCAGATGTTTAGCAGGTATTGTTTACTATGTTCACCATCTTAATTTGGCGTGTTAGCATGCTAACATTTGCTAATTAGCACTAAACACAAAGTACAGCGGAGGCTAATGGTAATTAGTTTTGCAGGTATTTAGTCATGAACCAGATTATTGCACAGTTTGGAAATTTTGACCTGATGATGGTGGTGGATGCTGCTTTAATTACAATTCATCCTGACGGAGACATTAATGAAACGTACTAAATTTCATGATAATCCATCCAATTAGTCGAAACATCTCAAAACCACACATCAACCTTCTCGTGGCAATGGAGGAAAAGTCAGAGGATCACCAAAGTCATGAGGATTCATCCCCTGGGAACCATGAATGTCTGTACAAAATATTATAGCAATCCATCCAATAGTTATTGAAATATTTCAGTCTGGACCAAACTGGTGGACTAAAAGACCAACTGACCGACATGGCCATTCCCAAAGCCATGCTGGTAGCGTGACTAAAATCATCAGGAACAATTTCAACAATGAATCATCATTTAAGCAATTTTTAATGCAAAAATGCCAAAATCCATTGTTGAATGTGAATATTATCTGGTTTTCTTAGTCTTCTGTGTTAGTAAAGTGAATACCTTTGGGCGTTTGACTGTTGGCCGATGAAAATAAGCAGTTTGAATGTGTCAACTTGGGGTTAAGGAAATGTTTCACTATTTTAGGGAGATTTTATAGGCCAAACAATTTTTAGCATTTAATAGAGAAAATAATCTTCAGATTAATTGATGATGAAGATAATCTTTAATTTCAGGCTTAATCTGATCAAAGTGATACCTATTCTTAGAAATGATTGATGGTACAGAGAAGCAATTTATAGGACCATAAAGACATTTGTCCATGTTGACAAAACCATAATACTTGTAGACTGGATTTTCTAAACACTTTTTTAAAACTGGATTTGTTTTGTGGCTGCACTTCTGCTTAGCTAAAATTGGCTCAACTATAATAAGTACAGTGGGTTTAATTATTCCACTCCACTCAGTGGTTTCTGTCATATTGTAGGTCAGATGGCACTGATTTAGAGAGTGTTACTCCTACTATTTTTCATCATTAATGAGTCAAATCCCTTTTTATCCCCAGAATCCATTCATGTCTCTGACACAATTTTCTTCTGATTCCTTACTCTGTTTTATTTCCCCTTTTCCTTTCTTTCTAGGTCACACGATAGTCGTTTCCAGGATAACCTTGCTTGGAACCAGACGTTGTTTCTTTGACACCGTAGGACAGTTGGATATCATGTGTTTTGAGGATCGGTGGAAACCAGGGACCAACAAGGACAATAATCACGGACATTCCACTGAACGAATGGAGGAAAAGGACCAGGGAGTATCATATAAGACTACATATCCAAAAAGATTCCTGACTTTAGATCCAGCATCAACAGTAGCTGTCTCTGAACTCTACTGCCCACCAAATCTCTCTTTGTATTATAGTTTTATTCCTATGAACTAGAAGACTCAACCATGAAGATATTTATTGACTAAAAGACTGTGGATTACACCCTTAAAACAAAACCATGTGATGTGAAACTCTTGTGTTATTTTTCTTGCCACAAAGAGCCCCAGGACTCTTGATGCATATGTGTTGAAGATCTAGTGAGATCATAAGCATTTTCATTCCTTTTAGCCTTATGCAGCAGATATCTCTTATGGGTTTTTTTTGTTGATTTGAAACTAAGTGTTTGGCTTTCTTAAGTTTGTTAGGATGTCAAGTCTTCTTTTTAAAGACAAAAGACGATGCCACAACAATAAAACACAGAAAAAAATGTAATGATGTTTGACTGCAAGTCACCAAGGGTCAACACAGCTGAGTTCTGCCAAAAGGTTTTAATGGTATCTGTTGTTTTCAAAGCCTGGTGACAACCATTGATTACAAATGTCAGTATTATCTCAATAAATCTAACTCAATGGATATCACTGTTCAGAAAAATCTGGGTTTTTATAGTCTGTTTTAATTCTCTTTGTATAGCAGGGCACGATGCTGTATGGGCAGGAGCTGCTGAGACTTGAGGAGGAGGAGGAGGAGAGCTCGCAGCTAATCAATGTTGTGTTCATGATGGAACTGAAATGTGAAATTCAGCAAATGCAAAAATAGGTCATGTTCAAAAATACAAAGGGAAAATCTCACCGCACTGTTTCTTAAAATGAACAGACTTCACAAAAAGCCATCTGAAATCTGTTCCAGGGAGAGACTGGTAATTAGCTCTCACCCTAACACAACCCTAATCCTGTTTGATTCATTTCCAAAACTAGACGTTGTCGTCATCCAAGGCTGCGTTTATAGTGTTGAATTAATGCTACCCGTCACCAATCAAGATATGCAATTTTAAAAAATTGCATGTCTTTTTGTCTGAATGATTTCCAGAAATGTGTTGCCTGTTAGGACATGTCATTAAAAGGTTACAGGAAATAAACCTGAGGGATTCAGGGTGGACAAAGACAGAAATCAAAGCACAGCGAAAAAGGATTATTTAGCCTTAATGGTCGTGCTAGCCATCTGAATCTATGAAGTCCAAGGGCGAAGAAAATGTCCATCTATTTTGACACATTATATACTGTGGTTACTATCATTACTGATATCAACATGCAGCTTCGTCTCCTCTCTGTGGAAGCCAAACAGGTTGGAGGCAGGCTGCTCTGAGGAGGCAGAAAATAGTCGGAGACATATTTATATTTCAGCTGCATGTGACAGTTACACCTTAGGGACAGGAAACCATGGTATATAATACAGGGGGGGCCCTCCTCTGATGTGATAATACGGGACATTTCTGAAATGTCAATTTTCTCTACAGCTGTCATGTTTATGACTCCAAGAAAAACATCAGCATACCACCTGTGTGTGAATGATAATCAAAGAGATATTGCTAAGTCTGGTTGTAACAAAAAGCCAGTTGATACTAAGCATGCATAAATCCACACATTGGAGCAGAAAAAGCTTTAGTCCATTGTAAGGGTGTCTAGACTCCAAACAAACCACCACTTTATGGGGAATTTCATATTTTGTAAGTCAATTTCCGTCTGTAATTGAAACAGTGCATTCACCACAGAATGCTCCTTATACTCAACATAATTAATTAAGCAAAAATGTAGATGGCTTGCTCCCAAAGATCAGACCCGAGGGACCGGCGCTGAAGGGGAGGAGTGCAGAGGGCTGCTATGGTTAGCGATCCAGGTTGCCTCTTGTTTGGTTAGAAATCATTAAATTACAGTAATGACTAATTTCTCATTCCTGCATGCAATTCGCCGGAGACCACCATGGATTTAATAAAGAGCTGGCGATGAATTACAAACAGCGAACAGCTGAGGAAAGGCTACGTGATTATACAGAGTAATTCAAAAGTGCATTAATAAAACAATACAGAAACATTGCTAAATCATTTGAGATAAAGGCTATTTGCATAATTCATTAAGATTAATCAGACCAGGCAATCCACCACAGTGCTCCGAGGAACAGAGAGAGAAGACAAGAATCCAATCCCCTGGAAAAACCCTTTCTATCTACAAACAATGATACAAATCTGCCCTTGGATCAGAGAATTAACCTCTGTGCACTTTACAGCCCCTGCAGTGTTGAAACACAATCTTTCAGTCATTCACCTTTATGTGGGCTAATATTCTATTAATAATGAAAGATCTTTTCATACCATAGCTCCTCTGGGTTTTGTTGCTCTGCCATAAAAGACCTTCACAAAAGTTGAATGGAAATGTATTCTGCGTGTTTGGAAACCACAGTGTGGAAGTGAGGGCTGGCTGTTTGACAGTTCTGTGTGCTGCTATTGACTTCGGAGTTTCATTGTCTGCAGTACAATGAGTCGGGCAGGATGCACACGGGATGAGTTTGGCACTGGTCACGGATCACATACTGTAGATAAGTCACCTGTTGTGCAGGCAGAGACCACCTGTAACCAGTGCAATCCTGACTCCAGTCATGTTCACTGTCACTGTAAGCTCAGGTGTCACTGATATGGATGTTTAAAGGAATAGTTCAACATTTTGGGGAACTTATTTACTTTCTTGCTGAGTTAGATGGTTTCGTTCAGTTCATTTCAAAGATTCATAGTCTCTAACTGTGTAGTTTGTTCATTTGCTTTTCTGAGCTAAGAGATCACATCACCACTCGTACCACCACAGCATTCGGCACAGATTCAGTCTTCAGTTCAGTAGTGAGTTGAGTCACTTGCTGGTTCAAGCTGTTACATTCTGTTCAGCGCAAAACCAGTCTATACAAGCCCTGTTTATGAGGTTATTAGCTCAACACCCAACTATTCAGGCAGAGTTATCACGTCATGATTGTTTCTATGGCTTCTGTATTCTTTTAATAAGCTTTTAATGTGTCACAGCTGAGCTGACAAAGGTGCTGTCACCAGTAAGAGGGGCTCCACTGCTAAAAGCTACTGATTCATTCAGTGATTATGGTGATTCAGTATAGTCAGTTCAGTTTGATGATTTGGTGTTAGATTCGCTCACACATACACCTCTAATACCGCTCTCACATCTGCAAGGTAAATATGACGCTACAGCCAGCAGCCGGTTAGCTTAGCTTAGCACAAACACTGGAAACAGGGGGAAACAGCTAGCCTGGTTCTGTCCTACTGTAACAAAATCTGCCTACCAGCACCCCTAAAGCTCACTAATTTAAACGTTATATGTTTGTTTTTATAACATCTTTTATAGTTTAAAAATGACATGTTGTTGTTTTACAGGGTGTTATGTGTCTGACTATTTCTTGGCCGGGTGCAGTGACTTCTTGGAGTCTCCCTGACTGCAGCTCTCTGCTCCCTGCCTGGTACATAAGTCTTTGTGCTAAGCTAAGCTTATTGGCTGCTGTTGGTAGCTTCATGTTTACTGGTATCAATCTTCTCATCTAACTCTCGGCAAGAAAGTGAATACATGTATTTCAAAAATGTCAGTCTATTCCTTTAAAGCCAATAACATCTTATATCTGTGCTGGATGTTTTTTTTGAAATATTACAACTTTCTTATCAAATAATAATTTTCCCCAAATTTTGTTCTCATCAGAAAGAAAAATACCTGAAAAAACATCATCCTGCACATTAAACTTCTCCAGTGTAAATCATTTGAGGTGGGTTAGTATGTATAGGTTATTAGCTTACAGCTGGTTTCATTGGAGGTTTTACAGACTGATGCCTCTGAAGCTGTTGATTAAAGTCCTCCCACATCTCCTCCCTGGAATAAATTCCCTGGTCAGCCATCTGAAATAGAAAATATTAGTAAAATGGCTCTGGTCAGGGAGGTGCACACATATTATTGGAAGTGGATGACACGACTCACCAATCCTATTTTTAATGGAAGGCCAATATGAGAGCAACATTTCAGTATCTCAGAGCTGCAGCTTTCTATTTGGGGTATTCCTCTTTTTCTTATTGAGGAATATGTCAAATTAATTAAGAAGAAGAACGTAGTATAAATTGAAGAGCACTAAACCGATTTGCTTTTTTTGGGCTTATCTAAATCAAACAAGATAGTCATCAGAGATTAGTAGAGACAATTTTCCTTCTTCCAAAGAAAAAAAAGAAACAAAACAAAATGCACATTTAGATCTAAATCAAGAAGGGTCTTGCACTTTACGAAATGTACACACCAAAAACAAAGCTCTCAGTTACACAAACACCATCTGGTGGGTTTGCCAGGGCTTTATCTTGACAGGATGAATTAGTTTGAAAAACTGTCAGATACACCAAGCAAAATTAGATTTTCTCATTTCATAATGAAAGCTGACAGACTGTAATGAAAAACCGCTCGATCTTGAAAACACCCAAGATGAACTGTAAAAGCCTAGCTGGAAAAACTTTCCTGCTTTTTTTTAATCCAATTGTGTTATTCTCTCTTTTCAATATCTGGGGTTTTTTTCATCCCTAAATTGGATGTTCTAATTCAGTTTGGGTCGGAGTTTGATGTTATTTCTGATGGCTGTTTGTGTTATTCTCGTCATCCGTAAGCAGTTTATTTTGAAGTGAGTTGTGCCTCTCTCTCTCTCTCTCTCTCTCTGTGTGTGTGTGTGTGTGCACTGCTGTGACCTGAGGCATAATGGGATTATCCTGTTCAAGGCAAGACGTAGATGCCTTGAATTCTAATATCAAAGTATTCCTCGCTGTACCTGACACCTCCTCCTCTCTCAGTGTTTCTCATGCCTGACTGGACGGGGAGGTGATTAGCCGATGAATCACAACACAGCCCGCAAGCTGCTTCGGCAAGTCATTCACACATCCTGTTGAGGCTTCCTATCCAAAGTTGTTTTTTTTCTTTCTTTCTTTTTTCTGTCTATTTACAAGCACATACTGTACCTTCACATGCACTAACAAGTTCTGTGTGAAGCGAGTGTCAGCTAATCATACTGGGTTTTTCTGTAGCACAAAATGCTGCAGAGGAATCTGACTGAGCTGCCCTGCTCCACAAGTTTGAGGCTGTGCAGTATCCAATAGGCGCCCATGTCCAAGTATGGTGTTGACAAGACATTAGTGCTGGCCAGTGCATTTGCTCTCGCCCCTCATCAGAGACACTCTCAGCTCCCACACTGCATTATCACAATGCCCTCAGGTCAGTGAAAAAGCCTGCTGTAATTTGAAAAGGAAATTATCTTTTGTGGAACTTACTCAAACAGACCTAAAAGTAGGGGAAGAAGAAGAAGAAGGCAGGGGTGAGTGGGTGTCTATAGGCAGGGGGAGTTGATAGAAAGGTGAAAAATACTACTACTTCCTCTCTTGGCAACCTGTGAACAGGTTAATGGGAGTGAGGTTTTCAATGAGCTGATATCTGTGGGCAGAGAGGGAGAGGCAGAGACACACAAAATGACATTCTGATGGATTTCTAACTGCCTTTTTTCTCCTTGGCCCCATTTTATGGCGCATAACTGTGTATTTATTTATTTATTTGCCTCATTTCTTGACACCGTAAATAGCATCCATTTCATGCTAATGGTCAGGTTACACTACACCAGGAGCAGGGCCAGCCCCAGTGCGACATTTGATGATTGCGGCGACTAGTAGATGATGTTAGTGAAATTAAAGTGTCTTTATATTTTCTTTTAGAGGTAGGTAGGGTCAATGGATTGTCATTCTGCTAAAAGGGATCCTCCATTGTGTTTGTGGTGTCTAAATGTCCCTCACTGCTTTGAGATGCAGCCGGATTGACTGTTTTTTTTAGCCACACGATTGGTCCACTACTTTGGTTCAGAGTGAAATAGCTCAACAACTATTTGATGGATTGCCATAAAATTTTGTACAAACATTCATGGTCCCCAGAGGATGAATAGTAATAATTTTATTCCCCTTTTCATCGCCAGCACCATCATCAGTATTTGTCAAATACTTTGGTTTATGACCAAATACGTGCTAAACTAATGACTTTGTGTTTAGTGCTCATTAGCAAGTGTTAGCATGCTAACACGATAAACTAAAATGGTGAACATGGTAAGCATTATACCTGCATGTTAGCACACAGATGTTAGCATTTAACTGAAATGATAATTATGAAAATGGTGACAGAGGAATATTAAAGAATTTCAAAGCACTCATCTCACAATCTCTCAAGCAGAAATCAAACATTCATCCCCTTAACACAGTATAAGCTGTAGCTGAAAGTGGGAATCTTGGGAATTGGGAATTCCTCGCGTTTGATGCCATTTGCAGATAGCTTACATCTGCATTTCAAATGAAATGCACAGAAAATTAGATTATCCACACACACTTAAGGCTGTTTTTTTTTTTAGGCTGAGATGAGAAATTAAACTTTAAAGTGAAAAAGATGAGGTCCGAGAAAGTTCAAACTTGTTTAAAATGTTTAGTTCAGTTGTATCTCGTTTGATATTTAGGGTGGTTTTTCACCATATTTGGACCGACTGAAGTCCACGTACCACCCCGTCACAGCCATATGGGAGTGAACAGGTGGACCTTGGTGATTAATACAAATGATTTATCAAAGTAAATAGCTCAAGTTGCTCAGTCTCCACTCTGAGCCAAAGAGTGATTTAAGATCTGTGGCCCATGAGGTACAGAGGAACTTCCTCCAGCAGATGTTCCTGACTAATTATCTATTGTAGCACAGATCCCACAATCCCTCAGTTCCTCTGTTGTCTTCCGGTGGGAGCCTGGTCATCCCTGTTTCATATCCTTGGCTTGGTCTCCACTTACCTGGGGCACTCCTCTCCATCTGTGAAGGGAAGTGGAAAGACACGCGGACTAGCCCACCAGCAACATACAGCGCCGTACACATACCTTTAGCTGTCATTTTCAAGTGCAAACACCCCTCTATCCTGCTGTTTAAGCTCAACGGGAGAGGAGTTATATAAAGTGTAACAGTCTACAGCTGTTATGTTTAAGTGTGCTTTGCAAAAAACAGCTGTGGCGTGGTGCACTGGGCTTTGATGAAGCCATGTGGTTATTTATGGAAACAGACCTTTGAACATCTTTGCTAGTTAGGCTTTTTAAAGCAAATTCAAACTAGCTGTTCATTCAGATTCAATTTATGCATCCAATTCAACAAGTAGAATAAATTCAACAAGAGTGAAAAAGTATAAAAGTGAGCCATGCGGGTGGATGGGACTTGATTCAAAGGTACTTTAACTGCACTGTGCAGAGTTAATGCTGTGTGAATCCCTTTTGAGAAGAGTTTAGCATCTGAGATAAAAAATGAGTTTTCTGCTCTTAAGACCATTCTCTACGATGAGCATGTTGGCACATTTATTCCCGATGAATAATTTAACAAAAGAGCGTTTACACGGAGAGCAAATTAAACCAGTGTGCACACTTTCACAAACACAGCCTGAATATTTCAGTAAGGTAAGGTCAGAGAAAAATGATGTTGTTTAGCTACATAACATGAAACGACAGAATACGTCTGGTTCTGTCAGCTGTCTAAAGCTCTCCACCCTTTACTAGCATCTTCTACTCGCACTAATGGACTAGCTGGTCTAGCAGAGCTAGAATGGATTAAGATATGCTTGGCTGCCTTTCGCAGTCCTGTCAATGTGGGCTGTGGCTGTGGGTTGGCACAGATCAGAAAGACGCAGGAAGGTCATCGCCGCTGGGGAAAAGAGGCAGTGAAAATATTGTCCTGACAAGATGTAGAGTGACTTTTGCAACCCGAGGCTTGTGTTTCAGATTAAACCGTGTTGGCTGATAGAAGAGGTGAAGTCAAAGGAGGTGCAAAAGCGGGACTTGAAGGGTGTTGATGCTGCCACCTTTGAATTTGCAGCCTCCTCTAAATCAGTTTACATAAGAATTTATGGAGGATGCATGATGAAAGATTGTTACATTTTCTGCCACTTCCATTTTCACCTCCAGACCCATGGTGTTAAATGTTAAGGGACATGATATTCTATTTATAACTTCAACATCAACGAAACTGTACCGTACTGCATGGTCTGTTTTTCATAACACAATAGACTCAAATGATATACATAAATTCTTAAAGCTGGAGTTGTTCTATAGTTTTCTTATTGTCAACGCATCCCATGAAAAGACCGAAACCAACAATACTACCCTGTCAGTGGCACGCAACCCCAAGAACAATTGTTCCTACTGAAGATGTAAATCTTTAAAAAAATGGGTCACAAATATATAGTTACATTTTTTAAAAAGGCTACGTAATTTCCTAAAACAGTAGGGCACTGTAGTTTTTAGCAAACTCCACTCAAACAGGAGTAAATAGTGTATTCGTTGGTGATTATTTTCATCTGTGGATTAATACACATTTGATGCTCTAGTGAGTATTTACAGCAGTAGTGTGGTATATGAATGTTGTCCATCCTCATGAAGGAACATGTTACCCATTACAACAAAGTAGCTCACTGACATGTTTTTAATAGTTTTCTTCTTCTTTTTTTTTTTTTTTTTACAACAATGGACAACAATACATAACATCAGGCTTTGGCTACACAGGGAATACTTGTTAGTGGGATCAATTCATCGTTGGTTTGGCTCTTTTCATAGAAATTGTTGACAACAAGAAAAACTGTATTTTAAGCAAATCATATTCCTACATAATATTTCATCTTCTGATGCATTCCTCGCCTGTGACAGGCTTTGCTATCCCAGGGGATGTCTAAAATTGAAAAAAAAAAAGATTTAAAAGTGTTATTGTTTATTATTATTGAACATGACTAAAGATATGTGTGTGGCATGTTGCACTAAAGTAACTACTTTGTAGAACAAACTTGTGAATCAGATTTACAAATGTTCACATTTCAAATCATAAATTTAAAACACGCAGATTCATTATAGGCAATAGACCAATGTTTTGTTGCTTAAGGAAATGCTTTTTAACAGAATAATGTGTCATGTTTCTCGCTGGTTTACCCCGTCCTGTTTTTTTTTGTTATTGCTCATTAGACCTGCCAGTTATGGAACCGTCATGCAGGTCCTCCTGTTTATTTCTCAGTGCATTGGCAGTTTAGGTGCAGTTCTGGCATGATCCAGAAAGGCCTCAGCAGCACTCTCCATTAGTTTGGCTGATTCAGGATTGTTAGCCATTTTTAATTTCCCATTAGACCCACAAAAGCTCTATTCATGTTCTCTCTCAGGTAACTCATTAATTTGCTGTGATGCATATGAGATGGTGAGTGAGGGCCTCTTGCCAAGAGTTGGTTAGCATTTTATGCATAAAAGAAATACAGAGTGGAGCAGATGGTTGCATTAGGGACTGATGATACTGACACAATGTAGCTTGTGAATATGTCTGTGTGTTTGTGTGTGGGTATGAATAAATTACATACACTCTATGTGCGTGTATTATATTAGGATATTAGGGAGTGATGATGTGTGGAGATCCCATATTCATGTCTTTGCTGTATCTGCATGATATAGTCCTGCATACTCAGTTTGATGTTTGTGAATATACGCTGTTAACAATCCACTACTGTCTCTTCAGGTTAAGAATGAATTTGCACGACTGTAGAGAATGAAAGCAAAAATCAAACTCTGAGAGCTGCATCAAACCTGGCAATGTTTGGGCCACAAAGAAGGGGAACGCTTGCTCATGTAGATGGCACATTTTTGCCTATAGTGTCAGAACAAGTGAGGTCTAACAGAAGGCTTGGCCAGCCCCACACTGCAGGACTTCGCTTTCATTAAACTCCATGTGAGTCTCAGCACGCCTGCCTTTGTTCAGCCTGTTCTCTCCACAGTACCACCGTTTTTCCCTTTTCTGTGTACAGTTGGAGTACCACCGCATGACTCTGCTTTATAAAGGTACTGTAAGGTAAGTTCAGTCTGTGGTGGATGTGATATGCAGTCTGACAATCTGACATAATAAATCTAAACTGTTTGTGTCACATTTACTTACTAACTGACTAACTTATTTTTGTTTTCCATTAACACCCAGTCAATTATTTTGATTATAATATATGTGATTATAAAATGCCAGAAATTTGTGAAAAATGCTCAAATTATCCAGAGCTATAGATGACTGGTCTTCAAATTGCTCGTGTCCTACAGGCACCAAGAGTTTAAAACCCAAAGATACTCTGTTTACACTGACGTAAAACAGAGAAAAGCAGCAAATCTTCACATTTTCAAAAAGTTGTGGCATTTTTAATTTATAAATGGCTTAAATGATTAATCGCTTATTAAAAATGTTGGTGATTAATTGTCTGTGGATTGGCTAATTGATTAATTGACTAATAGTTTCAGTTCCTTGTGGATTTATACCTGTATTCATGGAGGTTTGTGATCAGTTAGAGGGCTCAGCCTTGAGGGTCGATATCAATATTTTTTAAATTAACTGGCCAATGACACAATATATTGGCACAACATAATGGCTGATATTCAGGTCTTTGAATAATAATTTTATTACAGTGAGTGCATTCATAGCTAGATAGATCAATGCACAAAAAGACAGATCAAGTGATTCTATGTTGTGCCTGTCCGTTTCCCGCAGATCTTAACCTTGGCAGTGTAGACAAGCCTCTGTTAGCATTTAGACAACAGGATTTAAATTAAATAAAATAAAAAACCTCATAATATTAATATTAGCGATAATAATGATCAGAAAAACAAAATGTCACATTGAAAACTATTATACTGGTCACTACAGTACTACAGCTTACATTCATTGGCTGTTTTGTATACTTCTTTTTACAGCCTACCTCTAAAAAAATGTTTAAAAGACACCCAAGGCAAAATAACTTTATTGAGTGCTCCAATCAAAAGATTTCGAGAGGAAAAGCTTGGATGTCGGTGGTAAAAGTATTCCAAATGGCAGAGATTGATTGTTCGACAAGCTGAAGTGCAAAATGCTGAACCAAAGTGAAGTATTAGATTTAAATCTATCATCCAAACAGCCTCTATAAAGCATTAAAATATATATTTTTCTAATGTGCAGCCTTCTCAAGGATGGTAAAAATATGAGACATGAAAATAGTAATCAGTGGGAAGATGAAAAGAAGCAAAGGAGCCCTCATGGAAAAACCTCTGAGGGGCTGGAGACATTGCAATTATAGAATCTATTGACTTGTGTTTCCCAAGGTATGATCAATTGCAGTGAAATAATGACATCTCTGTGTTGTTTTGACCCATTCACAGTGAAGGCAATTTATTTTGTGTGACAGGAGGCTTGCAAGGGACAACTCAGCTGATGTGTGCCAGAGATCAGGGAGAGGAGAGTTTTCAGCTGGAAAGACGGAGAAGAGGAAGGTCATTACTTTGTACCTCGGCCTCTTTTAGGATGTGCCCCCAAATGTTCTTTTCTTTCAAACCTTTTTAGTTTTTTTTTTTTCTTTTTAGCAGTCAGCCACTCTGATGATCTTCTACAGAGTAACAGTAAATAACACGGATTATTTCTTCCAAGGGCAAATGTCTAACATTAGCTGAGTATATTACATAGCTGTAATAGACCTATAGCTCAGGCAGACAACTCCACTCACAGATGACATGTTCTGCTCTTTGCAACATATATCCAATGCATGAAAATGGCCTTGTAATCCTCTGGGCTTGGAGGAGGCGACATTAGTAAGTGCACCATCTTCATTGCTTTTAAATATAAACATAATGTATATGATAAAAAATGTAATAATACATATATTCGTCGAACTCTTTAAAGTAAAAATGGAATTTGTCATTTGTAAAAGATTCTGGCTTTTGCCTCATATATTTTGTGTTCCTACTAAGGTCAAAGACAGTTTACATGAAATCATATTCTAACATCTCAAATTATGTAGATGCAGGTAACTCCATTCAATTCAATTTTATTCATATAGCGCCAAATCAGATGAGAAGTTATCTCAGGGCTCTTTTCAAGGAAAAACTCCCTTTTAACCCTGGTCTTGCTGTGGAAATGCTGATGAATACTGATGAAACGTCAAATCTTTTTTTTTCGGGGTGAAATAACGTTTAAATTGTGGTTTGATATCATTTTTCATGTTTCCAATGCTACTAATATCACTCACCGCTTTAACCTTCAAGATATTATTTGTTTCTATGACAATATGAGTAACACATCTCCAGAATATGTTGGTAATTTTCATGTTGTTATTTTAAAAAAATGTTTTTTTGGTTCCCAACCTTCTTTCTTTCTTATTGTGATTGAAATTAACTCATTTCTTCATTCTCTTGCTCTTACAAACAGTAAAAAAAGTAATAGGTTCCTAAAAGATTATAGAAATATATTTGAACAAATTACCTTCCTCTTCTGTCTGTGTTATTAATATTATTGTTGTTTATTTTATAAATACCTTAAAGTTGAATATAGTACAGTATCAGAAGTCTTGGATATGTAGTTTTGTTTTGTCCCTGACAGCATATATAAACTTTCTTTGTTGAATAAAGTTGTGAAAAAAAAAAACAAAAAAAAAAACGCACCTTCTACAGTATGGTGCCTAATTGACGTTGCCAATTATACTTGTTTGCTCTGCTTTACTGTTACTCTTTTTAACATCTGTAACATTTAATTAATAACAGTCTGATTCTGGACCTTGATGGATCTTCCCACTCTGCTGAGATACTGAGGAACACTGCTCTTAATCAAGCTAAGTACTTGCTCTGCGCCACAGTGTCTTTATGATGAAGATTTTTAGCTAGCAATGTGGGTGGGACAAATAGGAACAACATGTTTTTTTATTTTGTGAGCGGGTGACAGAATTTATTTTATAAGCAACGTACCATTCTAATCTACATTAAAGTAAACCTCACTGGCCTTGTTGCAAAAATACTTGAAATTGATTAATTTTAAAATATAAACAAATATCTTGACCCCAGTCCATGACAGGGTTTTTGGCGCTTTTAAGACTACTGTCACATAGAAAAAGTTTGAGTCACCCATCCCTCTTCCTGGCCTCACTCTATCCGTTTCTTTTCTCTTTTTCGTCACTAGAGATGTTGGAAATCATCTTTCCATAGGGCTTTCACTAGTCATTATACTGGTGTCTCAAAATTAATGTAGTAATGATTTATTGATGCTAAAATGCTACACGTAGCACCTTAATCAAAGGTAAAATGTTTAGCATATAAATAGAGCTTTCCTCATGGACTTGTAAGTGAATATCTGGTTGGGAGTAGCAGATCGAAGTGATCATCACATGGTTGTGCTTTCTACCAAAATGCTCTTCAAAATGAACTCCTTTCTTACACGCACACATCTGTATTACGCTGTGACACAGACAAATGGGACAATGGGGACAGTAGAAAAAGTACTGCAAGTCCTCTCGGCTGTTCACAGAAAACGATCCATCAGTTCTCCCGCCGACCCCTCTGCCTGTGCGTCTGCCTTGTCTGCAAATCGCTTAAATCCCAATCCCAATTCCACCCACACATCCACCCTGACTTTATTGCTGCTTTCTCCCATGACTGAATGGCACATCTTGGGCACACAAACCTGTAATCCTTCTACAGGAGGAGCGTGAAGATAAGCTGAGGCTAACTGGTACCACTAGCTTGGCAAAAAGGTCAGTCTACACCCGTCATCTACAACCTGCCAGACGACTCAGTTCTTGAGATAAATGGATGTACTGTAGTTCACATTCTGTCCATGTGGCAAGTGTGGTGTATTGTGTGTTTAATAAAAAATTAACCAAAACACTTAACCTCTAAAGTGTTAAATCCCCGCTGGTTAGTTCCAACCTGAGACTGAGACACAGATGTGTCTGGCATATGTTATCACGATTTTCAAGATAATGTTGCTCAAGAGAAAGCCAAATAATTTTGCAGTGTTTTGGGTTGATGCACCTGCAGTTTGGGCACAGATAATTTAAATTGTGAGATATTTGCCCGTCCAGATATTTGCCCGACAGTTTACATTTATTGATTCATTGATTCCAACCTTCAGTCTTCAAGTAATTCTTGTAAATGTGATGATGATACAGTACTTATGAGTTTAAAGAATAAAGGCTGGCGATATTCTATATTTATCTTATTGTCAGCAAATTCCATGAGAAGACCAAAATCAATCAATTGATCCTACTGTGCTAACAAGTATAGTCTGTGACGCAAAAGCCTGATATACCTTGCTCTGTGCCATTTACCTCCATTGTTGTGCAAAAAAACAAATGAGCCACACAAAGTGACATGATTATAGATGATTATTTTGAGTCAGTCCCACATACATCATCCAGGTGCCATAACTACTCACTAGTGCACCTAATGTGTATTAATCCACAGCTGAAAATAGTCCCAACACATGCACACCCTGACATTTGCTCCTGTTTAAGTAATGTTTTCTGAAAACTACAGTGCTCAGCAGTGCTAGGAAAATACTTAGCCTACAAAAACCTCTTTGTGACCTTTTTTTCAAGGATTACAGTGATCTTTTCATTGGATTTGTTGACAATAAGAACAATAAAGAATAATGCCAGCCCGTGCGTATTATGTATTTACATACTGTAAACATTACAGTTAAAATACCCTGGGGTTAAAGTCACAGATACTGTGCTCCCCACACCTCTTGTACTTGTGAAGTCTCTGCTTCCGGCCTATTTCTGTATCTGTGAATCAGAAACTGTCGTGTAATTTAACACGTAGCACATCACCCATCCTCTTAACGGTGTGTATTACTTCTTCATCAGAGCAGTTTTAACAACGTACACATACACAAACACGACTTCATTTGGTTTGGCGGACTATATCTTAAGGCTAAAGCCGAGGTGATACCTCATCCTTTACAACCTTAAACCTAATAAGATTTTTTTTCTTGAGCGCATATTTTTATCTCCACCTGTTTTACACCATTTTCACCTTTGAATCGCTTGTGAATCACAGTGGGTGATCGTTAATAGTTTGTCACACGTTTTTAAATTATCATACGTGTGACAAACCCTGCAAAGGTCTTAACATGGCAACGCTATCAAATATGTCTTGTCATAAGTGGAGTAGTGAGAGGGGGACTGGCAATCACTCTCTTGCTCTCTCAGCGATGAAGGACTAAGGAGTGATAAGAAGGAAGCACACATTTCATGATGCAGTTTCTTTAATTAGTCGCCAGAGTCTTGAGAAAACAAAGCAGGGAGAGGAGGAAGGAGGAAGAGATGGAGGGAGATGAGGTTGTTAATTCCACTGCTGTCTGCTTGCATTTGAGTACTCATTAATCTGAGACAGGGCACACCCTGTTGTCTTGCCGAGCATCTTTTATAAAAACCAGCATTAGCACTTCTGCTGCATTGAGAAATTGTCAGTGATGTTTCACGGGAGAGATGTGCGAGAAGAGGGAGAGGGAGTGATGGACGCCTGTAGCATACTGAGCTTCTCCGCTCTCCCTCCTCACAACACTCGGGGCCTCCTAGCCAGCAAGTGAATCCATAACACTTTTCCACACAAGTAGAGCTCCTGGGCTGTGACCTTCAAAGTTTACTACGAATAACAATCGAGTGTGACCACTTCGATGTTAAACGTATGGGTTTTACAGTTATGAGTTATTGTTGGCAAAGATGAACGAGCTCGCTCCATTTGTTTTGCCATTAGCGCTGATGTTATATCAGGAGCAATTTAGACATATTTTCTTTTCCCTCAATTAGAGTAATGTAATCTATGTTTACAGAATACATCTCCATGCACTAAAAATATCCATTGTAATTGGTAGCCAGACAATTAATTTAGCACACAATAAGTCAATGGAAATTGAACAAAGGGTTATGTTTGTGTCATTAACTCGGTGCAATTGGCAATTTATATGCTCTGTGTTGAGCTTGTGAACATCATCTACGCATGCATGCATATTCATTACTGTGGCCACTCAATTCACAGAGCAAGAAGTCTGAACAAAGGTGAATGAGAGGCTGAACCCTCTAACCATCCATCATTATGCCTGCTAGAGGTACTCTGGGTGTGTGTGTGTGTGTGTGTGTGTGTGTGAGTAACGGTGCAGAGAGTTTCTCCTCTCTCAATCCTCTCTCCACTCTACCTGAGGCATTGGCAACTCCTCTTCTCCTGGAGCCTTGTCAATAACACCTCTGCCACCTCCATTTCTGCCCAGAGGAGAGCACCGCTCAGCTGGGTCCAGGGCGCAGCCAGACCCCCCCCTCTCCTTCTGCCATTAATCCACTCCTTCGGCAGGCAGAATCCATCTCCCCTCAGCACCTGTTTGACAGAGGGTAAAAACAGGGATGAGATAGCAGGGCGCGGATCAATCCCTTCGATCCCCTTCACCATCTCAGCAGTCATTCATCAGGCAGTGGTTGTTGTTGTTGATGTTGGTGTTGTTGTTTGGCTTGACACTGCCCCATGCTCAGTTACTGAAAATGGGGCAGTTGAATTATACACATCGAAGGGTAAAAATAGTTGGGGCATGTTTTTCATAGGTATGTAAAAAAAAAAATTAATTAAATAGTATAAATATTTAAAATTTTTCAGATTTTTCTTTTTCTGGTTTCTGGAGCTGAAATGATTAGTATGTTAATTGACTAGCTGATCACCTGAAAATGAATCAGCTAAATAATACCAATGGCTCTCTGGTTCCAGATTTTCAAATGTAAAGATTTGCTGCTTTTCTTTGTCATGTATGATCTTTTTCCAGTGTTGGTCGGAAAACAAAACAAGCAATTTGAAGGCTTCACCTTGGACTGTGGGAATTTATGTTTTGTGATATTTTACTATGTTTTGCCATTTTATAGAAAAAAAATTGAATTTAAATAATTGCTCATCACAGGGCAGGTTTTTAAAAAGATGAACGGCAGTAAAAATAATTTCATAAACACAACAACTTACAAAGTTAAAGGGATCTGAAAGGGTGGAATAGTCAATCTATTGTCAAGTGCAAATAACAGGGGTGTAATAGCACACAAAATTCACAGTTTGGTATGTACCTCGGTTTTAGGGTCACAGTTCGGACAGTACTTCTGTCAGATGTATGCTTGTATGTAGTTCTTGAATAGTGCAAGTTTGCAGGACCGGACTTTAAATTTCCCACTTCAGTGATGTAGTGGGCCGTCACTGTTAAGTAGCTCTCTGTAGCCCTGGACATCCATCAGTGGTAAGCGCAACTGCCAGTGAAATTGATAATTCTTGAACAACTGCATATTGTAGCGGGGCTCAAGCACTTTAACCATATGCTTAAATCCTTCATTCTCTACATCCGAGTACGGTCGCATATCTGTAATGATAAACACTCCTGTAGCATTAGTTATTACTTTGTTGGGTCCGAATCTGCAGTGTGGGGGAGAAGGGCTCGCCTTCCAGTCTCGGGTGATGCCGTTGTAAATGATTTAGCATGTTTGAAGTATTTCCACAGACATACCCGACTTCAGTTGAATAATGTCGGCATGCAGTTTTCGTCTGATCCACTAATCTTGCCATTTGGATGGCAGCGACACTATGAACTTGACTAACCTGGCTAACTGGGCTAAGCTTACTAGCATGCTACAGCTGAAAGACGACAACTGGTGCACTTTCCGGGTAGAACTCGCGCTCTAGAATTTCTGACATAAACAGAGTATTTTGACAGTAACTGTTTGGGTTATAGGGTATATATCGAACCGAACGTCCTGCACCGAATGGTTCGGGATGAATACACCTACCGTTACACCCCTAGCAAAAAAATTTGTGAATTATTCATCAATCGGCAGATTAATCTATAATTAAATTAATTGTGACTTGTGGCCTATTGGCATCATAACTTTAGTGTAAAAATGTAGCTTTGTATGGTTGTCAGGCAGGTCTTTGAGCACTCAAGGAGAAACACTCAACTTCAATTAGAGGTGAAATGAGTTTTACTGTATGTGTTTGCAGTAACCTGTATGCCCTAATGTTCCTGTCCCTGTCACTATGCCCCTTGCTTTTAATGATACAGTACCCGGTGCAGTGCAGCTACTGCTGACAAGATGGGACGGCAGCTCTGATGTTTGTCCTTTGTCTGTCCCCAATAACACATTGCAGCTTTAAAATGATTGGTGACGGGTGGGGCAGCAGCTCTCCTCCAACCTGACTTCAAGGTGCAAGTGAGAAGAAATGATAAATGACATCAGTAAAAAGCAGTCGGATGTACATGGGACTGCTTATAATGTAAATACATATACATATAAATGTAGATACAAAAACAGACCAAAAAATTGAATATGATATCCTTAGTAAGTAAACTGAAGAGTGTCAAAAACACACTTTATTTTTTGACATGTTGTTGACAACACACAATTACAATAGTAATTGTGTGTTTTTTTTATTAATCTGTTCTCTAAGTAGAAATACGGTGTGAATTGGATTTTATTTAGTCATACAAATTGGTCATCAAATGGCAGGGTTTTAAAAAGATGAACTCATAAGATAAAATAATTTCATAAACCCAACAAGTTACAAAGTTCAAGGCATCTGATTGGGTTGAGTGCAAATCATGTTTGGGATGATTTAGAATTGCAGGCGAGATGTTTCATTGCTCTCTTGTCACTTGCAGGGACACGTTTCTCACATCTCATGAAACCTGTATGATACAAACATACATACTAGTCAAACAAAAGACGGGGCAAACACAAAAAATGCAGAAAAAGAATTGAAGATCAAGTCTGATTAAAAGCCTCGTGTTGTAACCTTTAGGGAGATCATTCCACTGCCTGTTGCGTGCATTGCAGCACAAAGAGTCTGCAACATCTTAATGATCCCAATGACCATTCAGCCACAAAAAAGCATCAGTCCTGCTGCACATCATCAAAAAGCAAGAAGAAACAGCTGCAGCCAAGGCTGCACCACACATGATCCTGGATGACTAAAAAGGCTGTGAACTCAAGATAGCAGCCTTTGTTGGAGGGATGAAAGGGAGCATTCGAAATGCACAAAACCTTCAGTCTACAAGTGAGGTCTGGAACTTTACTTTAAAGAGGAATTAATGAAAGACATCAGTGTGCCCTTTATTCTCTGCCCTGATGAAACCATCAAGATGGTGAAGAAGCTGTTCTCTATTTGTGTAGAAATACAAGTTGGTCTGTATTTTATGTCTAGAATGTCTCATCATTAAAATCTCACAATTTGTTGTTGTTGGAGAGATTTTATTATGCAGCTTTTAAAAACTGCAATAGTTTTTATATTAACATTTATTCAAATGACTGCGGCATGTGAAATATGCATTAGTGCTAAACTCACTAAGAATCCACGCCTGCCTCTCCAGCTTCACTCAGGGTTTACTTGGTTTACCTGGTCTTAACTGTCATGCACAACAGAACCCATAGGAGAGAGGGGACTGGATAGTTCTTAGTAACACAGTTTTTTAAAGAACAATATGTAGGTTAATGTAAAAATAAGACCATATTTATCACTTTTGACTGAAAAGGCTAGCAGTTTTCCCCTGCATCTTTGTGCTAAGCTAGAATAAATATGGATGATGTTGATATTGATCCTCTGGTCTGACTCTGGGTAAGATGGTAAACAAGTGTGTTTCCCAAAATGTTAGACTGTTCCAGCATTTTCTTTTTGGGAAAAATACTGCATGAGTTGTCCGTGCTCTGCATTGAGAGGTTCTATCACATGAGGCTGCTCGGAGGAGCAGATGTCAAAGTTATGGGTGTAATCAAACCTGGAACATGTACAGGTATACAGTAGCTGCAGTGGTAGTAGTAGCAGCAGTGGTAGAAGGCCTTTTACTAATAGAAGAGACTTATTCTTTCACTGCTGCAACTGTTACATTACTGTATTTGTTACTTTTAAAAAGAAGATATTTAGCAAGAAACTCATTAATTATAATCTTAAAGCTACAGCGTATTAAAGTACATTGTTAGTTCCATCCTCCTCCCCATCAATTAGGCAACTTCCTGTCCCAAAACGTGCCACTCAATGTCATTTCAAGCAACCTTGAAATGACATACACCAAGAACCAGAGGTTACTATCCATGCTAAAAATATAAACCATTATGTTCAAATATGTTTTTTCTGCTTGCTGTTTTCGTATTGCTTCCTGCCATTGTTGCTCATTGCTGGTGATGTCCACTGCAAATACTGTACGCCCTCAGAAATTGTGTGCTGCTTTTAAATATGCTACAGGGGCTGATTTGCCATCTGGTACAGGATAAGGGACGGCTGTAGCTGAAGTGGTAGAGTGGGTCATCCATTAATTGTGGAGTTGGTGGTCCTGTCTACATTTCCAAGTGTCTTTGAGCAAGACACAAGAACCCCAAAATGCTCCCATTGTGGGTGAAAATATTTGCTGCCTTTGTACACATGCGTCCAAGTTAATGTAGGTAATGGACACGCTTTCATGGTGGGTGCTGGTTGAGCAGCACAGATACAAAAAGGTAGAAAATATTGTATGTCAGATCCGTCATTAGACTGAATTTAAAGAATATACTTTGGCACGTTGTGCATTTCGACCTTTGAGCCGACAGTGACAGACTGATTTTGCCTGCGTAGCTGGGATCACTTGGTCAGGTCAAAAGAGCAACACCAAAATAAATTAATTCTTATTTACTGTATGAGTGGTACACAAATATGAACTTGGTTTATCTATTTTTGGAGAGTGTTGCCAGTATTTTCTAAGTACCATATGTCTTTTTGTGCAGTGATGTAGAGTGTATCTACTTCATGCATGCAAAACAACTGGTGTCTGAGATGCCCTTGTGTGACGGAGTGGGCCATCATCACACCCCGGTGTGATGTGCAGGCTTTCACAGTGTGCTCTGGGTAAGGTGAGAAAACTGGGAAGTGCTATGATGTACTATGTCAAGAGCTCAGAGGGCTGCTTTGAGCCATGAGATGAGAAAGATGACAGTACAGATGAAAGTGTTTCACTATATTAAAATGAAAGTTCTGAATAAAACAGATGGTGAAAGAGTTTTAAATTTACAATAGGAATTCAGGGTGGTTTGAACAGCCGGTGTTTCATCCTGTTTATTTGAGGACCAATGGAGACAAAAAAAATAAAGATTGAAACTCACAGCAGCAGCATAAATTGTGTAGTACGTCATACGGTGGAGGCTAAATCATAGTTAACACAAGTTGGCAGTGGACCTTTAAGAGTGCCCAGTATTAGCTTTTGGGATTGAAGCGAGGCATGCCATGGGGTCTGATTCAGCTCTTCAGTAACCCACTAGTGTTTTTCTCATTATTCATCATTATTTCATCGAAGAACATAAAAGTAATATGTTTCCAAGCTTTTAATGACTGGAGCAGTCTTGTTTAAGACGTGACAGACTTGTTGGTGTCTGTGATAAAAGGTGTGATTGCTTCAATAAAAAGAGACCACTAAACCCCAAGGATTGGAGTTAAATAATTGGACCAATAACTTTTGCTGAAGTTTCCCCTCTCTCCCTATACCATTTATATGCTAACCATGTCCCCGAGGGTCCCTCCCTTTCTGTTTAATTTCAGCTATCCCTTTTTAATCAATTTACTTTTATCTCACAGCACTTTCAATGTCAGATACATTCTATTTAGTTTTTTAATCAACGGTACATGTGTGTGAAGCATCAATTATTTATTCAAAAAGGAGCCACAGAGCCACGTTCGCATGGATTAAATAGTCTCTCACCCAGAGAAGATTATGTTTTCTTAGAGTAACTGAATGTGATGCTTGGTGCGGTTCATTGGCTCGTGAGGTCAAAGTCAAAAGAAACAGTCTTCCCTGACGGAGAAAGAGAAAGGGAGAGACAGACCGAGAGGGACCGGGCTGGGCATGCTGCAGGGGACGGGAGATGAAAATACAAACAGCGAGGAAGCGGAGAGTGAGAAGACAAGCTCGGGATAAAATCAGCTAGTTGGTAGTCACAGTGCAGCACAGAACAACATAACCTTGCTGTTTTGATGACAGGTTACTGTAAGGATGGAGCATACACTGAGAGCAGGTCTGTAAATTGACTCAAATTACACCACGAAGAGCTTAAAAAAAAAAAATCCATAGAGTGGCATATCATAGCTGGGGATGTAATGTGTTGTATGTGATGCAAATCTGAAGTATCTAATGTGCCCGCCTAAGTATCTTGTACTATACAGTGCCAAGAGAAATCCCCTGTGGCCCTTTTAAGTAAAGTATTTAGACTTCTCATGACTGGGATGGAGGCACTGGCTTACATAAATACACTCTCAGGTTGCCCCACCATGGGTTTAGGGGCAAACCACCCACACTCGATTCAGTTCCTTCCAGTAATCAGCGCTGTCTCATTTGACCCATTTAGTGTAACATTATGCTTACCCAGCTGGTATGATTTCAGCCTCCTTTGCCCTCCCCTGCTATTTCCTCCCAAGCAAACTACCCAGATGAGAAATTCAAGGTACTGATGAACAGACAGGCTGTTAATAAACCTTTAAGCCTCCAGAACATTAGCCCTCCTCTACCTCGCTGCTATTCCCCTAATGGAGGTGCCAGAGCCCTGGCCCGATGCAGCAGCTGCAGCACCAGGCTGCCTCTGATCTGTGTGACCCCCAGAGAGGGGTCCAGGGGCCTGGCTGCCTGTGGGGAACACGGATCAATCTCCTTCATGTCCTGAACCCTGCCCTCTCCACTCATTACATCTCACATTCACCTACCAGGGGGTGGTGGTGATGGCGAGTAAACCTCCCGTTCGACACATTCGGTGACTCCTAAGGAGAATGTGGAAGGTTACTGCACTTTTATTGCATGACATTTTGCAGCGGTGTGTCTTGGTGTTATTGTGTGTAATCAGCTGATTCAGCTGCTTGAAGCTGGAGGATTTTAAGAGTTAATAAACAGCTCTCCAGCATGTCAGCTGTTTAATTGCCTACAGGATGACTAATTCTATAGTCAGTCGAAGCAATGGTTTATTTTCATCATTTAGGAGATACAGTGCATCAACTTGAAATTTCTTGCAGCACCCTTCACAACGTTAACTATTAATGAATAACAATAAATAACAATGAAAGCAATTCATTTGCTCCAGTAGGACCAGTGTTCAGTGCTTTAATAGTGTGGTTTTGTCTCAGGTTTTTTAAATGTTTTCTACAGATAAGTAGTAATTAGTTACACCATAAAAAAGGTGGAACAAAGTCATTGCTTTGGGACTTACAAGTTAAGTTTCAAACTAAACTTTGATGTTTCATCATTAGGGGATCCTAACCGAACTAAATGTTGTTAAAAATGTCAACAATGGAGTATTAGCAATGGTAATAATAACTAAACTAATAATATATCCATGTTGAATCAAATCTTCACCCTTTGCCAGCCCTGCACAGTCTGTGGCACAGGACTCATGTTAGCAGACCCTAGCAGAAAAAATATCCTTTCACTATCGAAGACTCACGCTTTGTAGGCTTTAGAGTTGGCATTTAAACGTTGGCAGGTTTCTCCTTTTAGAGAACAGCGGCTGTGGTCAGTTTGAATTCATGTCAGTTACAATTTACTCCAAAGGTAACAAGTTGTCACTGCAGAAAAAAACATCTCAAACCCCCCCTGCAGGATAATCCCCTCTGTGCTGTTCAACGTTTTACTCAGTATGTTCCACACGGTCAGGTTTTGCCAAGATGTCGCTACAGACGCTGCTTGTGTTTGTTGCTCACTAACAAGTGTGATGAGTCAGTGATGTTAAATTCACTCGATTTTAAGTCATAAAAAAATACAGAACACAGACTGTGACACCAGAGACACTCTGTTTGAATGGTATCCATTTAATAACACTATCTTTGCAGATATGTTCTAATTTTGCCACAGTTTGGTTTCCAATTATGAATGAGACATTAGTGCAGTGGAGATCTACTTTTGATCTGGGCATCACCATGAATGCATCAGGCAGAAAAATGATAGGGCATTCCACACTAAGAAAATGTGCTAAAGTGCAGCAGCATTACACCTGCAGAGGTGGATTTACCCTGTATTCAGATTGTCCAGCTGTGTGAGCTCAAACAAAGCCCACTTCATCATAATGGAGCTCTGTCACAGTGGATTGAAGGCCCTTGTAATGAATAATTACAAGGGGAAGGGGAAGGAACATGGCAGAATACAAAACAAAGAGGGAGTGTGGAGGGGGGCAACTGTCGAGAAAACAGGTGTGTGCCATGAATTATACATCTGGAGAAATGCCATACTTCAGATGAATGCATTTCAGAGTGTCTTGTGCTTGCTTGTGTTTGCACTCACAAAGGTAGATGAATCCAAGACATGTAAAATGGTAAACAAGGCTAAAAGATATACTGAAGTGGTCATTTTCGAGGAACATGGCACATTTCGAGATTTAGTTAGTGATGCAATCCACCTTTGGGGTATTTTTTTAAATTATGCTACATAGAGATTAATTAGAGAGGACACATGCACTGCATGCACACACTGCCATGCCTGTGCAATGGTGCTCTCTGTTAATTACACACAAACACAAACCAAACGCACACCTACACACGCACACAGCTCTCTCTGGTGTCCTTGCTAGAAGCCATGCACCCTGTGCTGCGGGTCGCAGAGGTGGGAGCAACAAGCCGTGAAGCTGGGACTTCCAGCTCAACAGTTCTACTGGCCCCTGACATCCCCCTCTGGCCCTGATAATAAACCAGCTACTCCTGGACCAAGGGGTACCTGGGTCAACTTCTAAAGAATGATGACCCAACAACGCTTTCCGTCCTACAGGTCTGGCTACAAAAAGCAGCCAGATTAAATTCCTGCATTGACTGAATCATGCCCAGTGATGCCAAGCTAAAACCCTCTGGCTACATGGCATCACTTATCACTTTCAATGGCACTGGCTATGTCCACTGCGGTACAGGCAGATGGTTTGCAGGCACATTAGACACATTATTGTGAAAACAGTAATCAAGAACAACATAATATAACCATATTTACAACACATCCTCCCTTCCCAATACAGCAGATGATCTGATGAGATTTTGGAACACCTGGCTGCATAAATGTGCGTATTTGGGAAAACATTTTCTTCTTCTTAATTGCCCCTCACACGTGGGTTTGTGTTACCCTAAAATGTGTTTACAGATAGTTTTAAAGGTATGCTTTCCTGGCATTATTGTGGACATTTTTCAAATACAATCATTGTTGGAAAAAGAAAATGCTATTCCTCTGTCCTCAACCATTACAACAATTTCTACTACACCCACTTCACTTCAAAAACTGCACACCGATCAAGAAAATGTGCTGATTAAATAAGCAGTAAGACATGACGAGATGTCCTGATATAGTAAAATAATTGACAAAGTAGAGTAGAAGGTTTCTACAATGCAAAAAGAGACTTCTATCCACCAAGGCCATTGTTTTCTTGTGTCAGGACACCTCAAGCTCACCTCGTTCTGAACAGCCATTATCACTTTTACAAAATGTGAAAATAAGATGTTGTGTTATAGGACAAAAAATGTATTGAAGACAGTAATAGAGCTCGGCTCATATGTTGGCCAGGCCAATATTGGCTTATAACAAATATATTTATGTCGGCCATTAAGTAATAAGAAATTGCAGCACAGAAATCCCAAACGTTGACAGTAAAGACAGTAAACCGCCTGGCTAACACCAAGCTACCTTAACTTATTAGCACAGCTCCTGTAAGTCCTGCTTCCATGACTTGGCTTTTTGGCTGTTAGTGTTTTCTTATAAGGGACAATAATTTCAATAAATATTTGTTGTAATAATGTGAAGAAAATAGGTGGATTGAGAAGGAGAGGGATTATAACATTACCTAAGATATTGGCTAACGTAGCTGACAAGCAAATATTAGTTAGCGAACATGGCCAGGGTTATAGCCAGGCTACATTAACTGTTAGCCTGTCTCTGCTAATACTGAAAAAAGACCCTAACCCCAACTGTAGAAAGCAATTAATCAAACAAAAAACTTGAAGCAATATTTGTACATGACCATTACAGAAAAGGGTAACAGTGCTTGAAACGTTGCTGCAGGCAGTGTACATTGTTTTCTTCTGTTTTTTTGACACTCACAAACTGTTGCCTCTATGTTTGCAGTGGGTGTAAGCCGCAGTGTTCTTGCAGTAATCTGCAAGCCTGTTACGTTAATACCAGGGTGATCAATACAAGAAATTCAACTTGTATTGATTCTGATGTTTACAATAGTACTGTATAGGCTATGTTTACAATTAGCTGTTCATTTGAGGATGACAGCGATGCAAAGTGACATCATTGAAATGTGACAAGCAGATGTGTCCGCTGCATTAAGACAACCCCAGAAGACAGCTGCGTGGGGGAGTGCAATGACTCATATTTCTTATTTCTGCTCCCAGGGATACCTGCACAGAATAAGGTGGAGTGTAATGTCGACAGTGTCAGTAATTGGTTGCCTTTCAGTCGTTCTTATGCTGTGATTTGAATATGATCATCCATTCACAATCCGGAGTAAAATCCCCCTCATGTAATGACACAGGGTTTCCAAGATGGAGGTCTTTAATCCCTCTTTTTGTTGAATTGTGCAAGAACTTCACGATTGGTGTATGTATGTGTGTGTATTTATGCACATATGCACCCACCAAGGACATTATGCTGTCTAGGGCTGTCTCCTGCCTTACCTCCGCCATCTTCTGCCCGTCCTTGACAGATCGCATGGATATTGGCTGCCTGATTAAGAAATAACACCTACCATCAAGTTGATAGAGGAGCTCTGAGGAGCCAGCGTCTATTCCTCTCTCTCTGGGATGTTTACATCCAATCCTCCAGGTCGTCGTCTCAGCAATGATCATGTATTCAGTGGGGATTTGGGGGGGTGGAGGGAGACGGGATGTAAGTGCTCCTACGGGAAATAAGGGTCACCTCTTTAATCTCCGACGTGGGGGATCTCTCCAGCCTGTGTACGGGATGTGAGTGTGTTGTTATTCGGCACGTTGTATAGCCTGCCTGCCAGCCGTTCAGTGTATACATTACATATTTGTTGTCGGCAATCTCACAGTTAGTACCGATTCTCTTGCTGATGGAATAATAAGGGAGGTCACAGGCTGTTGGTGTGTAATACAGACCTTGCTGATTATCCTGTGGATTATTGGATACATTATAGGAGGTTCACTTCAGACTGGAATAAGGAAACTTGCTGACGACATGTAATTGTCCAGAATGTATTTGTCCAACTGACTGAGACATTTGCTTGGATGAGATCAAAGTAGTAACAGGCTCAATAAAAGAGATAATTTAAGACTAATACCTATGAAGTTGGCACTTCAAAGAAGAGTCTGTTTTGCCTCATTTATTTCATTCCACCTGGTGTTTTGTGGAGAATATCCTTGCCAGAAAAAATGACTATCTATGTTTATGTTTGGTAGCAAATAGGAAGTTGTTGCTGCAAAAGGTCTGTGGGAGCAGGTTGGGATGGATGGATGATGTACGAAGAGATGTCCCGAGCCGTATCGGGGCTAATCCGGGCATATTTTAATGGCTCTGTATCAGTTAAAATAAAGCCAATCAAAATCCGGTTGTGTACTGTACTGTACTGTTTTGTCCACCTCAGCCTGCTAGTGTTACAACGCTGGTTTCCGTAATGACAGCCGGGCTCTACACTGCAAGGATTTCGCTCCATATATGAGTGAAAATTAAAGTGTATGAATGTAAAAAATTACACCGGAGCAAGTCTGAATTCTGACCGAGGATGGCAAAACCGATGCATTCGCTAAACTCCGACTCTAATTCTCTCTTTCTTATTAGCAAACAGCAGTGTACAAAACAGAGTGAGCCGTCTTCTCTTAAGTGGATCGCGTCACATCAATTTCAGGAGTCACATTCTCCAATTTTCTTTCATACTTTCATTCATATCCTATCAATAATTTAAGCTTATTAACTTTATGATTTTGAACCATAATCTTCGGTATTTGGATTAAGTAGCTTGGGAAAAATAAGGTGTGCCAAATTCAGTAGGCTACAGCTGTTCCAGATATATGTGATCAGCATTGTATATCTTCTGCTGCTATGTAAATATAAGTATCGGCTCGGACTCGGTATCGGCAGATACTCATTATTAAAGGACTAGGATCGGGATCGGGGCAAGAAAAACGTGATCGGGACATCCCTACCGGAGACAATTGGTCCCCTTTTACCATAAAGATGATTATTGACTTTCTCTAACTTAAAGGTTAGAGTCCAATTTTGGAAGTCTGTTTTAATGCAATACTCACACTCAATATGTATGTGAGTGAGTCATTGGTCACTGTAATTATTCCTCCTCTCCATAATGTCTGGGAGGTGATATTTTCATACTGTAGAATGACTACACTGTATGACAAGGGGGACAAAATCCACACCCCTCTGTCTGTGCAAATATGCTTTCTAAAGTTCATTAAAGCAACCAAAAACTCTCTCAATATACCAGCCCAGTGTCCTAGGCTGAGTCCTCATCTCATGATTTATATCCAGTGCCAACACTCCTGTGCCAATGCAGGAAGTAGTGTGCTCTATATGTAGTGAGGTGGATTGTAAGGGTGTGGAGGTTGTGGTGGTTGATGGGCATGTAGTGAGTGTGACCCTCATGCAGGAGATTTAAAAAAAAAAACATTGGGCCTGAACGATTTGTCCAGTACTGAGATTCTTATCTTGTGATATAGTTGCAAAGTATACATGCCGTTAAGATGGATTTGCCTTAACTTAACCATACCTTATCTGTAATTTACTTCCCATAACCACAATCCTTTCTCTGTTCAGGCACCAGATCAGCAAAATGCATATGCAGGCTATGTTATCTAAATCCCATCACCAAAATGTTTTATTAATATCTATAATTTGGGACAAGATCTATTTCCTAAAATGCAATGCAGTGCCTAGAGTGGTTTTGGTTGGTAGCATGTTTATATCGGTGGAGTTTTCAAGGTAGCTTACATAGTTCTGCTCCTGTTGAGCGCATTACCTCAATTGCCACCTACCCACCAGTTGACAGCCAGAAATGTTCCCTGAAGAAAAAGGAATCTACATATAATAAATGGAAACATTTTAGACTACTTGTTGATTATATGTCCAAATGGCAGAAGAGGAAAACACGAGTTAAGTATATTGCATTATACACTGTGTCAGTGAAAGTGGAAGAGAAGCTACAGAGACGATCAAAACACTCAGCAACACTTGTATTTTTCCTTCAATAATATTTCTACATTTCTTTACAGCAAACAGCTCCACTAATGCTGAGTATGGGTGTGCTGACAAGCAGTTGTAATATGAATAGTATGTCTTATATTGCACTGTCTTTGGCTGACTTTTCATGCTTATTGGGTCTCTTGCGTATACTGTAATTCCACTGAACAGGAAGTCTCACTCTTCGAAAGTTTGCCCCGGTATTTCTGACTTCACTCCCTCAGCTGCTTTGGCAGCTTTAGTGTGAAATCCTTTGGGAGTTGTTTCTACAAGAGTCACCAGCTTTTTAAGGTCGAAGCTCTTAATTATGCCGGGTGTAAATGAGAGGACTGAAGAGAGAGCTGGCGTGGCTAGCCAGGGGCCCCATGTGAGGGTGACAAAGCTTATAGCAGCTCAGTGGCACTCTCAGCCTCAGGCTCTGCACAGATGAAAAGAAGACAGAAAAAAAGACTGAACATAAGGCATGTATGCTAATGTGTCAACTCAGTAAGCTGGCAAGAGGATGAATAAAGCAGCTTCATCTCTAGCACTGCAACGCAAAGCTGATACAGTGAGACACAGGCATTTTCCTAATTACATACTGAATGTATGCTTTTAGATTTATATGTTGTCTGATTTTGACATTGAATTTTACTTTGAGAGACCCACTGTACTGTATCTCGATGAACTGTCAAACTACAATGAACACTGAATGCAAAGAAACCCAGACACTCGGCTCGAAGTTGCAAAAGCAGCATGGGAATTTACAGATTATGAATAATACAATTAAATAGAAGGACTGAGAAAAATATTACAGTATAATTCATCCAGCTGTATGAGTCTTTAGGAGTGATCTAGCTGTACTGTATATCCACCTCTCTCACTGTGCAAGGTGCAGAACCACAGTGAAAGCAATGTGGCTTCAGTGAACGATTAGACAGAAAAAGGCGAGAGGAAAATTGAACAGAAGGATGATAACAGGCTATCATTTCACAACACATATTATTGTTTGTTTGTTTTTTATCAGTAGAATCACAACATAATAATTTAGTCTGGACAATGAGCAGTACTTCACAAATGTATTCAGTATGATCAGTGCTTTTATGTTTGCTCATATTATTATTTCAAGCATTTTCTCAAATACAGAGTGTGATGCAACAGTCAGGATGAGCCTAACTATAGAGGAAGGAGTCTTTGTCAGTCTGTCTGTCCTTCGATTTTCTCGACAACCATTCATCTGATTGGCTTTACACTTGGCGGGTGTATTGCTGAGGACCCAAGGGAGTGTAGTGTCGAATATGGTACAATTTGGCCAAATGGTGGCACTATAACAATGAACTTTACATTCTGGCCTGTAACTTTTGAACCCTAAGTCTCAGAAACAAAATTCACACCCCGAATGGGCACTGCACTAGTCTAACCATAAAGGAAGGAGTCTCTGTCTATCTGTCTATCTGTCTGTCTGTCCTTCAATTTTCTCGACAACTCTTTATCCGATCGACTTCACACTTGGTGGGTGTATTGCTGAGGACCCAAGGGTGCAGTGTCGAGTGTGAAGTCGACTGAATGAGTGGTTCTGGACAATGCTGCAAGCAGCACTTCCGGGGGCCAACCAATCGGCCTGCTCCGAATGGGGACGCCCCCCAACAACGCTGCAAGCAGCAATACCGCCAGGAGTCAAGCAATTGGCCTCACAGTTACTCACTCCGAATGGCACGAACAGGCACTGCACTAGTAGTAGCTAAATTCACTATACCATTCGCATATTTGTTCGCTATAAAGCTGGAGCAAGCTATCTTAGCTTAGCATAAAGACTGGAAACAGGGGGAAACAGCTAGCCTGGTTCTGTCTGAAGGGTAACAAACTCCACCTAACAGCACCTCCCAAGCTCACATGCTATATCTTGTTTGTTTAATCCGAACAAAAACCAAAGTGTGAAAATGACAAGCTGTGGTTTCACGGGGGGGTTATGTGCATAACTATTTCTTGGGAGGGAGCAGTGACTTCCTGGAGTGTCTGCTGGTTGCCTGGTAACCTCACGGTGATGACAAGACTCTTGTATGGATTACACAAACGAGTGGTATCCATCTTCTCATCTTACTCTCGGCAGGAAGGCACATTTCCCAAAATGCTACTATTCCTTTAAAAGAATGATGCACTAACCCATGTATGAGTGCTGTTAAGGACATCATGGCCTAGCCTACGCTGTCAAAAGGATCACCGTATCAAGGGTTACAAAACTTTACAAATATCAACAGACATAGTCATAAAAACCACTGTATTTTTTATGTATTCTTGTAACAGCACTTGGGATCTGGAGGTTCTCACTGTGGCTTAGATGGCTATGATTTGATTTTAACTGATCTCTAATTGAATCTAAAGAAAAAAAAACTTTAGAAATCTGCTGTTCTTTTCTTCTAAATTGTACTTCTAGTTCATGGTGCCATTATGTGCAGGTGATGATTAAGACGCAATTTCCCCACTTGACTTTTCTTAGAAAAATGTGTCTGACTGGGTGAATTCCATCACCTATAACATTTATTATTAATGCAATAAATAGATTGAGTGAGTGATAATTTTTGCAGGTTTACCTCAGAGGGGTCTGGGTGTCTAATTTTTCAGGTTTGTTTTGGAAGGTCAACGTGTCTAAACAGTGATCTAGGCCAACAAACACAAAGTCTGTGGGTTACAAATTCTTTTATAAGTGCAGGATTCAAAGGTTTCATTTTCACAGGGCTGAAGAATGTGGGGAGCTGGAGTCAGCCAGTGAGTGGGTGACGAAAAGGGAGAAAAATGCGGTAGAGAGGCAGAAAGACAGAGAGAGAGAGAGAGAGTGCGAGATGGAGCGAGAGATAGACATAGAGATGCAAGAGAGACAGTGAGGGAGAGACTGAGAAGTTGAGGGAAAATGTGATTTGGTCTGGGTGTTTTGGGCTGCATGCTCCATTTGCCCTCCCTTACAGAGAGGGAGAGTGACAGGCATTGGCATGAATTGAATCAGTAGATTAAACACCCCCTCCTCCTCCTCCTCTCTCTTCCCATCTCCTCTCTCCCCCTCACCTCCCCTCTTTTTCTCCTCTCCACCTATTCTCCCGTTCCATTGATGGGGGAAATGTGGTGGAGATTGCAGGCAGAGATGTTCTTGCCAAGTGTAGCTAAGGAGCCTTTGTCACAGGTAAGATTGATTGGGTGATTAAATATCCAGCAGTAGAGTATTAGTAGCCACTCTTGACCATTAGTGCCAGGCGGCAGCAGAGATGCATTAAGAAACTGTCTGTGGCAAAGGCAGAACCTCTAAGTTATCAAATCCTCCGTGCTATCATGATGGAATTCAGTCCAGCTCTGTCGCAGCAAAATCGAAGAGTCAAGATAATAAAAGCATAGTCCTTACATCGAGGCCGTCTGTGATAGAAACTGATAACCCTCAGCACACTACTAATACTAAGCGTGTCATCAATACTTAGTCGGACGACGGACGCTACAGTTATGAACAGAAAGTGTCTGCTCCGTACAGCAACAGCAGCCGAGTTGCAGTACAGAGTAGCAGGAGGAGGAGATTTCACTCATTATGTGACGAGAGTAAGGAGAGTTGACCGACAAGACGATGGCGGAGGATTTAACGTTAAAGCTCAAAGTAAGCGCTCTACAGATATTGAGCGTCATCGATGAATATCTTTTCTTGTAAAATGTAATTGGTAACACGAGTGGGAACATTTCCTCACCGTGACATCCCTAATGAACAGCCAGCTGGTCTTGTTTTCTTTTTCATATATGTCAACAGCAAAGATCTGCATGTACATCCCTCTAGATATGCTGAATCAAATCACTCTTGTTGGATGAGAAGCCTATAAATGTAATTTTTGTGCCTGCTGATAGTGCACATGTAGGACCACCCTTAAGTTACAAGTTCTGCTGTTTCAAGATCAACTGCAGAACTTGCAGAATTAATGATTAGTTTTATAACGATTGATCTGTGGATTATTCTCACGATTGACTGTTTAGTCTATAAAATGTCGGAAAATAGTGGGAATAAAATCATCATAATTTTTTTTTACAGCTCAAGGAGTAGTTTCAAATATCTTGTTTTGTCTGTTGTCCAAAGATAGCCAGTATTAAAGATAAAATTTGATTGATTCAATCAAAAATCAACAATAATTGGTAATAGCAGACTCCTATGTAACTTCATACCATCTGAAACTTCACCTTTAAAAAGCTAAGTAATTAAATTCTTCTTCACATTTTTGTATTAAAAAAATCAACAGAATTTTATAAAATATCAGAGCACAGGTAGTACTGGTAAAACAATTTAGGTCTAGGGATTTAGTTACCACTTAGCCTTATGACTGTACCAGCTACTAACAGATACATACGAGAAATACCTTTGACAGGGCGCCCCGGTAGCCTAATGGTCAAGGCACATACCACATAACCACCGTTCGACTCCTGGCTGGGGGACCTTTGTTGCATGTCAGACCCCTTTCTCTCCCCATTGTTCCTGTTTCTCTCTCTACACTGAGTGTCAAATTAAGGTAAAAAGACAAAACATAATCTAATTAAAAGAAACTGCCTTCGGTTGTCAGTCACCAAGAAAAGGAGCAGGCCGGAACAGTGGTGAACTCGACTAACTTTCCGCCGTCGCTCCACTTGTTCCCCGCAGTCCACTCGACTGCGTGGTTGGGTCAACCTGGCTCAGGTCCGCTCCGGTCCTCTTCTCGTTTTAACAACCATGCACTGAGCTCAGCATTGGTTTCAGTTCATTTAGGTTGACAAAAAGACGCAGACAGAAACTAAACCAAAATACTTCAGAGATGAGGGTGGGTTTCAACAAAAAAGATCCTCTCTTCTTCCTCCTGCTTCCCTGACATCTGCCCTTAGGTAAGACCTGTCTCTTGAGATTGACAACCAATCAAAAATAACAAATGACAACCTGTGACCGCAACAAAAAGCTTAATGGAATTCCATCATTACAATGAATACATTTGTTAATTAATTGTCCCACTTGTTCAGGGACACAGTGGCCTGAGAGACTCACTCTGGCATTTACTGTTTACATCTTTATTGCAGAGTCTTCCATTTATCCAGGTATGTCGGAGGAGAAGTGAAATATTCAGAGGAAACACGTTAACACAAGGAGAACATGCCGGTTCTTCTTCATCAGACACATCATATACATGTTAAATCCTCATCAAATATCGTCACCTCATATCTTTCATTATAATACTTTACTACTTATTATGTAGACAACCCACACAACTTATAAAACACTCTCTATTACCATACATTTTCACCCTTTCCACTAAGAATAATCATTTCAATCATTTTAATTGAATTACGACGTCCATTACGTCTTGCTGTTCTCAAGGCATGCTGCGATTTAACAATATAAAGAAACAACTTGAAACAGGATTTTCTATTCCAGACCCTTGGGTGGTCTTACTAAAATATTGAATTTTTTTTTTTCAGCCAGCTTGACAGAATAATGTTTAAACATGGCATTATATGCCAGTATGCTCACAAATGGCAAGCATATAAATGGCTACAAGGTTTCATTTGTTTTCAGCTTAGTTTTTAACTTGTGACTGATGTTGAATTGCTTTTGCATGATGACTGTAACTAAGTGCCATAATTAAGTGCCAAAAGCCACTCTTAATAACCTGTAAAGTAGTTGAAAAAGTTTGGTTGTAATGGTACAAATGGTTGATGCAACATGCGTTTACATCAAAGAGGACAATAGACTGTACTTGCTGTCACTCAATCCGACAAAATTATTAGAACGACTCTTCTCTGCAGTAAAAAAATACTGCACTTTAATTGCATTAAATACCTTTTTATTTTTTAATTAAAGAATAAGAAAACATTTTACATATTTGCATTTATTCCTTACTGCATATAACTGCACACAGCTCTGTTCTAAATCTGGAGTAAGCTGAAGCAGTGGTGGATAAAATTGAACACTCACTGGCCTGTGTTTTCTCTCATCTGCCCTCTGATATCAGAGCTTTGATCTCTATATCTGTGAGGTGGAGTTAGAGACTTCTAAGAATCGATGGAGCCATGCTGGAGGGGTTGAGCCAAAGAGTCGCCTCCTCCAGTTTTTTAACCCTTATTGCACAACCCTCCCTTTAGAAACAATCACATTTGTAGCAGTAAACTTGTGGAGTTGTTCCATATGGAGGGGATGTTACTTAAGCCAGCTGTATGCTTCAAATAAATTTGAAAGTTATGTTATTAGTTAGCTTTTTACATTTGGGCTTGGAGAGCATGTTTCTGATTTCCCTGATCCCCTAATGGTTCCCTAATACAATGAATTTGAGGCCACTTGGAAAGAAATCCATCTTCTGAATCAGGTCTCTGAATGTTAACATTCTACCAAGACCACTTTTTTGTTTTCCACATTATGCAGCGTCACTTCCTCTTCTTTGACAGCAGGTGGCTATAATGCTGTGATATACAGTATAGCATCAAACAGAAGAACAATGATCTGTATGTGTGGAAAACATAGAGGATGGGGTCTGTGTTGTCTATATCTAACTATTGGCCCTACTGCTAAAATCAATACTTTATCATGCTATTGATACTTTTGGTGTTGATCCACTTGTCACAAATAGCAAGGTGCTTTTTTTTCTGTAGTCTCAACAATGTGTATCAGCACAATCTGATGATCTGAATTGAGGTTGACATCCTCTGAACCAGCACTTTCATGAGCTGAAAAGCCTTTTTCTGCAGCCAGCCAAAGTAGTCTTGCAGCTGACTAAAGTGGACTTAAGCCACAGTGAGGTAATATGTCATTTGCCAGGTAGATAAACCTCTTCGCCATGCACCGTCTCCCAAGTTATCGCGGACTCTGGATGCTCCATACTGACCTTTACTTTGAGGTGGTTACGCTGACCTGGAAATTCCACAGTGCTGATTGGTTTAGGGGCTGGAGATGCAATCTGGTGATGAATACTGAAAAGGTCAAGGCAGCCTCTCTAAAGCAAAGCCGTTCCGTTGGGTTACATGCTGTCTAAAATGCATCTGATAACGCCTCTTTCCCTGTCAGTGCCTCTCTCTCTCGTTCATTTCCTTTCTGTACGTTTGTTGAACATTGTGTTCTAGGTGCAGCTTGTGTATCTCTGGTGACTAATCATTAGCCTCTCACCTTTTATATACGTAGACCTGTAGAGTTGGTATTTTGATTCAAAATTATGAACTATTAATTATGAGCTTAGATGTTCACTTTTTATGTTTGAATTTACTTCTTCTGGCAGGCCAGACGCAGCAATGGTAGCCCTTCTCAATTTGGATGAGGTCAAGTATTACTGTAGCTGTTTATGTTTGAGTGGCAAAAAAACAGTGAATGCAGCTTTCAATTGTCCCTCACTAAAGATTGTTCCCACGCTTAATGTTAAGGTGGCTGTGGTTCAGGAAGTAGAGTGGGTCGTCCATTAATCCAGTTCGATCCCCGGCTCCTCCTGTCCACATGTCGAAGTGTCCTTGTGCAAGACACTGAACCCTAAAGGCCAAAGATTCGCAACGAGACGAAACCGTATGAGAACGTCGCAGGGAAAAGTTGCAGCGGTGTGAACTGGCCCGTCTCAGCTCGACTCAAGCCGGCTGCGACTCAGCTCGTCAAATCGCCAGTGGCTTTAGAGTGTAGTTTAAACAGCCAGTCAGCTCATAGCAAAGTCAGCTGGACATCTTGACCCTCTCATTTTTTTATGTTTTCTCCATTTCATCAATATTAGAATTTCAACTGTAGCAAGTAACTCACTATCACTATCCTAATTTATATTTTAAAAAGCTACAAATGATATCCATCGTCCAGTCGCATTGGTGTAAACTGGCAGAACGTTGCAGACCGCATTGCAAGTAGTTGCAAGTTTCAACTCGTTAGGTCGCGAATCTTTGGTCTGGACTGAGCTTAAGTTGCTCCCGATGGAGGCCAGCACCTTGCAATGCGTGTGTGAATGGGTGAATGAGACCAGTCTGTAAAGCGCTTTGGGAACCATTAAGGTTGAAAAGCGCTATATAAGTGAAGTCCATTTACCATTTAATCCAGAATCTCAAAGAACTTGATGTAATGTATTTATAGAATCCAAAAAAAATAGATCTTGCTCGTGCTCTTTTATTTTTGCATTTTCACCCTCCTGACGCCCACTCTGTGTTTTCTTAACATTTCCATAATGGAAGAATAAATATTGGTCCCTATTTGCACCGTGTATTGTTGATACAGTATATCTCACTCAGGGCCTAAATGTCACTCCAGTAAAGTCGAGGCCTTTTTGGTAATAGCACATGGTTACAAATGTCAGGAAAAGTGCATTGCTGATGAGTGACTGTTGTCTGGCAACCTACGTGGCTCTGATGCAGCCCCACAGAATGTCTTTGATATGTGGAAAATACTGGTTCCCTCATGTAAACTGGACGCATATCAGGATCAAAGCTGGACAGGATCCATCTAATATGTGCTCTTCATCAAATATAAAGGCAGGTGTTCCATATGTGCACTGTTTCTGTTCGACTCCCTGAAATGGGACAGATTCTAATGATAGAAGGACAGATATCATGCTTTCAGAAAAATCCTGTCATGAGATGAAATGAACAGTGCACATACCCTGCATTTATCAGATTGCCACAGACTGTGATGTTCATACATGTCATATGTCAGCAATATTATAGCTTTAGCCCCTGAAAACTTGGTTTCAAATCCTAAGAATTTCTATTTAACATAAATATTCAATCACAGTTGAGGTTTGGAAAAATCTTTATTTAACATTAACATTTAATATTATTCATATCTGTATTGTTTATTAAGAGTTTGAAGGCTTGGTCACACCAAATTTACCATGCGAGGCAGATGGTTCATCCAATCACCTACCAAGTATTTTTTTTAATTGCCTGCCCTTTTCCAAACAGTTTCCAAAGATGACTTCTCTGATGGTTCTGTGTAACGAACCAGGTTAACACCAAAAAGTGAAATCAAAATGTGGGCCGCCTTCATGAAGCAGTTTCTTCGGCTGAACTCTGAAATCGTTTTAGTGCAACTTATTCTGTAGAAACATTTCTGCACCGTCTTATTTTTACTGTTGGTTCCTAAACCCTACCACCTTGACTTTGAGCAAGATAGGATGCTGTAATGCCGTCCAATCCTCTGTCACATGTATTGGGTTCCATCTGTCTTCTTTTTTGTGCACCACAAGCCTCGGCTTCTTTTCCTACTGCTGAGTGAAATTTAGATAGTAGCCAAGATTATAATCTATATAGGAGGAATGATTTTTCTCTCTTATTCTCCCTCGACTTCTCTCTCTCTCTCTCTCTTCAGTACTCAACTTGCCTTCCAAGGCCTGAGAACGATTCAGACTTCAGAGGGATATCTCCCGGTTACATCTGTGGCACGCACCGCGCCAATGCAGAGTTAGCCTTTCCTTTCATGCTGTGCCCCTGGGATTATCATATCAATCTGCGTGACCTGATTACCAGGCTGCGGTTGGCTGCCAGAGCACTGGATCAAGCGATCCCTCCATTGCTGCCGTCTAATTAACACTAGCGTGTCATTGCTGTACTCCCTCACTGAATCCTCTTCAAAACATAGTTTGGCAGGTATTCTCGCTCCATCCGGAGGGTTCTGATAGGTCAGGGCTCACAGGATTCATACAGCATGTGCAATGTACAGTAGACGGATGACTTTACCTGAAGATTTTTATCATTTGCTGCCGTGTAATAGAGCTGAAATGATACATCAATTATTCTATAAGTTGATCAACATCAAATTAATAACTAGAAATGTTGATAATTACTTAGTTGTAAAGCTGTAGGTTACTCAATTAGTAGAAAGATGAAAAATAATCTGTAACAGTTTTGATAATTGATTAATCGTTTGTCATTTAACAGGCAAAAACTCAAAACATTCTCTTCACTGAGAGGATTTTCTGCTTCTCTCTGTTATATGTCATTTGTAAACTGAATATCTTTAGGTTTTGGACTTTAGGTTGAACAAAACAAGCAATTTGAAGACATCACCCTGGGCATTTTTCACTATCTGACCAAATGATTAATTGTTAAATAAATAAATTAATTGATAATACAAATCATCATGAGTTGCAACCCTAAATAACTGTTGAAGTTATTTTTCATCTTCTCAATGTTAGAATTTGCTTTTCTGTGATTTATGTCATTGTAACTTCGGTCTTCGTCTTTGGGTTTTTGACTGTTGGTCAAACAAAACAAGTAGGGCTGCAACTAGCGGTGATTTTCATTATTGATTAATCTGCCAATAACTTTATCAATTAATTGTTTTGGTGTTAAAATGTCAGGTAATAGTGTAAAATGCCAATCACAATTTCCCAGAGCCCATGGGGACGTCTTCAAATGTCTTTTGGTTTTGTCCAATAAATAACATTTTTTGCCCTTTCAGAATAGTCAATTAATTGTCTATTTCGACTAATCGTTTAAAGCTCTAAAAACAAGTGAGGAGGCCACCTTGGGCTCTGCAACATTGTGATGGGCATTTTAAAGACTAAATACTCAATTAATTGGTAAAACAATAAACAGATTTAATGTGTCAGACAGTGTAAATAATCATTACTTGCAGTCCGGCTGTGCAGCTCATTGGCTAGAAGGTCATGCTTTTGCTGTTCATATGAGGGGTTCGATTCCCTGCTGGAGCATCCATGCTGAACATACGCTGTCATGCTTCTGTGGCGCTTCAGATAAAAGCATCTGCAGAAATGGCATATGTTGCGGTAGTTTGCGTGATCACAGGCGCACTGGTATGTGTTTTGATTATGGGAAGTAGCAACTGCCATAACATCATGTGATCAGGTATCACACCCAGATGGATATTAGAGGGAACCGTTCCACTGGCCTGCCATTAACAGGTGTGTAATTAATTCCCCATGATGGGCCAGTGTGACATTAATGCGGGTTGACTGTGTGGTGGTCCGCTCTGTGGGACTTAAATGACGACAGCCAGCCAGACGTGTCCTTGTCATCGTTGTGTCTGTGTGGCCTCATTACTTCTCTGGCCGGTGACACTTCTCCTCCTCCTCCTCCTCCTCCTCCTCTGCTGCACTCCTCTTCCTCTTCCCTGGCACGCTGTACCCTCCTCGTGGCTGCATAGCTCTGTGCCACTGGATGGGGGTTTATTTGTGGAGTTGTGTGTTGGAGCTGGATTTAGTTTGAAGCATGTGAGGATAGATGGGTCAGTCCTTTTTATTGTTATTGAACTAGGTAAAGTTGAATCATTGCCCCGACAAGAAAGGTGTGTGTGTGTGTCTGTGTGTGAAAAGAGGACAATCAAACATCACCTCATTAGGTTGCCTAGGTTATGCATTGTACTAAGGACAAAGTTGTTTGAGATGTCTACCCACGCCCAATAAATATTTGAATTATTCATAACAAATTGAGAAATTCATAATGTCCCCGATTAGCATTTTAGCATAATTGATTCTCAAGAAAAGATGGAATAATAAATCCTTGCCGGCCTCCTTTTGCATGAAAGATCCACCTACATTATCCGCCCAACCCATCTCCCCTTCTCAGCAGTGCTTTTTTCATCTGCCATTTGTATGCTTTTCATTACCTATCTGCTCCCTCATGACATACCAGTAATAGCCTTGGAGGCATGCTGGTAAACAGTTTTGACAAATTAAAATCACCCAACTCAAGTGAAGACACTAAAGCTGTAAACCAGGCGAAGGAGGAGGGCTCTAGCTCCGTCTCCAAACGACAAGGCCACAACATTACACAAGTACACAACGTGCACTTGCCGACTGTGCTCACGGCTTTACTCGGTGAGCTGAGGCTACACCGTGATTCATTTCACTGAAATCTGTAAGCCTAAGACAAATGCCCACTCAGATGTGTCATCTTGTAAGGATGTTAAGATAACACAGCGGTGATAAAAATATTAAATTGTTTTAATGAATCCCGTCCTTTCCTGCTGTGTGCTGCGGTTTGTGCAGGAGTTCCCCACAGGACGATTAGCACATCAGGCTCCTGGGCTTTCATTGTGTAGAAATGTGTGTGACGGTGACAAGCATGTAAAGCAGATTGAAGAGTAATCCATTAATGATGAAAAACATTATTAATCCTGTGAATATAAAAACATGTTTGTGACAGTCATATTAAACCTAAAGCAGGCTTATTAAACCCCAGACCACTATGCATTATTTTCTCCTCATATAGACCCATTTTAAACACCCTTTTTTCTGCTTTATTTTACAGTATATATTTCTTTAAAAGAAACAAATTAAAAAAGCTATATATAAGCAATGGATCCTCTCACTGGGAACTTTAATCTAAACATACATGCAAGCTTTTGTTAAGCAGGCACATCGGCAGCAAAAATAGAAGAAAATCGCCAATTATGTTATTGAAAACAATAATTTAACAACATATTTGACTTGAAAATGTAAAAAAAAGCAACCTAGAATTGATGTCCTCAGTACCTCAAAATGCTGCACTGCAGGCGGTTATTGTGCAAGATTATCTCTACAAAAACGTTCTTAACTTCCTGCTCGACAAAATCACTTCCCATCCAAGACACTATCCATCTTCATTTCCTATCATGGCTCACTGACAGGGGTTTCCATCATGTGTCATTATTGGTGCATGAGGCAACTCAGCGGAACAATCCGCCACTCTGGGAAATGCATCAATCACCGACTCCTTGTCCCACCCTGACAGCTCAGCTCGGAGACAACAGGAGCTGTGTCCCACCATAAGGACGCACTTGAACCCGAGCTAGATCGGTCCAAGCGGGCTCATGCTGTATACAGTAGGTAATTAAGATTAGGGAGTGAATACGTGACAGCAGTAATACATGCCTGAATGGCTGTCAGGCTTTACTTTGTCTGACAATGTCGACGGATGAAGTAGGCATAACTGTCAGAGCAACGCCTGAGCAGAGACAGGTGTTAGGACCCCCAGTGGGAGGAAAACGTTGGAGAAATAGATGAATAAGTCTGTAAACATAAAGGCTGCCAAATGAAACAGTTAAGAGATGCCTCACAACATACCGTAAATTGCAAATTAAACCATGACAATGACAATAAGAAGCATTCAAGCACAATGCACATTAAAGCAATCACGTTTACATACTTCATAATAAGCATCGCAATACCTGGAAGTGATCGTACAGGTTTTATTTTAAAGGGCCACTTCATTGATTTTAAATATGTACAACTACCCAGTCTGTGAAAACTGTAGACTGTATATACAAGATGGATGACATGACAGCTCCCCAAAAGTGAAGCCATAACATATTGATCGCCCCCTGGTGGCTGGCTGAAGTATAGGTCATAAACCCCGCCCCCTCCATGTTAGCGGATGGGACCAAACTGAAAAATCATAGCACACGTCAAATGAAATTTTCCCAAAGATGATTTCTGTCATTTTAGGTCGTTTTTATCACGCTGTTCATTTTTCTGTTATGTTTGGTTTAAATTAGTTATTTGATGCTATAAAAAGGGGGTGTGACGTCAAATGACTCCAAATGATGTCACAAGCGCAAGAAGATATTTTGGCTTCATTTCTGTACAGCGGGATGAAGTGGAGATGCTTTATATACAGTCTATGGTGAACACGGTTATATAAAGTCTGAGAAAATAACGCCTAATGATGTCATCAGGGCTTGAGATTTTAAATTTTTCATAGAAATTCTGCGTTACAAGATAGGGGCGTGAAATTTGAAATTTAAAGGGATGTACTAGACAGGAGGGTCTAGTGTTGCATTCAAATTATATGGGGATGGAGGGTAGAAATGATGTTTACGACATGCAAATGTTAATGTCATTGGACAACTCAGGACGGTTGCATGAGTACTGAGTTTGTTGTGTAAGGGGTTAAAATACAGTACATTGAAAATATAGTAATACCCATTAAAGCAAGACTATGTGACTTTTGAAAGAAAAAATACGCACTCAATTTCTCAATTCAACACACTTTTTTTTTTGCTGCTACAGCTTCACTTGATCTGGTGTGACCAGTAGCTGTAATGTAATTAGCTAATGTTAGCAAACTTTAGACCATGATTTCCTAAACAGGGTGCCATGAAACCTCGCAAGAGTTATATCCATTTTATTATGAGTTATGTACATTTTTATTTTAGTAATGTTTCATCCCATAAAAAAAAATCAAGGCAGCGTATACGTTAACTACATTTTCATATAGCTTTTTGAAACATATCAAAACATCTAATTCAGCATATTAAAAACCCTGTGAAATATGCAGAAATACACCAAGACTGGTGGCGACCGCTGACAGTTGCAGGTATGAAGGGTTGTGAAGGAAAACAGACAATCACTATAAAGAGGTGTTGAGGTTTGAAAGAGTTTGTGAACCACTGCTTTAGGTATATACTTCTGTGCGACTGACAGTACAGAGTCCATTTCCAGAGTAAGACTCATCTCTACTTGTGCTGCTGTTACACTACGTTTTACCATTCTGCATACTATTCAGTAATTGTCACTTGTGGCCACAGTGGCCCTTGTTCAGCAAAAGTTGCATAGTCTTGCTCTAAATTTGGGTTACGTTACCTGGAATGACAGACTTTGGCTGATGTGATGCTCTGATCAGTATTTGTTTGACTTTTCAGGCAATTCTGTATAATCAGCGCCAAGTCAGATACAGTGGAAAAATCTCAAAGTTTCCCAGTCGTAAGTGCAACATGGACGTCAACGTGAACGCTATTTACAAGTCAGAAACTGGTAATTATGATAACTCTGATATGACATTATCACAGCATAAGAAAAGATGCTATCGAATTGCATTATGGGAATTGTAGGATCCAGGATTTTGGGAGTTCGACTCATACTAGGGCCTAAAAGTCGGGATATCTTGGCCTCTTCTGCACTGATTTTTGGCCTTTCTGTTTCTCACAAGTTCCCCAACTATATCAAAGGCCAAACGCCAGATCACTAGTGTCCCTTTAATATCATATACTGTATTATTAAGTTCTATATTCACACGGAACCAGAACTTGAACAGCAAATCCCAGCATACTGTACAATAACAGTGGAGATGTATCATTGAACTGCTTGAGTTTTCAGTCATCAGCAGTGAGGCAGATCAATCAGGGGGCTGCAGCCAACGGGGAGTCCTGGTTGACATTCAAACTAATTTCATGGACATTGTGTATTTCCATAAATAAACAAATAAAAGTATGAGATTGAGGGGGGGGGGGCATACTGATAAAAATAGACAATGAAAAATTGAGCGTTGCTTGGGTCATCTTTTAGATCTAAGATGTTGTGACTTGGTTTGACTTCAATTAAATCCTGGGGGAGGCTTCCCAGTCAATCTGTGATCTTTATCAAGGCACTGCCTCTCAGATCTCTATCTCCCTCTGCGACCCATGGGAAATGGAGACGACTTTCATGACAATGGTTTGGACTCCATGCTATTTCTGGCCGGCTCCTCTCCCTCCTCTGCCTAACAATGCTGTGACTCTATTGACAACCTCAACCTTGAGCACCAGTTCCAAGCCTGACGTGCTTTTTTTCCCCCCTCTTTCCCTCACTCAGTTTATGCTTTCAAACCAAGTGAGTATCCAGGTTGAATTTGTGTTTTTTTTTTTTTTTATGTGGGAAATGAGTCACTCATTGCTCAGCTCACCAGGGAAATTTAGCAGCACTGCATTTGATAATTTGACTGAAATAAATATTTTAGCCCTTGAAATATCTTGATTTTCTGCTGAGCATTAAAAAAACAATTCACATAGCTATTTAAAAACAAGCCGTGTTGGTAAGAAAAATGTATGCGCACAGATACACACATGCACCTCATACACAAATGCATACACACACACACACACAAACCTAAAATTGGAGCAGCTGTTACGGAGCAGAGTGCCTTGCTTTTCACGCAGCCATGATCGACACAATCCTCACCAACTCCCTTAATCTCTGGCTCTCCTCCCTCACTGGAAACTCTCCTCTGATGGTTAATTACATGCTTTGATCTGGGTGTGTTACATCTACATGATATTTCACGTACAGTAAGTGTGCTGAATATTCACAGGGCCTGTCATCTGCTGCCGAGCCCTAGCACTGCTGACCTGCGCTGGGTGTTTTTGTTTAGGTATACAGGCTGTCTGCGTTTAAGGTTGAGGAAGTGTTCTGACTTTAAATTGCATCTGGAGATATTGGATGCTGGGAAATGCACCACATTCACTAAACAATGCTTAGATCGCAGAGCTGGAAGCTGGATGAGAGAAGTCTTCTCTGTGGACTCAGAAAATGTAATTTACTATTGCAAAATCAATTCTTTAAACCTCTCCCTCAACACTCAAACCAGATGCATGGAATATGACATTTTCAATACTTTCAGCATACAGTAGAATAATATCTATCATCTTCTGTATTTTTCTTTTACGTCTTTAGCAAGTCTATAGCACTTATAGCACTCTTGCGCTTTAATAATGTTGCACTATTAAAAGAAGATTTAGGCGTCTTCACTAATTCAATGCAGTGATTTAAACACATGGCCTTATTATGCTGTGATGTCTTTTTTCAGCACTTATATATGCAAGTGTCTCAGTATCAGTAAAAGCAGCAAATAAATCAGACTAAGTGGTATCTAATGAGAGTAATTATGATGAAAATTATGAAGATGTTCCTCTGTGCAATTTCAGTTTATTTCAATTTAATGTTTCTGTTCTTAATACAAGAACTGACAGAACGTGACGATCAGGTGTGATCATCTATTACGGTGCAGTTTCCATAAATTATGGTTTCTGTGGTGATTTTTGAGGTTGTAGTTAGTGTTTTGTTTGTAACCCTAATGTATGTATTTGGAAACTGGTTTGGAAAAAACATTAGAAACTCCTTTCACTGTTATTCAGTCGAATACAGCAACACTAACCACAGCCTCAAAAACGTTCTTATAGTTGAAACAAATACCTCTCTGACACGTGTGTCAACAAAAACTCAACAGAATGAGTGGGGCTGTAACCAATGATTATTTTCATTAGCGATTTTCATTATTTCCTGATGATTTTCTTGATTAATCGATTAATCGTTTGGTCTACAAAAACGTCGGAAAAAAAGTAAAAAATGTTTGTCAAAATTTCTTAAAGCTCAAGGTAACATCTTCCAAGTTCATGTTTTGTTTTACCAACAGTCCCAAACCAAAGATATTCAGTTTACCATAACATAAGACCAAAAAAAAAGAGAAGAAGAGAAGCTGAACAAGGGGCTAGCTGGTAGTCTTGCTAGAAAACTACTAATTAATTAATTGTTTCAGGTCTAATTATAAGCATTGCAATTACTGAATTTGTTATAGAGCTATAATCCTAATTTTGTAATTTTCTTGTTACATTTAAGGAGTAAAGAGTCTACAAAGCTTGTAGATGCATTTGGATCTTATGCAGTATTTCCTGAGGCCAAACACTGTGTTATTGACTCCTCTTCCTGATCTTTGTCTCTGTAGCAGGTATGCTAGAGAGGAAATTTCACATGGCATGCTGTGCTACACCAGTGCGAGAGAAAAGTCTTTCAAAATTCACAGATACTGGTGAAACAAAGGTTGTGTGATTGTTAGTTCTGTTAACTTCTAGAAATATCTGCCTTTTCCAAATTGTGCAGAACAAGTGCAGAAAACCTACTGTAGAAGATAATGGTATCAAGGTTGGTCTTTTGGCCACAAGCACAGTGGCTGTGTTTTTTCCCAATTATGTTCCAATTACAAACGAGTGAATGAAGCGCTATGTTTATGAACTGCACCACAGTCGCAGGGAGGGAGGTGGTCGGGGTGGATGGTGCACAAAGAGCAGGACTTTGACTTTGGATTCCAGGCTTCACATCCAGACTCCCATCTGTGGTTAGGTTTAGGCAACAAGAGAAAGCACTTTGGTTAAGGTTAGGGAGAGATTGTAGTTTTAGATAAATGTTAATAAATCATGTGTGTCTGAAGTCACTATGGACTTTTTCTGTATTAAACCAGACTACAGTCTTTCCCTAACCTTAACCAAGTGCTGTGCGTGCCCAAACATAACCATAAAAAAGTCACAAAGAGAGGATAATGTATTGCAAGATCGGCTATTTTGGCAGAAAACAAATGAAACATGTTGTCAGTGAACATTTTATTGATATGTTCAGTAGCCTGTCAACAATTTTGTGACTTGCTACATATGTTAACATTTTTTCATTATGTTACTAGAAATCCAGCCAGCATTATGTTTCCTGCTGAACGTATTTGCTGTTGCAAATTAATTGTATATAAACGCAGAGACAGGGCTTCCTCCAGAAACCTTAAATATGCTGAAATATTCATTGTTAAGTGAGTTATTCCCTTAAAATGTCAGCTTACAGTATACTGTATGTTAGAAATATTGCAATAAAGATCAAACCCTATGCTAAAAAAGGTGCACATTTATGTGCATTGTTTTTTTTTCTATTATTATTCTTATTCAGCATCAGCAAACATGCACCATTAATTCAATATTGCCCCCGAAATTGTGCCACAAGCTCTGAAACCCCAGATCATTCACATGTTGTTACGTGGGGGACAGCGGCTCCTCTCCATCAATGCTCCGTTCGTAGGTGGCACATGATGGATTTCAGAGCGGTGCTCTTTCCATCTCCTGACTGCAGAGATTGCCTGGGGATGCTGGCGGGTCCCTGACAAGCAGGGCCTCCTCCATGCCTCACCTTGATCAACATTCAGCGTTGCCCCCTGAATCCATCATGGGCCGTGACAACACGCCCCATTTTGGGCTTTTTATATCATAGTGGATGATGTGGCGGCTGCTGGTAGCTGCTGGTGGTGCTGATGACGGTGATTATGATGTAGTGGTGGTCTCAAAAATGGATAGAGAACCTTTTATTGAAGTTTGATGTATACAGTATTTTTGATTAATAAATAAATAGATGCACTCATCATTTAGATCCTTGTCAGGGTTGTAGCAGGTGAATAATGTATTATACAAGACCAGGCAATGTCCCGAAGCAACGACAACCTTTTTTTTTTTAATTTACAGAACTGAGGAATAATCATTATAAGAGGCCGTTGAACAGGAAATCTCATGTCCTTCATGTGTCCTTCTGGGAACCATATGACTGCTCATATTACATTTTACAGACATGAAATGGATTTAGACATAAAACCAAATGCAGCACATAGAATAAAAACTTAAACAGGAAGCAGAATCTGAAACACGATGGCACAAAAACTCATACGGCATCCATAACATTCATTTCAGACTGTTCGTCCTAAAAAGCCTCTAACATGGTCAACTGACATGGTTATTTATATACAGCAGTGCCGGTATTTGAGTCTAATAACTGCAAAGTCCTTTCTTCATCATCATTGCTACTAAGTGGTCTGAAATGAATTCAAAACAGATGACCCAAACAGCTAATGATATTTCTTTGAAATTCACTTGTTTGATCTGACGTAATTATTGATTCTAATCTGCTCATCATTCTGCATGAACTCGTCTTGTGTAAATGTTTTTGTACAGATTAACTGCCACGGTTTACCTCATTAAGCTCGATTTGTCAGATGGCTTTTGTCATCAGCGGGACACGTTGCGAATGACTCTGTGAGACAATTAAATACAAATCTACATCATGCAAATGCAATTCGTAATTATGATTGTATGTCAAAAAAATAATTTGCATGTTATTTGATCATATCCCCCACTGACTGGACCGCTACGGTGATGGGATGAATAATGCCGCGGCGGTAAACAAAGATCTGACAACTGACACACGAGTTGTCATTAGTCAAACACTCATTTGGAATAATGCTTTAACAAATGTATTTCATGTGGGATGCTGTGCTGTAGTTGTAAATCAGATCCCCATTAGTGGATTTTACACAGAACCTGATGTGAAAAATACATGTATAATGAATGAAATGTGTTGTGGGGGAACAGTGAACGTCATTGTTCCTTTAGGAGAAGCTTATATTGGTTAAAGAAAACAACAAAACGCGATGGCTGTAGGTTACAACCTGAAAAAAAGAGCACCTTATTCTGCACCTTGGAGGCAAACTTTTGCAAGAAAACACATGCTGCCTTTTCAGGATGAAAACAGCCTGAAATAGCCCAAAATTTCCCCTGTAAATAAATACCATTGACTTCAAAGACAAATTTCACTCTCCCTCTGTGTCTTGTGCTCCCTCACTGCAGTGTCGGTGCCATTCCCTCCAGATGACTGCTTTTATTTGATATCAAACTAATGAGATTTCCATTCTCAAAGCATATCCTCTCGCTCTCTAGTCTTAGAGAAGATTCCATTTATGTATATACCCTGGAATGATATTTGTTTTGCATATTTACATAAGACATATCCACCCTATCTATATGTTTCCCAAATGCCAATGTTTTATTCATGTATTTCTCTATCATTTGCTTTTCATATCCTCTGCCACTTAAACCGCATAAACTGTCAAAAAGAGTGATATGTATTATTGGTGTATTGAACATATAATTCACTTTGCAGCTTATGTGGGCGAAAGCTTATATGCCTGAATACACAGGCTCTCAATCAAATAGAGCAATTATAATTGATATTCTTTGAATAGAAGTTATTGAAAAAATTACCTTGCTCAGTGCTCTTTCAGGAAGCCTGTTTTCTTTGCCTTTGCGTAGAAGAATCATAAATGAAAATACTTGTAATAATTAAAGCGATATACTGTTATAATCTAACGCTGCTGTCTATTCCACTGTACTGTATTTGGCAGCAAGTGAACCCAAAAATGAAGAACATCTCCTCAGAGCTCCACTGAAAGTCAGCGAGCGCAGGGAATTTATACACTGAGTGTGATTGACATCGCAGTCAAGAACATGACAGCGTATGCTCAGCCAAGCTGGCAGACGACGCCTCCTCTCTCGCTCAGGAAAACATCAGTTTGTGAGCGACAGAAATCATCTTTAATATTCGTCTCTCTTTGGCCACACACACAAGCACACAGACAGTATGCTTGCACGCACGCATGCACGCACACACGCACACACGCACACACACACACACACACACAGGAGTAGTCTTACATCAACAGACAGAACGTCAGAGAGTGAAGTGTTCAAAGTCCAAGTATAAAATATGTCCTCCATAACTGTTGAAACATGTCCAGGTTGTACTCTACTCACCGCCTCACTTTGTCTCCTTCCATATGTCTCCTGTCCTTGGCACATCACACTCTCTCCTTTTTTAACACACACACACACACACACACACACACACACAAACAAGCACTGAATTATGGATGAACCCTGTGACACTGTGATGATACATTTGTCACATCTATACAAAGTCGTTCTTTAAAGGGTTGTCCCTCTTTATGCCGCCTAGAGTTCACATTTTGTCACTTGACATTTACGGAGAGGCTTATGACGGCCCTGAGCGCTGATGTCTCACTGCTGCTGACACTGAATCCAGACTCTGTGGACACCGACACAGACACCACCTGAGGGCCTGAAATGGTGCAGAACACAAGATCCATATTTGGGGCTCAGCTTTGAGGTCTAACTGAGCAGTTCTTTTGTAAAGGAGAAATCCAGTGTTTGAAAGAAAGAGACACTTATTCTTTACACTACTAATTAAAGAAAGGAATGATATGTAGCCGGAGCACAAATATTAGCACCAGTCACCAGCCGAATGCTGGTAAATATGCAAGTGGCTGGTAGATTTGCTTCACTCACCAGCCAAAAAAAACAATGGTAATCTATTGAATGGTTGGTAAAATTTCAACTCTCACTAGCCATGTGGCTGCACCCTAAACAACACCAGTAATCACACTTAAAAGTGGTCTACACTAGGTATGTTTGAAATATAGAACGTCCTCAGTATCTATCCACATGAGATCAATTGTATTTAATGGGGCACAACACTGATTGCAGTCATTAAGTACGATTCAGCCTGTGATGACAGTTGTTTAATGTCTTCTGCAGCTCTGGAGGGAGCTTTCAAAAATCTAAAAAATAACCTTGATAATGTCATCAGGGTTATCTCGGATTGGGCTTGGGACTTTTAACAAGAAGCCTTCCTTATAAACTGGAGGTGTGGGGTTTGAAAGGCGAGAGAATTTAGAAGTTAGAGTGGGTCTAATGAAAGGCACTACTGAGCTGCATTATGGTAAAATGTTTCTGGAGCTTGACCCATATTAGAGGCTAAAGGTCAGGATCTCAGCATCTGCTGTTTTGATTTTGACTTTTTTTATTTTTTCACAAATTTGGGGGGACAAATTTGAGTCCTCCCAAATTTGCAAAAGTGAAGTACTAAGACGCTGAAGTACCCCTTTAAGGAGGACATTGTTAAATGAGGAATGTTTTGTGTGGAAAACAACAGGGAAGCAATTTACTTGCATGGCGATTAAACAAATCATCATACAAAACAAAACAAGAGCTGAGACTGGAATGCCCTTGCAGCCAAGTAACAGACGGTCATTGACATAATTAACCGGGTTACTGTTGGGTTTTTTAGAGAAACCTGATTTTTGTTTTTAATGTCATGTCATTTAATGTTAACAAGTACCCAGTTTCTGCACACTAGGAAAGGGGATTACAGACACCTGGTTAACACAAGTACATTTCTGTTGGAAAACCTAATTTCTTGGCAACCTTAACAGGGTGTCTAATGGGATTTTTACATGACTGAATTTGGAAAAAACAAACAAACACAGAATCAATACAGACTTTGTTCAAGAATATGGTTCAGCTTAGAGATGAAATATGATTACTAATCTGCTGCATGGGTTTTACAGTAACCAGGTTATTGCGGTGCAGTTAAATGGGTTTGTAGATTTCCCACATTTACCTTTTTATCTTTTATGCATGTAAATGTAGTCACAATGTGAGGTAATGAACCAAAGTCTTTATATTCTGTACCTTTGGCTAATTGAGGAGGCCATGTAGGTATGATGAGCTGACTGGCAGAGGTGGGTGACTTGTGGACAGGTGAGGTATGGCAGAGCCTGAAATGACACGAAGAGATCAGTAAAACACACAAAACACACAGACGTATACAAACACTACAGTAGGTGAGCAGGAGAACTGTAGGCAGAGGAGGACAGAGCAGCTGTCGCCATGACAGAGTGGTTAAATTTAAAGTAATCACATTTTCAAACATCCATCCTTTTTAGTTCAGACCAGCATCTAGTATAAGTCACTGTGTGGGTTTGTCTGGCACATAAATTTTACTTACTGCACATGTTCTTTTGCAGGGCACAGCTGCAAAGATCCTGCAGATCCTGTCTGTGGCGTCATCAGCTCAGGTTTAGTTTCTCATAAATAACGTGCTTGGTCCAACTAAAAATCGATAAATTGCTTCCTAAATTCTTTTTTTCCTTTAGAAACTAGTATTGTGATCCCTCTGCCAGTGAGAACTTCAGAAATGTGAAAACTCATATGCAAAATAATGTGAACATTAATCTTATGTTGAGCCACAGTATATTTAAAGTTAGAAAGTTCCCCTCCACTCAAAAAAATGTTTTTCTTCTGGTTCCTACAGTTGAATGGTTGAGCTTCACTGTACTGAATGATGTATGTGCAGAGTTTGACACTAGCAGGAGGTTTTCACATTCATCTGCTGAAGAGGAAAAGTTTCTATGTGCTCACTGAAAATCCCATTTTCAGGGGCGGCCTACAAGCATGATTTGTGACATCGCAAATAGTTTGGAAGCCAGTCTTGGTTCAATATTCAACTTGCAAAAGTGTGATGTGGAAACTTGAAGCCTCCATACACTGAGAATGAACTTTACAGTGAATTAGGAAATACCTGTTGTCCAGCAGTTGGATTTTTAATAAAGGAGAAGGAGTAGATTTTAACAAGATAACTGAACTTTTTCTTTTGTGAAAAGTACATAACAGATACAAATTATTATTATTCAAAGTAGAACAATTTATATACATGTTAAAACTGGTAAACACAGGTCCCAGCAAACACTCCTTTAGCAGCTACTTTGTCAGAAATACAAGAGAAGAGCAACTAGTGCATCTGTTTACAGTGCAGCCAAACAAACTCATCCTGTCATCAGTCAAAAATAATTGCAACTGCTGCACAAGATGTAGGTAGTTTTCCACACTACAGCAGGACACAGTGAAGTTGGTAATCTTGCTGAGGAGTTGGAGGTGTCTTGTTTTTGACGAATGATCCAACTATCAATCCATGTAAACAAATACATTGCTTTTCCTGTGGCTGCTTCATAATAAAAGGTACCTTGTGTTTCAGCTTGCTTTTAATGCGATTTTTTTATGGTTGTAGGGGAGTGAACATTTAACAGTGAGGCTGATATAAATGAGATAAAATTACACTGGATTACATTCTGCATCATTTCCTGTGTATCCCTTGTATGTATAAAGGCATTTTGAAGCCTTTGAGGCATTGGCGGACTCCGCCACTAACAATAGAAACTACTTTATAAAGAGGTAATTACAGAATGTAAATACATTGAATGGCTATTGCTGAAAATTTAAAAATTGGATTTAATTTAATTAAAATCTTTAATATTATAACTTTAAAAACACCTCAAAAACATTTTATACATGCCTTTTGAATTAATGATTTTATTTATTTATTTATCATGATGAATTATCAGACTGAATGTTTTTCAACAAATTGACCGTCACTGCTCTATTTGATGTAGCTTTCACAGTTCTCACTTTTTACTTTGACGGAAAAGTGTCTGGTGGTAATCTTTGAAATTTAAACTGTATCTAAGATCTGCATTCACAGTGAGAACTACTTTAGTCTCACAGTGCTGAGCCAGTGGTATATTTTCCATGTTTGACAGGGTTATCTCCTAAACACTTTGCTAATCTTAAACAAAGCTAAGAGATCTAAGATTTGACTGTACAAGTCTCTCTCAATAGCTTTTTCTCCCCAGAGGTGATGTAACTAATATGTCATTCTGTCAACTCACTAATGCCCTGACATGAGCTCTGTGCATGGGGGAAAATAAAATAAAATCAACAGACATTGTTGTTCTGTAAAACAAAGTGAGTTCAAACTGGTCCGAAACATGTCAAAGCTAAGAGAAAAATCTGACTCCAGTATAAGGTGGTAAGGAAAATAGCCCACAAACCTGGAAATGGGGCTTGAGACCTGTTTTCAGATCTGCTTGGCGAATGTTACCATTAAAAACGGTTTCTTTCATTTTGCCAAATGGGGCCGGTCTCCGTGTCTCCTGGCTCACAGATGGCCAGTATGGTTCCCGACTGGCTCTGGGAAGGGGCATTGATTCAAATGAATTTCCATTACAGAAAACTGGCTGGCTCGAATAAATCATAATAAAAATGGAACTTGTAGCCTGTCATCTCTCAAAGATCGGCTACCTTGGGACACTGCTGAAACCTCTCCCATCATATGCCCCAGTGAAGCAGAGACGATGGGAAAGAAGCATGGAGAGGATTTCTTTGCCAGAGGGAAAGATTTTCAAAAGAGATTAAAATACAGTTCACTTTTTAAAGGCTTCCTTCCAAGTATATAGCCCACTGGATACAGCTGTGAATGCTGCTGTCTTCCCCAGAAAGGACAGTGCATTCACTTCTGTGTGCTGCTTTATGCTTTTATTACTGTGACCATCACATCCAAATTAGTCTGATAAATCACACACCATATGGAGACGGCTTCATACGCTGGAAGGTGTTTGGTCACAACCCACAGACTTGTCAGCTGTTGTCTGGAAGCGGAATAAGGCTGTATGCCCCACTGAAATGCTTATCAATTAGATGGGATGGATAAATGTCAGGCTGTCTGTCCCTTAGAGCACTTGTGTGAATGTTGTTTGTCACTTCTCACAGACATTAAGCATGTCAGCATGTCACACTGCAACCCTCTGCTTCTTTCAAATTGGTCCTTCTGGGAATGGGTGTATGCAGTTTTGTTTTTCTTTCTCAAATGTCAAGACACTGGCCAAGCTTCATCAAAAAAATATATCCATCTTCCCCCTTTTCGCTATTGTTGAATATTTACTATTACTATTCACTTATAGACTATTTATAGGCAGTTATATTTTGTTTCTGTCGTGTTTGAATGAAGTGTGTTTTATGATCTGCGAGATAAAATTAGTGTTTTTGACAATGGAGTCTGGTGGCTTTGAGGTGAGCAATATGATAGCTGTTTCTGGTTAGGGGGTCCTCCCCACACAACCCTCTGCAAAGCCCTGCAACATGCGCAAAGTTTTTGCTATAGTTGAATATTTACTATTACTATTTATTTATAGGTGGTTTTGGTGAGTTTTATTTTTTTTCTGTTGAGTTTCAATGAAGTCTGTTTTATGATCTGCGAGGTAAAATTTGCCGATTTGTTTTGGTCTGAGATGCTGGTGTTAGTGCGACATCCAGTGGCAGCAATTATCGTATATAGAAGCTTTAAAGAGCAACATAACGCCCTGTTTTAGCTTGAAAACACAAATTCTACTCTGACTGCTCTGTCAGATCATTGTTCCAGTGTCCTTCTATCTTTCCTCCTGACTTTCTACACCGACGTGTTTCAGCCATTTTCATGTAATGTCTAGATATGCATCTGCCGGTCATCCACAATTCATAGAACCATAGTTGCATTTGTAACTCTTGTTTTAACATCTGTACTCGCCGGTAACTGCTCACGTTTCACTTTTTTTTTTATTGGCCAACGGTGAAAGCAGTGACTTCAGCATCCCAAATCTCCACCTTCACTGACGGTCAAGAAGGAGGTTCAGGTGGAACTGCTATCTTAGCTTAGTGAGGTTTCAGCAGATGCAGCAGAGGCAATGGAGAGTGACAGAATAGGGGATATGAATGAGTGGGAAGGTGTAGATTTGCCCCAAACACTATGATATTTTTATTAAGGGAGGTCTAGAGGACAAAACATCTGGATAACCTGTGCTGTAATGAACACTATGGGACCAGGATCATTTGATTGTGTAATAAAGTGAGTGTAATGAGATGTAATTTAACTCAAGGTTCACACTTAAAGTGGATTCAGTGTTTAGTTACTCTTAAATGAATATTGGGTAAAATGACTACTGCAAATCTGTGCAGCATCAGAGGAAAATTTAATTGACTGAAAGCGCTTTTAAAAAACTAGTGAAATGAATCTTAAGGACAAGTGGATGAGCTGGGCTCTGTAATGTGGTGTGTGCATTATGTGTTTAATTCTGAGCTATAAACAACATGCACATGCCCATATATCCAAATGTATTGTATTATTTCTCATAATTCTTCAGTGGTTTTGTTGCAACTACAAAACATCCTGATACTGACAGTACATGGAAGTGAGTAGTTTGTTTTTTAAATGCTCACTTTCAAAGGACAAAAATGTATTGAAGTTCAGCGGTCCATCTAGTGAAATCCTCTGGCTGTGTGTTAATTATGCCGCATACTGTGTTATAACTATTTATTTTAATTATATATTTACTTACACAGATCAAAAATGAATTCTGTAGTGGGTATTTTAGGTTAAATGTTTCAGTTTTATTCCACTGTGTGTATCGACTGCTGCCAGCTACGCTTCTGCACCCACAAGTTTTATTTGTGGAAAATATTTTATCTTGACCAAACAGCTGCAACATGTTTTCAGTGAAGTAGCTATATCATAATATCTAGGTTCTGTTTTGACGTTATGAGATTTCTTTCTGAGTGCACCTCACACACACACACACACACACGCACACACACAGGCAAAACAAATAACTTCTTTTCCCTCCAAGAAACTTAAAGATGCCATAAAAGAAAACAGAGATGAAAAACCAAACAAACAAATGACATAAAGCAAAATGAACTGAGCTGAAAACACACAGTAGCACTTTATAATGTAAACCCACAGAGCATTAGTCAATGAGCTGACGCTTTAATGCAATTTTTTGACTTGAGTCAGCAACTTATACTGCTGGTCCCACCTTCATCCACTTCACTTGGACAAGTTAATGCCCCAAACATTGTCACTCATCTTGATGAGGAGTCTACATTGAAACAACATCTAGCCCGAGGCTGAGCATTCAAAAAAGAAACACATCAGGGGAGATGAAGAAGCAGATGGCACGCACAGCTGATCTGTAAGTGCAGATGCTTTTCAGTCCCATGGTGCAAAGCTAGGTGCACAGTATTAACTGCTGCTGTAGTTTAAGTTACTGCATTCCTGGAATGTTCAAGATGCTGTTGATGTACAGTATTATCAACAAAATAAATAAATCCACTACTCGTCTTGGTTGGGTTTTATTATCTAAAGAGAAAGAGGCTTTTCTGCTTTGCATTTGCTGTTAAACATTGTTGTTGCTATCACTTTCTTTTGTCTTTAGTCTCACCTTTTATAGACACATTAACGTCTCTCACACAGTTTTGTTCATTTGTACACTCTCAAACCCCTGGACACTAGCTCACAGTCTCTTACTCTCTCAACAACCCTGCTCTGTGCACTTTAAAGTTTGCCTTTGCAAATGTCTCTACAAAATATAATTTATGTGCATGCAAAAAATCTTTTTATGTGCTCAAAAAGTCCCATTGCGCGCTCAAACATCCTATATACTGCTGACTGAATGTACAGTACATCAAAACATACTTCAACTCCAAAATATCCTAAACGTCACTTAAACTCACTTAAACTGAAAGCGAGCAAAGCGTCACGGGCACAGAGTCATAGGTTGTTATTGTAGGATAGATCTTTTTTTAATTCTGTCAGAGCCATCACATATTATTGCAGATCTCTTTTTCATTTCTGTATTTTGCAGTGTTTACAAAGCAGGCCTGTCTAACAATTTATTTGGCATGCACACAGAATATGAAGGTTAATCTTTTAACTATTTTTATTGGTTCATTTAACATGGACAAAGCCCATTAATTAACATTATTGTAAATGTGCCAGATTGAGCCAAAAGGCAAATTTTCAATATAGTTGCCAGATGTGAAGTTAGGCACCCTAAAAAAGTATGTTTTATGTAATTGTTTTTAGGTTAGATTACATGGAAAAAAATCAAAAAACCCTCACTTTCTCACTGTCAAGAGTGAAAACCAGCCATGGGTGGACGTAGCCTTTGGGCAGCAGCTTGACGCAGACTTCCAGAAACAGAGCGGTGATGGACAGGTGCAGGTGTTACTTACAAGCTGCCACACTACTGCTGATGCCACAGGAGAGGTGAGAGGAGGAGATGGACAGAGAGAGGCTTAGAAAGGGAGAGGCAGGGTTCTTCTCAGTTCCACATTTGTGCGTCTTCCCCTCTCTCACTTCCATCACTCAGCCTAGACAGAATGTGGCAAGATTTAAATGTATTTACTTTAAATCTATGACTGATTTCAGTTATATGATTGGTTACCAATGTGCTAGTTTCCTCCCCTTTCAGCTCTTCAGATTTGAAAGATACAGATTGAAAGATACATTTGAATAAGTAAAAATAGAGAATATTTCCATTGCATTTCTCTGACCAAAAGGTCCTTAAATTTTGCAATTCAGAGAGCAAACACACATTAATACAGTCTGTAGACATGTGGAGGCATGATCAATTCAGTTTCCACTGCAGATTGTGCAACACTTCTCCCATATGTTATTATAATGTAGGAGAAGAGGTGCAACCAGATTTCTTTTTAGTAATTTCTGTGAGGAAAAGATCAACATATTTTATGTATGCTTTTTCTCACCTCTAATACTTTATTTTTCAAGTTAATGACATGAGTATTGGCTAGTGGACATTGTGAAATTGTTACAAAAAAGCATGATTAAATGTCTTAAAATGCAACGCGGAATCGATTGCTAACAGATAGCTCTTGTTAGCATTTTTTGACTTCTATTCAATTTAGCTTTAATGATAATTAAGTCACTTGACAGTCGTATTGGAAAATCATCACTCCACTTTTAATATATAATCAGGAAAAGCACCTTGGGAACAATGTTTTTTTTTTTTTATAGAATATTTAGTGCACTTTGTTCATTGCCCAATTTACACGTGACATCATTGTCCCCATCTATGTTACAATGCCAAAACGATACATCACTGATTTCAGTAAAAGTATTGAATGCACTTGTGTATTATTACTTCCACATAGTGAGAAAGAAAGCGAGAGAGAGAGAGAGAGAGAGAGAGAGAGAGAGAGAGAGAGAGAGAGAGACTGTGTTGAGTTGATGAGTACAGATTCGCCTCTGGGTAGATCAGCCTTCCCTTATTGAACTCTACTGTGAAAAGAGGAGATCATCCATCTCTGAGAAAGACAGAGTGGTATTACTTGTAGATGGACTGATCGTGTTACAAGTACTGCAGCTCTTTCAGTGCCAATTTCACTCATACAGTGTGTTTCTGCACATACACAACTGTGCTCATCAAAAAAAAAACCCAAGTTAGTACATTTGAAAATGAGAATGTGAAGTGTGTGCTTTTCTGTTCATGGCACTCAAAAAGTGCACGCAATAGCCCTGATTGTATTTGTGGCCTCAATTTAACGATGTTTGGCAGGATGACCCCACCCAACACACATCACATCCCAAGAGTTGGGTCTTTTTATCCACCTCTCTATTAAGAATCTTTACCTCTTTCTTTAGAAAACTCTCACATGAAAATAGTCTCCTGCCCTCAGGCCCATGTACAGGCTTAGCTTGATTGACACCTCCTGGATTCATCTGTGGTATATTTGTTAGCCATTTTACAGCACTAAAATGTACACCTTTTATGATAAATTTGAGTATATGGAATTTGGTGACTTCAGGATTCTTCAGCTTTGTGAACTCCAGCTATTTTATGTCGCAATTCCATAAAGTTTGGGGGAAAGCTTGACGTAGCAGGAAGAAGCGGAGTTGGGCGACTTCTCTAGTTGTTGGGCAGTCTCATCCGTATAGCAACCACCTGGAATCTATAAAATGAATGCATGTACCAAGGCACTCTCAGTTTAAAACTTAACAGTCCAAAACATATTAAAGCTGTCACTGACATACAGTTTAGACTATTAAAAAACACACAATATGCATTGCATTTACAGCATTCAGATTGCACTCTAGAGTTAATTTTCATGTGTCTTTCCTTTGTCCAGGTGAGGTATCCAGATACAGATTGCATGTTAATACAAGGCACAAATCAATTAGGAGACGGTCTTTGACACAACACCACTTTAAAGGTGAAGTTGAGCCACAATCATCAGGTTGGAATTTACTCGCACACCTTGTCAGCTTTCCATGCTTCCCAAACAACACTCTTGGACAAAAGTGTAACAGCAGTGTGACTGCATCTCTGCTGGTTTACTGTCATAGACATGATTGTATTCATAGTGTTTCAAAGCTAGAGGCATGATGGAGGTTCATTCTCTTGTGTAGATCAAAGGACATCTGGATGAATTTTGTTCTTCTGTGACTTAAAATTGCTTGTTTAAAACAAACAAACTTGAAATTCTCGAGCTGCTTTCAGAAATGCCACGAAACAATCAGGTCCTGCCCTATTTTTCACGTACATGGCAACAGTGCAACAAAATTAATGATCTCATTATCTTAATGGCCATAAGTTCATGCACAGTCGGTTACTAATGCTGTTGTTTGCTGCATTGCTGAGCTGATGATTCCCCCTTTGGTAAATCATTTGACTGTGCAGGGCGTTCATCCAAAATCAGCACATGTTGTATTATTGTAAATTTTCTCAGATGTCTGTCATTCACAGAGCACTTACACTCAATGATATGATTCCCAGCAGCAGAGAAGTGAAGGGGAGGCAGCGCTCACAGGAGGCCGCTGACCACATGGGCCTCTGGCCAAGATGTATCATTCTGTGGCATCATGGATAATTGAACAACAAAATTGTAATTTCAGGGACCAGTGCTCAATGTCCAGCCTCTCCCCTTTTCAAAGTGAGCAGCTGATTATACACATCTGCTGTGCTTTCAGATTACTGTCTGACTCATTGTTGAGTTTGAAATTATCCTCAGAGGACTGCAGAAAATGAAAACAGATCATTGGACAAAAATTAGCAACACCTGAGGTCAGTGATGATACTGCACTGCGTGGCTTTTTTTCGCAGTTAGATCCAGTGCACCTTTCTCTCAAAACAACTGAAAAAATACTCTCAAATAATGAAACAGAGGAAGAGAGATTTTCACTGAGACTTTATTTTCCGACTCAATTTTCACAACAGTTTCAAAGTGCAAATCTCTTATATCCTCTTAGTGCTGGCCTAAAATCACGTATAGCATGCGTAATGCAAAAGGTTTATCCTGCCATCACGTCCTGCCACAACTTTGGACTTTCTAGTTGAATTATAGTCTGTGCTGCATGAAATGACCATTGTGAAACCATGCCAAATCATGCCCCCCCACCCACCCACACACACACACACACACACACACACACACACACACACACACACACACAAAGAGAAAATATAATATACAAAATAAAACCTGTATAAGAGTACTGTTGTGTTGATTGTACAAGACAAGATCTATTTATGTCCATCAGGATGGAAGAAAGAATCAACAAGACAGACTTTGTGTTCAAATAATACAGAAAATGTGCTAAATCGAGTGGCTGTAATAACAACAAATTATTTCTTGAGACAACACTGACCCAAGATTTTATTTTATGTGGTGTTCCACTGAAAGTAAATCTACTGTAACTCTACAGACAACATCTTTAGACATTTCACTCTGAACTTTAAATGGACTGTGTTCACAGTTACTCATCTTATCAGAGTTACATTGTTCTGTGTAGGAGTGGTGGATATGGATAAAAATAAAATCATATATCACTGTATGCCATATGTAATTTTATATTGCGATATCAAATCATGTAATCATCAATAGTACAATCTCTGGAAAATCATTTGAGTAACTGTCTTTGGATAATATAACAAGACAGATATTTCTATTTTTAGTTAATCCAGCATTTATAATGTGATTCAATATATAATGCATTATTGCTATAAAGCCATCCTCCTCATTGATTTGCAACATTGCTCACAATGTGTTCTGATACATACAGAGATATTAACGGGGCAGATACCAGTTTTCTTTCGTCTCACAATAGATATCGTCACATTGCTCAACCCGCTGAGTGGTTCATCATCCGGAGTCTAAAATCTGTGTCGTTGCAGGACACCATCAGCCTGTGTTCGGATTAAGGGTACAAACATGGTCCATACAAGTACATGAACGTAGACGTTTCGAGCTACGCAAGATCGATTTCACGTGTTGTGCGTTCTGGAGTGTGTCACCTGAAAAATCTTAATGCAACGCAAGCGCGAGCTGCAGGCTGAGCGTTGCAGCTAGGGGCGGTATACCATGAAACGACAAGAGAAAGCTGGCCCTCTCTTTCTGGGTTCACTTCTGCTCAAAACAACCACAGCTGACCAGTTCGACGAAGCTCTAGCTGAACGTGTCGGCATATTTATGACACTTCGTCACCTCTTCATTCAGACAGGAATGCAATTGAAAACTCAATTTCAACTGCTCTAACCACAGATGCTGAAAATGTCAAGAATGTTAAATGTCAATGGAAACGCTCTGATTATCTCTATATCGCCCCCTTGAGGACCGACAATACCTCCACCAGTGCGTAAGAACAGACTGAGTATGTTCACTGGGGTCGTGCACTTTTGCCGGCTGGGCAGGATGTTGTCATTTGCGTTCACGTGCTACATGCGTGGACCATGTTTGTGCCCTAACTTTTCTACTGTCACTGGAAAATCTAAACCTAGTATTGAGGTGTCACTAGTTTAGCTGAATTTAAAAATTAAAAAAGGACACGTCTCATGAAATTTTACAAATACTCAACCATCCACTGGGTAACACCATGTAGTCCTTACCTGGTGGAAGATGTGACAAAGTACAAATTGTGTGACAAAAGCACAAAAGAACATTTCTGCAGCAGTCCATTTTTTAATAATTAATGGTTTTATTTCCGGTTAAATGTGATATTGTATATATTTTGTACTTTTTTACATTTTAATATCTTTTCTTGACCTGCAACTGCAACTTTGTTGTTGGAGACAATGACACAATGTCCTCTTGAATCTCTTGAGCAGTGGGAATTATTGACATGTGGCCCATGTTGTGAGGAAAAGTGGGAGAAGAAAAGTAGATCCAGTTTAAAAAGTTTGCTGTACTGTGTGTTATGGTTTTGGTCATGGTTAACCAAGAGAAAACTTCACATCATGAATTCAGCCAGGGTCATGAGAGTTGTAAACTTGTGCTCCTCTGACTTTTTGTACATGGAGCATGTTATTTGAGTTTAGCAGTTTGTTGCCCTGCCACAAAGGGTGCAGTGGAGTGCAGCCTGCAGCTGGTAACTGAGGGTTACATAATGTTACTGTTGTACTACTCAGCGCCTTAAAAGACCTGTGAGAAACAGAGCGAGTCTTCTCACTGCTGCAGCAACAGCAATCTAGGATAAGCCAGTTTAATACCAGCCTCTTCAAACACAGTGCCAGTGCGAGTCAAAGGTTAATGAAAGGGCACCTGGTTGGGAGGATGAAGACATGGCAGCAGTCAGAACTAGAGGGATTAGCCCTGTTCTCATATCAAAGGGATCCCCAGCCAGCGAGGCTCAATCTGGATTTTGTGTGGAAATCTGTCTCCATCGCAGAGATATTGGGTCCAAGAGCAGGCTAGCTGGGGTCTTCATCTTCTCTCACACTCTCCACTCTCTCTCTATATATACTAACATCCACTCTGTTAACACTATGTCCCATTAGGCTGTGCACGAAAGTTGGTAAAGTAGTGTTGACAGTTTTAGTTTTTGCAATTACTTTGTAAGTTAGAGTTTCAGTGTACAAATCATTTATCACAATGCAAACATGTATTACTAAACATGCAGGTAATTAATGTGTATTCAGTTATGTGTGATTACTTTTACCAGCGTTAATCTGGTCAACTGCATAGCAACACGGTTTGAAAACCATGCAACCACTGTTATAGCTGTTAGAAAATCTGTGTAAACTAGCAACAGCAAAATGTGTTCCCTGTTTGTGACCACACAGTATGAGTGAATCTTCTGCTGTGTATTACAGCACTCCTGTATTTGCTCTTCAGCGGAGCCAGTTTCAAAATATTGTGACTAACAGATCTGTGTGTTTCCTGAAGGTGTAACTAACCATTATTTTCTTTATCGACTGTTAATCTGCTTCTTAATTAATTGATTGGTATATTAAATATATTATATTTATATATATATATATATTTGCTTTAAAAAAAACCCTCAAATGATTAATCAATTATTAAAATAGTTGCTAATTAGTTGTCTGTTGATTAACTAATAAATTCATTGACTAATCTTTTTCATGTGCTGCAAACACCAGCTTTACAAAGTTGATGCAGAACCTGTTGTAAAGTTCAAACTCTCTGCTTTAATTTAAAAATATTTACATCTACATCAGATGAACTATATAGGATTTGTAGCCCTTGTTGATAATGCACATCCTTTGTTGATGTCTATAGGTTGTAGACTTCAGGCAGTCGCTGACTTACAGATTATTGTTGTCTCTTTCAGTGATGCTCTGCCAGGCCTGTACTGCCATCCTGCAGCCGTCCTCACTTCTTGCTCTTTTCAGGGGTTTTTGTCTTCAATCCGGTCTTTGACAAGGGAAATGTATGTTCGGGTATTGAGGTCAGGTGACTGATGGCCAGTCGAGAACATTCCTCTGTTTGGCACTAAAAAAAAAATCTTCTTGGGCTGCTGGTTTGGCTTTACTTTGCCTGTGTATTTACGATCATTGTCCTGCTGCAAGGTGAAGCAGCCAATGAGTTTTGATGCATTTGCTTGAATCTGAGTTTACAAGATGTCTCTGTGTAGATCCTCCTGCATTCATTCTGCTACTGCCAACAGCAGCGATCAATGATGAACCGCTTCCACTGACAGTCTTACATGGCCAAGTCAAAACTCCACAGCCAATAAGTTTGACTGATAACCTAATGTGCCTCAAATCACGAGCTGTTTCTTTTCTTTCTTTTCTCCACTCCATCTGTTTTGTCACTCTGATCAAAACACTTGTTCCAAAACTCTTTTCTTTTAGTACTTTTTTGCCACTCGTACTTTTTTGTGACCTTGTCTTTCTATTCTTGATGCTTACCAGGAGTCGGCATCTTGTAGCTGGGCCTCTGGTTATGCTGGCGTAGTCTTCTCTTGACGGAAAGGAGTTTTTCTTCACTATCTTTTCTTCATCTGTGACCATGTCGCTTGTAATTGCTGAGCTTAACAGTGCATTCGTGGATTCAAACTGTGTTTCAAACACTTGATATAAACTCACTTATCACACACTTATTTTGACCATGTCTCTGATCTGTTCTGATTTTATATCCTCCTCATGTGTCCTGCATTACTGCCAGGTGGCAGACAGCAACAACAAATTACTCCAAATACAAATGTCACACCTAGAATCAACTCTGTTCCTATTGCTCAGTTCTTTTGTGCATTAAGTTAGGATGACATGAAACACAACTGCCCAGAAAACACGTCAGCAACCAATCTTTCCTTTTGTTTTGTGTATACGAACGCCTACAGTTCCTACACTGTGCAACCAATATTGATGTGAACACCCTCAAATTAAAGCTGAAAGTCAGCATTTTGACCTCCATATAGCATATTTGACATTGTGTCAGAGGATCTTCGTATGCGTGTTGGTGTAAAGAAAAGTATATTTGTATTTCTGCATGTGAAGACTGAAGGGAATTGTTGTGGCAGAGATGGATCTGCTGTTCTACAGCCATCTTTATAAATTGGATACGGCAGCATAATACAGAGCTACTTAAACACTTCGCAGCCGCTCCCTGTGGTCCCAGTGTGTGACAGCTTTTCTCCAATATGCTCTTTAGAGATAGGCCTACTGGATTTTCATAAAAGAGAGCCCAGTTGTTATGAAGAGATTTTAATGGCTTTACAGCAAGTCATTAATAACATTAAGCTTCAGTGTTTTTTCTAAGGTGCTATTGTCATGAGATGTCAAAGGAATAAATAATGTTGAAAATCTCTCCTATTTATCTCTCTGTCCAGTGTCTTGTGAAATGCTGTCAAACACACGGGAATGTGTGTTTTTTGTATCTTATTTTTCAGATGCATTGGCATCATGGTTGCTCATACATATATATTGACAGATTACTTGAGCAAGACTGATGCTTAATCAGACTAAATTCTTCATTAATTTGCAGTGGCCTATACTGCTGTAATCCTTAGGCAGCAATGAAATGAGCATTAACTCAAATGGATGTTATAGTTTGTGGGAATGAATTAATTGAACGCTAAACTCCTCCACCACAAAAGAATTAAGTGACAACAGCACAAATTGGACACACCCATTTTCTTACTTTCATAATGTTGGAAACGTGACCTAAGTTTGCTTGGCAGTAGGGTTAAAGGGTCACTTCACCCACATAAAATTAAAATGGTTGGATACCACTGGAGCTAAATAGGAAAATGTTTTTTTGTGGTTGAACTGACTGTTAAAAGGTTTTTGCACAGTTAAAGTATGAGGCTGGCATTCTATATTTTTCTTATTGTAAACAAATCCCCTAAAAAGACCAAGACCATCAGTGTGTTGTAACATCTCTTAGTACTTTCAACAACCCTTTCCGTTGCAATCAGCAAATAAGGCTAAATGGTTTTCTAAAACAGCTGGGTGCTGTAGTTTTTGGAAAACGTTAGTCGAACAGGAGTAAATACTGCATTTGTTGGGGACTCTTTTCAGCCACAGATTAATACGCATTTGATGCTTTAGTGAGTATTTACTGCAGCAGGACGGCGTATGTGGGATTGGCTCAAAATAAACTGTGTTCATCTTAATGAAACAACATGTCAACGGGTGCAACCGTGTGGCTGGTGTATGTGGTTTTAATAGTTTTTGCAAAACAATGGAGCTCTATCAGACAGAGGAGTAAGATATATCAGGCTTTGGCTTGTTAGTAGGATAAATTCAGTGTTGGTTTTGGCCTTTGTTGACTGAAAGAAAAATATAGAATATAAACAGCTGTATCCTTTAAATGGGTTTAGGGTCAGCGGTTTCCAAAAATGAACAATATGCTCCTGGTTTTAGCCATACTACCAACATGGCTCTATGGCAATGTCAGTTGGTTGGTTAGTCCACAACTTTATATACAGTATATATATACTGTATATATATCTCACTTTCTAAAAGCAAAAGAGAAAACTAAATAAATAACAGAACCTACATTTCACTCATTATACCGTGACCCAGTACTTTTTCAAGATTCTCAACATCACTGTATCTTAAATAAAGATTGAATGGTTTCCAAAATTCTTCATAAACACTTTGAGAGTCAAAGTAAAAAGTACTCAAAGTATATGTTTGTTTGTTTTTTTGTCATATTTTAAGGCACCAATATTTGGCTTATTACTTATAAGTTGCTTTCCTTTTATACATATAAATAAATGTATACTCTTTATCTCTCAAAATAAGATCCAGTGGGTGTAAGTGAAATAAAATAAATACTTTAGGTTCTAAGGGAATATTTACAAGTAAGATTTTTGAGATTATATTAATACCCTCCTTCCAAAACTCTTGTATTTTAGCACCCCACCCCCCACCTCCCCCCCCCACACACACACACAAACAACGAATGAGAGCACCTTGAGACTCTTTACATCTAAAACAAATATCAAGAAAATTCTCATTATATTTATTTACATTACTTCCTTAACATCAGCACGTTAGCCTTGTCGTTGTGAGCACAGCATGCTGACATTAGCATTTAGCTCGAAGCACCGCTGTGCCTAAGTACAGCCTCACAGGGCGCTAGCATGGTTGTAGACTCTTAGTCTTCTTGGTATATTGACAAAATGCTAATTTTACTGTAAAATACAACATATCAGACTTTATTTGGCATAGAACCAAGTGTTTTTATGGTGGCCAGCTTCTTGGCATGGTTTAAGAATTAAAGCTTGGCTCTGAGAGTTGACAGCCTAGTTGCAAAGTAACATTGCACAAAATCTGATTTCAGAAGTGATTTGTAAACGTTGTGAAAATAGGTGGATGAACCTTTAAGCAGTGTAAATATATTTTAATTGAAGCTGGGTTGAGCTGAACACGGTATTTTCACTGTAGATAAAGATAGCAAGCATGATCATGTTCACTTCTAAAAGCCTACCCACACATTTCAGAAAGGTTATGTGGCAGCCCACAGCAACAGAGGACGTTGCTATCAAGTAAAACTATTATGCAAATGACGCAGGCAAGTTTTCTTTTGATGTTTAACCTGGGCAATTTGTTTGGTGTGATTATTACAGCTGAGTTTTAGATGTAGGCTTGAGTAATATCTCTGGAGATGAGACAGAAGGGAAAGATTACATGTGTATTTCATAATTTTAACCAACACTTTCCTACATTCCTTTGCAACACTGCAGCATGGGAGTGTTTAATACAGAGGTTTGAAGTGATCCCTACATACATGTATAATGAGTGGGAATGCTAATCACCTCACAGTGTAATATGCCTTAGAAGTCTTGCAGGAGAGAAAATCCTCTCAGTTGTTCAAAGTGCTTCTGCTTCTCACCCTTTGACAAATCTTTGGGGTGAATTTTATCTTGTCATGGTGTTTTAAATGTCTGTGTTGGCTCCCATTACACCAGGAAAGCTATTCTGGTTCTGCACTTGACTCTTGTCTTCTCCTATTGTGTACATTTATGTACATACACTGTAGTAATTACCCAGTCTAGTGAGTGCCAGTGATTTACCAGTGCCAAAGTAAGCAACAAAATAGGTTTTTGGTCCATGCCCTCTAGCACGTAGAAGCGCTTTCTGATATGACGCTCCTATTGGCAGGATGTCACAATTTCTCTGTGCCTTTTCAAAACCGTTACCAATCACAGTTGAAAAAAATCAGTTTGACGATGTGACAGCGCTCTGGTTAAGGTTTGGTTAAGTTTCGGCACAAAACGACTTGGTTATGTTTCTAACCGCGATGGTTTGGATTAAAATAAGTACTTTAAGGTTAGGGAAACGTTGTGCTTTGGGTTAAAATTACTACTTCGTTAAAGTTTGGGGACCTTCGCCATCATGGTTACCATAATAAACACGTGGTTAAAGTTATGGAATGATTGTGGTCATGGTTTAAAAAAAAACAGTGTTGACTCGTGGTTACAAACCTCCAGGAAGTTGCTCTCAGACAACCGACAAAGTGGCAAATACCAATCACGGAGTTCCATGATACCAGAATGTGTAGCACAAGTTGTGGTAAATATTGCTAAATGTATTAAATTATTATCTTAATATCTAATTAATCTGTTATAACGTGTGTAAATGAGTAAATAGTATGCATCACAGATTAATAACAAATCCAGGCTTGCTAACAAGAAAAGTCGAGTTCATTGACAACAGTGTTTTTTAATTGGTCCACTTCAGGTCACGTCCTGATTTTCCCTGTTGACGAAGACAGCCTGAAAGCACCATTAAACAAGTGACTTGCAATTGCGGATTTTGGGACAAACCTGTCGACTCATTACAGCATATTCTGTCTTAATATGTGGATTTCGAGGGAGACAGCTCTTAAATTGGGACACAGTCACAGCCTTTTCTCTCTCACACTGTATTTCAGTGACACCACATAGGTACATGGATACTCTGTAGCAGTCCACAGAAATGTATGGGGACGGTTTGAAGAATCTGCGGATAGGAGACACTTTGAAACTGCGGAGGAGGTACACCTGTTATATCCCCCTGCAAAGTCATTCTTGGAGGGCATCTGTAACATCGACTAAAATTCTCTTTCTAGGTTTTCGAGGCCGAGTGCCAAAACTGGCTCTAATAATTGCTTGATGGTTTGAAGTATAGGCAGTTTCTCACTGACCCCCTACAGAACGTAGAGGGGTGGATGGAGAACAGGTATTAGCCCCATAGATCATGTAAAATTAGCAGCAGGAACCCCTGTCAGCCCAGACATTGGCACTTAATCTTGGACTTTTGGCAGACTGTTGCCTTAACAGGTCAAATGATATCTATAAATCAAGGATCCCCTGGCGGAGAGTGAGAGGGAGCCGGGGAGAGAGGGAAATACATAGAGCTGGCACTGAAACTCCAGGGGAATTAAATCCCGGTCATAAAGCCTAACCCAAGGAAATAATCCAGTCTATTTCATAAAGGATTAAAACCTTTTAAAGAAGATTGATTGCCTCTTTTTCCTTTTCTACCCGATGTAATCCTAGATTATGGAGACCACTTGGGGTTAGATTTTAAAGAAATTTGCACAGGATTAATGGTGAAGGGGGCATCCATTCTTATTAAGATTGCCTTGCTGGTTTGTCACAGAAAAAGGTGCTCTTTCCTCCTTTCTGTCACACGTGAATTATGTTTCTAAGCTAGAGGAACAGAAGAGGACGTAATGTTTTCCTTTTTTACTTATTTTTCTGTCATTCTGTGTGCTCCACTCACATTGCACTTGATAATAAGTAACTTAGTCTCGTTGAGATCAAGATCTCTCTTTCACAGGCAACCTGAGAACATTCAAAGTCAAATAACCACACAACCTGCATACAAGAACAACATTTCTAAAGCAAGACAATCAACAAGTGACAAAAAAGCATGAATAAAAAACAATTACAGGAGTCATAAAAAAAACATCACATAGATAAACTTTAAAATCCCCAAGGGGAGTGAAAGCATTTGGCTTGATGGCAGTTTGCAGTTCATTCCATTTAAAATGTGAATAATATCTGAAAGTAGTTCTGCCAAGATTATTACGTGCATACAGGTTATCAAAGGTTAAAGGAATAGTTTGACATTTTGGGAAATTGCTTTCTTGGTGAGAGTTAGATGAGAAGATCAATACTGCTCTCATGTCTGTCCGTTAAATATACAGTAAGGCTACATCCAGTAGATCATTTAAGCTGGTTCAACTTAAAAATGTAAGTAACTGAATTTAGGTTGAATCATTAGTTCAAAGTTGTCTTATGAGTTTTGAATATGTAAAACCAACTGAGTTAACTGAACTTGAGAAAACAAGTTGAAGATATTAAGTTGAATCATCAACTATTCAATAATGCTGACAAACAGTGGACAGATTTGCTTTACATTTTCTCAGTTTAAAGAGTTAGTACTTCATTTGACATGAAGAACTTACAGCTGTGGCTGCTCCTGTCAGAGCCACATTGTACTGGAGTTCAAAGACAACATGCGAGGCTGCTCCCAGGGACCTTATTAAATTATAAGAGTAGCGGAGTAGAGACTGAACTCGATATTAGCTTTTATTGTGTTCGCATTGTTTTCATTACAATGAGAAGAAACAACCATGACGATTAATTTAACATGTATTTGAGACACAGCATGAATATTTTCTTCAAACAAAAAAAAAGGTCTCTGGAGAACTTTCACTCTCAAAAGACACCTGCCCGGAAGTCTGCTAATATGCTAATTATGTTTATTTGGAAACTTAATTTAATGAGTTGAATGAACTCATAACATAATATTAACTCATCATTTCAAGTCAAAAGACTTCACGTCAGAACAACTCCTGTTTATAAGTTCTGAAGTGGTCTGAAAATAAAAACTAGACATTTTAAGTTGAATTAATTTTAAATAAATAAAACGTATGTATTTACGTTAAGTTGATGAGAAAAAAATCTGTATTTTGATCATTCTGGAGGCTGCAGTTTGTGGTGTTGTTGAGTTGTCTTGCGTTATACTGAAACACCTCTCAATAAAAACTGAACATTATAACCTTCGTAAATCCAGATCAGATTTAAGACACTCTCATTTACACTTAGCCACATATATGCGTCTCTGTTGTCAGTCGTTGTTTTCCCGGCTACATGCAGTCATCGTGGTCGGACTTCTTTCAGTCCAGAAGGAGATGGTGATGCACCTGAAGCTGTTTGGTAACTGCCAACAACGCCAGAAGAAGAACTTCGGCACTTCAGCAGTTCAGTTACAACAACAACTATCCATAACACAAACACATAAATGAATCATATTTATGAACTATGAGCGAGGTGGTCTCCACAGGCTCTAACTCACGCCGCTCCCTCACCCATACAGATCAATGCTCTCTCATCCATACAGATCCATACAGATCATTCATTGAACTTGATCAGGGATCAGATAAACGCTACAGCAGCTCGGTGCGCCTTGCATTTGATTGTATGTGTAGAAATGGCTGGAGCTGCTTTTCCTTGTTGCTTTAATGAGACGGAGAACAAACTGCTAATTTCAGTGTAATTTCAGACGTTATCTCAAGGACAGAGGAGACAGACCATCGATGTATTAAGTAAATCAGACAGTGAGTGCATTTCCGACTGCTCACTGACACAGATAAACTATGGGAGGAGTAAAGATCACATGCGTCTTGGAGATACTGATACATTTACATTTTTTTCAACATCTGGCTAGAATGCATCCCCATTCTGGCTTGAATGCTTCTTAGATGCATTTATACTTAGATAGCTATCCCATCTGCCCAAGACGCATGAAGGGACTTAAGTGGATATGGCATCTGAGTGTATTTTCCGTTGCAAATTAGTAGCATATATCCTAGGACACAGGATTGAGAGTTAAATTCGAGAATAGAGGTGAGGTAGGAATGATCCCTCATACCAAATCATTCCACTGCAAGACAAAATTTAGTTGTCTTTTTGATATAGAACATAGTTGCGGATCTCCTGTGAGCAGAGCGTCTGGTGTCCACAGCGGGATGGGAGAAGCACTGTGACAGACAGACTTGAATATCAGGTGAAGAGAGCCATTAATGATATGTAATCACAGAGTCAGGCTGGTAGTGGCAGTCGGAGCGGTGGTGATGGAAATAGAGGTTTGTGGAGTGTGTGTGTGTGTGTGTAGAGAGAGAGCATACCTCAAGCGAAATGCTCCACCACCCATGGAACTAATTTAAAGTCCTCGTTTAGAGGCTGTCACACGAAGGGCTCTGACGACCACTGATCTCTGCACATTTAACGGCACAGGCAGCTGTCAGGGGGCTGACAGACAGGCTCCACCACTGACTGATTACATACAGGGCCAGGGTGAACTGTGATCTGGTGAACTTTATTTTCCCTGGCAGGCCCAACGTGCGGTGCATGCCTCAGCGCGGTGGCCATTCACAGTCCCGTTCCGCCTCAGATGGAGTCTCCGTCTCCTCCATTAACACCACATATCTGTATGAATAATCCCTGAGAGGTTATGATTTATTAAATTTGATGATGGGGATCCTGTAACACCTTTGAAAATGAAAAAATAAACACTGTTTTAGTGGCATCCTAGATAAAAGCTAGTGGTGGTGGAAGAAGTACTCTAGATCTTTTACTGAAGGAAAAGTAGCAATACCACAGTGCAGAAATACTCTGTTACAAGTAAAAGTCATGCATTCAAAATTTTACAAACATATTTGCATTACATATGTTACATAAATACACTTAAAGTACCAAAAGTAAAAGTACTCATTATGCAGAATGGCCCATTTCAGAATAATGTATATTATTGGATTATAATTAATGATGCTATTGGGTAGCTTGTGAATTGTCCCCTAGGGATCAATAAAGTCTTATCTTAACCTTAATGATAATACATCATCATTTATTTGTTGATTTTATTTTGTGTTATTAATTTCAATCTGCAAAGTAACTAGTAACTAAAGCTATAAAGTAAATGTAGTGGAGTAAAAAGTGCAATATTTGGCTCTGATTTGTATAAGTAAGTATAAAGTAGCTGAAAATGATAATACTCAAGTAAAGTTCCCTCTGAATTGCACTTATTTACAGTACTTGAGTAAATGTACTTGTCCACCACTGGTACTGAGCTACAGGTGTTAGCGGTATTAATAGGAGCATTATTAAGAATGCGAATATTATAACACCTCACTCATCCTAAAGTCTGCATATTTTATTCTATGATACAGACCTCTGAGAATTAAATAGGATTCAATTTTCACAGAAATCATGTGTCAGGAAATTGCAAATGAAAGAATTGTGCCAATCCCCTCACCTGCTGCTGTGCCGCGGTGTCTGTGTTAGTGAGGCTGCAAGAATGCTATTTTAAGGATACTCAGGCACAGTTTTAGCTGCATCCACTGGGGATGGAATAATTTGAACTAATTTCAAGATTAATCAGTGATTACATCAAAAGTGCACATTTCCCAAGTGGGCACACATTAGCGGATTCTCTTAAATCGTTGAACTGATTTCAAAGAGGCAACCTTCCACACATAAAAAGTGAGGAATAATTGCAGGAATGCCTTTTTTTTAAGACAGTTATTTTGTGTGTTTATGTGTTTGTAATTGGTTCTACACACTTCAGGTTTTAGACTTGATCTTGACAGTTGTTTTAAACTTTAAAAGCATGGGTGCTTTGCCAAACATTCCTATAAGCAGTATATATACAAATTTTGTAAAATAGGACCCTGTTTAAAAATACCTTACCCTTTAATACTATGTTCAAGTTTACAAAAATAGTGTATAGGGTAACTGGTATTTTTAAACATGGGCCCTATTTTTACAAAATTTGGGGTCTAAATGACTAATAGGTACCAAACATTTTGGAATTGGTCCAGTAGATCACCTCCGCCGCCATCCACAAATGGGCTGCAATGGCTGCAACGTAATCCTTTGGGGCAATTGTGTCCGTGAAAAGTACGTCCACTAAAAGTGCTTGTTTTTGCCGCTGACATTGTTATTCTAAGTGTCTGTCAACATTATGGAAATGATCCCTACAGAGATGGAGCTTCCAAGTCACCTTGGATTCTAGGAAATTGTAAAGGATATTTTTCATTATTTTCTGATATTTTATAGACCAAAGATTAATCAAGTGAGAAAATAAGTAGCAGATTAATCGATAATGAAAATAATCTTAGTTGCAGCCCTAGCATGCACACACATTTAGGAGAACACAATCTGTCACTGTGTAAAAGGGGGCTGCTGATATCTCTCTCTGCCTGGAAAAAGAAAGCCATCAAATAAGAATTCCAGCCTGTCTACCTGCAAATCTCCCTCCATCTGTGGATTAGATTTAAGTCCTCCAAAATCTTGGGCTGGTGCTACATCAGAGGATGTGCGGTGCCGGGGAAGTTACGTAACTCATTAAGACCTCATTGCTCTCTCCTGGGTTGGTTCCTTATCCTTCTAAACTTGCAGCCTTTGAGCAAATAAAGCCATATAAGAGGGTTGAAATATAAGACACCCGCAAACTCTGTAAAACTTTCTGATCTAACAGCTTGAATTCAACTTGAGGGCAGCCCATTTGAACCGCGTCATTAAGCATCATTATACCCATTGTTCTGCTTTCTAATCAGCGGTGTTACTCCCATCGTGCGCAGTATAGATTAACAATCACACAGGAAATAATAGCACATGGTTGGTAATATTTTTAATTACAAACACTAAATTATAACACTTAAGTCTTGAACAACTTAGTGAAATATAATTCTACAAGTATACTCAACTATGAGACCATTAGTTGGACAAGTTTTGTTGGAGTAGTTTGATTAGTTTTGGGTTTTTTTTATTTGCATATTTTCTGTGCCAAAATTCACCTCTGTCAGCCTTTCTTTCCTAATAACTTCTTTGTCCTTGAGGAACATCGTGGTCTCAGGCCTCCATTACCTGTCTTTCATACAGCACATTAGAACAACATTGCTATGATTGGCATTCTGCATTAGCAATCCCCTCCCTAGCCCTTTTCCTATTGTCATTCCACAGCAGCACTGGGCTGCAATGTTCTCCCTCAGTCTCTCTGAACTGCCATGACAACGTGCTGGAAAAGCCTGACGAAGCCCGAAGGCCTCCTCAGTCAAGAGGGCTCTGCTCGCCTCTGCAGATGACTGCACTGTTTCATTTATTTTCATGAAGGAAAACAAAAGGCAAGATTGAACAGGGGATAAGGCAGCCCAGCTAAACACGCCTGAGAGACTGACCCCACATACTGTAGTTGGCGGCACACAATTTGCCACAGGATTCTGTGCTGCCCAGACCAGAAATTATAGAAATATTTCAGTGTGGGTTTAATTACAGCCTCTGCTTTGGGTACTGAAATAATGTTGGCGCTTGCAGCTCGATGTTTATGTGCTAAACTTCTTGATGCAGATCAAAACAGCTAATCTCTTTTTGTCCTACTGATACTATTGTATCACTGGTATATGGTAATTTCTTTAGTTTTAGTTGGAATTAAGAGGAATGGTTCAACATTTTGGGAAATATGCTTTTTTGCTCTCTTGCCAAGATTTAGATAAGATTGATGCTCATGTCTGTGCAGTAAATATAACAAAAGTAACAAAATTTGCCTACCAACACCTCTAAAGCTCACTAATCAACACATTATGTCTTGTTTCTTTAATCTGCACAAAAACTGAAGTGTAAGAACAACAAATTGTCGTCATCATGAGGTTGCCAGGCAACCAGCGGAGACTCCAGACTCGTTTTCTTGTTTGTGTGCAATTTAAACAAACAAGATATAACTTAGTTAATTAGTAACATTTTGAGGTGCTGGTTGACAAATCTTTTTTCACTTTTGGACAGACTCAGGCTAGCTGTTTCCCCCTACTTCCAGTCTTTATGCTAAGCTAAGCTAACTTCCTTCATATTAAGCGTACAGACATGAGACTGATGTCAGTCTTCACATCTAACTCTCTGCAAGAAAGTGAATATGTATTCGTAAAATGTCAAACTATTCCTGGAGGTAAGCAAAAACAAGATTTTCAGCTGCTTTTAAGTTGCTTTTAAATGAACAGCCATGAGGACGGGAATGTTCAAAAATGTGAAGGCTTTACTGGTTGAACTCTTTAGTTACAACGTGAATCATTGAACACTTTATCATGGATTTAAATCTCATTACCGCTCTTGTACATAGCGGAGTCAGCACTCGATACTCAAACAGGCAGGGTGCACCCACTCCAACCTGGTGTCCAAGACTGGTGCTGAAGTATAAACATAAATAAAACAAAGATTCGTGAGAGATGTGAAACATAGCGAAACATGCATCAATATGTTTGGTGGTCGGAGCTACTAAATTAAGACTTGTTAGACTGGGCCTCAGTCCCTCTCTTTGCAATTGGCTGATGGAGTTTCTCACTGAGAGACCACAAGCAGTACTCACTGAGTACGGGGGCCCTACAAGGATGTGTGCTCAGCCCCCTGCTTTTCACCCTGCTGACCTACGACTGCTCACCAAACTGCAACACCAATCACATCATAAAGTTTGCAGATGACACAACTGTAGTGGGTCTCATCAGCAATAATGACGAGACAAACTACAGGAATGAGGTGAACCAGCTGGCCGTGTGGTACGAGGATAACAAGCTCTTCCTAAAGGTGGAAAAAACAAAGGAGATTGTTATCGACTTCAGGAGAACCCACACCAAACACCCGCCTCCACTGACGGTGCTGCTGTGGAGCAGGTGAGCTCCAAATAGGTGAGCAGCACCAAATTTCTGGGGGTAAACATCACAGAGGACCTCGAATGGATGAACAATACGGCCAGATATTTCACGGGCCAGAAAAGCCCAGCAGCGCCTCTATTTCCTCTGCAACTGAAGAGAGCAGGAGCTCAAATACCTATCATGTACTCCTTTTACCGTGGCACCATTGAAAGCATCCTGACCAGCTGTATTACTGTGTGGTTCGGAAGCTGCACCACCTCCAACCGAAAGACCCTGCAGCGCATAGTGAATGCTACTGGAAGGATCATCGGCCCTCCACTCCCGTCCCTCTTGGACATTTTTAATACCCGTCTCCCCCGAAAGGCACAAAGCATTGTGGGCGACCCTACCCACCCCTCCAACTGTCTCTTCAGCCTCCTGCCTTCTGGAAGAAGGTTCTGGAGTCTCCGTGCAACCTCCACCAGACTGAGAAACAGCTTTGTCCACCAGGCTGTCAGGATGCTGAACTCTCTCCCCTCTCTCCCCTTGACCCAAAGGTTCAGACTCAGATACATTAAACCCTCATCACACATACAAACACCTAGCACCAGTCACTTAAGAGAAGACTCTCCTTTCAATTTCTGCTGCTTGGACTGAACCTGCACTAATGTACACATTTTGCACTGTGGTCACTTTACACAGTCTCATGCCATCCAGGCACCCAGTGTCTTGTCTTGTTTTGTCTAATGCTATGTTGTTTTCTGTTTATATCTTATTGTTTCAGATCTTAGATTTTAGTTTTCTGTTTTTAGATATTTATTTTAAATCTCAGCTTTCTCTTCTTAGTTAATATCTTATATAGTTTTTAGTACACTGTGGGACTGTGAGAAACGTTGTTTTGATTTCACTTTATGTACTGCACATGTGGAGAAATTGACAATAAAGTTGACTTGACTTATTGTAAAATGTGAAAGCAAAAGTGATGTTTTTCAGGTGCTGCATAGATCTGGTACAAACAATGCTGTTGTTGAGGTGAGGATAGTCTCAATCCGCCTTTTCTGGGTATCTATAACCCTATTTAAGGACGTACCTTAAGTAGTACGTCAGGCCTGAGCACCTCGGCATACATTGTAAGCACATCAGAACAGTCTTTCCCTCTCTTTCCTGTCACTTTTTGAAGCAGTGAAAGCATAAATGCCCTAATAAGAGGCTTAAACATATTTACTACTCTGCTACATGAATGCCTTTAATACATTAATATTACTTTCATTTGTGGTATCTCACTTTAGATACCAACCCTGGCATGTTTATAATAATGTCCTGACTTCCCTGTCAGGTAAACGTAGAAAAGGAAATTCACTATAGTTTTTCTATTGTATATCTAACACGTAACAAAATATTGCATAGTTTCATTTCCCAAATATTTTTCCCCATTACCTTTATTGAAGTGCATAAAAGGAGAGAAAGTTGTTGTTGGCAGCCAGCTCTCCTTTGGAAGCCTTCAGCCATCGTTCATCCGTGCCCACTTCTTCATGCTTTGAAAGTGCTGCATCTGCCAGACCATCAGAGGAAGCGTGCAGAGGAGGCCTCTCCTCTCCGAGATCCCTCGCTGCTTTGATGCCTCATTAAACCTGCGGCCAATAAGACACAAAGAGAGGTGGAGAGATTACTGATGCAACATATCTGAGTTTATAGCTGGATGAGGCCCTTCAGGGCACAGGAGGAAAGTCAGATACTCGGTCTGGAGCAGAACTTTCACACACCACCACAAGTGTGCAGCCGTATCATGCAATCACTCGGATTTGTTTTTTCCTCTTTGTTTTGTGATGACAAATGTGTGACCTTTATTAGCTGAATCATAGCTCCCTTTAAATATATTACAACAAACTTTGGCCAATCCAAAGGGAATGAACGTTTGCACAGGTGAAATGTTTGGTCGACTAAAATATATTAAAACTGCTCAGTTAACTCGCCCTCAAAGCATCTCATTTGCATGCACATGCAGTCTATTCGTTTTTGTGAAGGCTAATTTGTGCTTTTATTTGACTTGTATGAAGAAGTTTATAAGCAGAATGATTTAGAATTAGTTATGAGCAGAATTAGCAGATCTTCACCACACACTTAAATCATTATGCACCTTTAATCAGCTGTTCTGCTCAGATATCTCATATTTCATTCATTGAGGTTTTACTGTGCAACAAAAATGTCCGCTTTACTTGAATATAAAACTAACCCGAGTGCGATAAAAGAAGTGAGTGGAAGAAGAGATGAGAGGTGCAGAGGATGTCTGGGTGTTACTGCAGATAATCTCGGGGATATGATTGTGGATGTGCTTTTAGCCAATGTACCCTCTGCCTCAACCTTGCCCGGAGCTAGTGTAGAGTTAGGGCAGCATGCCTGAGGCCTGGCCATGTCTGAGTGATTAGATAAAGCAGGAGAGGCCAAGTGGTGGGAGCCATAGCCAAGTTTATGCTGCACTGACCATTCTGAGACCGACATCACATCGGCGAGCATGGCAGGAGGCTGTCACCGCTTTTATTTATTCACAGTACCTTTAAAGGAAATAAACACTGCAAGCGACTGTGTTGATTTGTGTAAACATTTTCGGTACTGATTAATTCGACAAAACAAAACACATTTTTGCTCATTTGTGGCGCTTGTCATGCCTCAACCATGAGCTATGACAGCACAGCTGGCTGGGGGACACTGTTATATATTTCATGCTGCGTAAGTGCGGCTTTTTCTCTACCCTGCTTTATGGTAATGAGATTCACTGAGGTGTCGAATACTGCTCTGGGCGTATTCCCATCTCCCAGTTCAGGTCAGAAGAGTACAATGCTTTGACAGTTGCAGATGTAGCCATATCATGTCTGACATGAGAGCGAGGTTTGAAAACGCTGCAGCAAAACAGTGTGGCCTTTTCCTACACAAACAGGATGTCCTTTAAAGACCTGAATCCGACGTAATCTGAAAATGGCCCCTCATTTAAATTAGATATTTTGAAATGCACATGAATCCATTACAACCATGTTATCTATCCATCCATTAAATCAAACCCCCAGGTGCTGAAATGCATTTTGGAAAAAAATGTGAAAATCTGTGAAACAACAACAGTATGTGGTTCTGTTGCGAGCCCCGTTTCATTTTCCTGAGAGCTGACGATCAAGCAGCGACGAATGTTTTTAATGGGATTCACACTGCACCAAACCAACAGTCATGGACCTCGGAGTTGTGGAAGTGGGAGCTCTGGGGATTCATGATAGCAGGGATGAGGCAGCACTCACAGGATCCCTCTATCCATATCTGATGGTTACAGTTCAAATCTTTGAAGATAGCCACATGGCTAATTTCACTGGATGAATCTATATAGGAAATGTCACAGCAGTGCCAAAAACCAGATGCATGCAAAATCCTGTATCTCATGTGCAGATACAAACGAAAAGTCAACATTTTCCTTGGAGAGAAGAAGCTTATAGGAAAAGTAAGAATGTAAAAATGCAATAGCTTCTTCTTCTCTTAGCTTTTTTTCTACAACGATTCATGACAAATGAAAAACAAGGTGAATAACCTTTCTGGAAAAAAACGTCTGCAGATACGAATCGTGGCACGTGTAAATGCACAATATGATGACAATTTTGAAAAACATTTGCTACGCAGATGCACAGCCATTTCCCAGCTAATTGACAAGTTATAATGATAGAAAGTTATTTCTCTGAATTCCAGCCAAAGTGCTTCCACGCTCTGATGCCCACAGGAAAAGCACCATCTGTACAGCATTCCATAAACATTTTGCCATTTTCATTTTTAGACAAATGCGTTCTTGATGAGCAGCTTTTGTTTCATTATCTGCCTTAATGAGTCAAAGGTTTTGTCCCACAGCTTTATTGACATGTTTCTAGCGGGCCGTTGGTTCTGTTTTTTAGTGGAAAATATATAAATTATAATAACGCAGCGAGGCCTTCTGTGAGTGTGATTGATGGCTTTGTGAGTGTTTTACATCGTCTGGTTATAGAGTGGAGGTCTTTTCTCAAAGTGAAAGAAATGAGCTTTATAGGAACCCAAGCCTCTCCAATCCCAGGTCTTTTATTTTGCAAATGCTTCTTTTCGGATTATGTTTCTCTAAGGTAGCTACATTCTTCTTAATCCCCTTACCTTGCTCCCTGGCAGATGTTTGCTTAATTCTGGCTCGCACGGTAGTAATTTATTTCTTGTAGAAGCCATAATAGCACAGAGCAGGTAAACAACAACTGCCTCTTGGTGAAATGGTAAACATGAGCTGATATAGGGTCTAAAGGTGGATCGGTATTCAGGCTCCGACTGGACCACACAGTACTGTATCTATGCTGTACTGTACTGTGTGGCCATGCGTGTTTGTCATTGCATGCCATTGTGCCCTCTCAGCCCCCATGGGAACCATAGGATGGACAGTGCTCCCTCTACTTCACAGATGGAGTTTGCAATTGGATACCCCCAGTGAATAATCTTCTCATTACTTATCATGATGAACTGTGGCATGCAAATATCAATAAGGGACTGTGGTGAAGCAATCCAATTAAGGCCCAAAACCAGGAGTCTCATTAGTGCTGAGTCTCTTATAATGCAAATGACACCCTACTTGTAATCAACCTTGAATATAAATGGCCCCGGCAAATCCGCCACTACAGGTGATTCTGTCTACCTGGCTGTGATAAAAGACTCGAGTCAACACTGCTCTGCTTGAGACTTATAGAATAGAAATTAGCAATTTCCCCCCTCTGTGTAGATACAGTGGCCAGAAAATGGTACCCTAGAGGAAAATGTGGTGAAAATCTCAGCTGTTATCTGTGGCTTCTGGATTTTAGCTGCTGTGTTGCTACTCTGGGTTTTTCTTGTTATATTACATGCTTGTCATGAAACTTCAGGCTGCAGATGTTTCGTACGCACAAGCTAAAGTCACTCAAGTTGGCTTGGATTGCCACAATGGTGTCATTCTCCCAAACCTTTCTGCAGATAAAAACATCAATATTAGACGATTCTGCAAAACCCAAGATTACGTTCAATGTCATTGTTTTTAAAATTATTCCTTTCTTCAGTGTCTGAACATGGCAACTGCAGTATGGTTAAGGTTAGGGAAATATTGGAGTTATGGCATATAAACTATGGTTAAGGTTAGGCAGCTCTTTGTAGTTTCTGTAGCATATGGTTCACTATGGATGCCTGAGAGGGCTATGTGGCATCTTCTGTCCTAACAAGATCACATCCAGGGTTTCTGCAGTGTTCACCAAGTTAAATTTAAGATTTTTTAATACCACACAGTATGCATTTTAATTCCTTTTCCACTGTCATACTGGTCAATGAGTGATGGAAAACCAGTAGGGAATATAAGGCCTACAATTATTCATTAAGTACATGTACTTTGACATTTCTGTCACATTTTTGTCAGTTCTTCACAAGCTGTATATAACAGTCATTCCTAGTAATATAAATAATGAATTAACATGACCTGGGTCAGCAGAAAATTGATAGATGGATTAACCAGTTACAAAATAATTAAGTTCATTTACGTTTTGCTAAAATTGACACCCATCATGAGTCGACGAACCTCGTAGCTACTGTAGCTTGCAGTAGTGATACAATCAACTCTTACAGCAGTGTCATTTGTAGTTTACCGGTGTATAATGTCTCCCAACAACCCACAACCACGTACAAAAACAGTTATAACTGATGTTACTGTCTACAGCAGGCAATAAAAAAATTAATTTAAGACTTTTTAAAACCTTACCTGCAGATACCCTAGAATTATACAGACAAACTAAAAGCAAGCACGTCATCACTGAAATAAGGCAGAGGTGACTCTGATAACTGGGCCGTGTGCTTCGAATGGAGGCTGATTGCATCCCAGAAGTTGCGCTGAGATGGACTCCTCTAGGCAAAAGAAAACCTGGAAGACCAAACCTGACCTGGTGCAGAACTGTGACGGACGAGCCAAGGTTAGGCAACAAAAACACTTGGCTGAAGTTAAGGAAAGATTGTGGTTAATAAAATGTCGAATGTTAAGTTCAGGTCTGTGATGGGGTGCAAACTCCAGCCTCCTACATGAAAGTCAGACATGCGCTACACAGTCATCCACCACCACGACATCAACACCCTTACTTTCCGCATCGTCCAATATGGAAGTAATTCCAGGGTACTGGGCTACGTCCTCCATTTAGACCAAATGGCCTTCCTTAAACTGAAGCAGGGTTAACAACTGCTCGCTTTAAGGGTCAGCGAACACATTCAGCTTTGTAATAACCTACACAGAAAACACCTCAGTATTCACATTCGAAGCAGTACCGCTTTGAGAAAACAAGGGTTTCAATGTCTCTTCAGTCTTCATTGGCTTTGAAATTGTTAATGACTTTTTATTGAGTTGTAATGCAGTGGAGAGGATGGGTCAGCACAAGCAGCCTAACAACCAGAGAGGGAAGAGAGACATGATGCAACAAAAATGCAACCTGACAGAGAAATCCCTCGGAGGTATTAAAGTCTGCCTTGTGCTCCCTGTGGCCATTTCACACCAGCTGTGGGGGCCTCTCGAGCTTCAGGCATATAGACAGACATGATGGTTTGTTTCCACATTGCTAACAGTTAAATGGTTGACATGTTATATACATATAGTCTTAAGGGTGGTTTGAAATCAAGTACATTTAAGCTCATTAATTAATGTGTTACATCTTGTTTATTTAATCCGTATAACAACAATTTGTTGTTTTTTACAATCCTGTTTTTGTAAGGATTAAACAAACAAGATATAACATGTTAATGAGCTTTAAAGGTGCAGGTAGGTGGATTTTGTTACCTTTGGACAGAGCCAGGCTAGCTGTTTCCCCCTGTTTCCAGTCTTTATGCTAAGCTAAGTTAGCCAGCTGCAGGCTGTAGCTTTATGTTTAGCATACAGATCTGAGAGTGGTGTCAATCTTCACAAGAAAATGAATAAGCACATTTCCCAAAATGTTGAGCTTTTTCTTTAAATGGTATAATGTGATCATAACTCTGCCTTCTACTACGGAGAAATGGGAGGGCAACCTGAAGAAGTGGCTTTGGATAGCAGTAACGAACCAAGTTAGCGTTAGCTAAGATGTGGGACTTTGAGGCTCTGACTTAGCTCAATATCTGCTTTGAGATAGACAAAGTTCTGTTCCACCTCCTTTAATAAGATGTGCCTGACTTTTTTAAAAAGCCAGGAGATCGTTAGCTTAGCTTAGCATAAAGACTAGAGGCAGGGGTCTGCAGAACCTGGCTCTGTCCAAAGTTCAAACATACACCTGGCAACACTCCTAAAGCTCTAAAATTAACATCTTGCACCAAGTTTGTTTAATGCGTACATCAACAGTAATGTAAAAATGGCAGAGTAAAGTGCTGGAACTATTCCTTGGTGAACAACATTGATCTCAGTGACTCCCTGGAGTCTTGCTTCCTTGGTCCTCTCAGTGAGGTTGCCAGGCAACCAGCATAGACACTGCACATAAGTGGTGGGCAGATAAATAAATGCTAACTCACCCTAAAACCACAGTTTGTGGTTTCAGTTTGTGTATGGATTAAACAAATGAACAACGTGTGAGCGAGTTTAGAGGTGTTGGGAGGCGTATTTTTGAGCTTTGGAGAGAACTAGGCTAGCTGTTTCCCCCTACATTCAGTTTTCATGCTACACTTCCCAAAATGTTGAACGGTTCCTTTAACTAATCAGTAGAAAGGCTATAAGAAGAGTCACTAAACTTTGGATAATTAATACTGTGTACCAATGTGTTTCTCCATTCCTTTCACATTTTTGATTTAGCTCTGTAATTTCTGCTACTGTGTTCATGTTCTTATCTCATACTTTTTGGTAAAGAGGACATAAGCCCTAATCATGTTGAATGCCATGGATCTTTCAGTTGGATGATCACAGAGGGATGTCTAAGCAGTATAGAAAAAGTTAATCCCAATGTAGGCTTCTCTCATGTTGCTATTATAGGATTTTAACATCTTCAGAAAACTGTGCTGCCACAGATCTGCCCATCAAAACTAAGAGAACATTTCTTGAATCTCCCTGGTTCTCCTTGTCATCTGTTGGATCCTCTTCTTAAATTCACTTTCAGATGACTCTGTCCTTCTCCCCAAGCACTTTGGCCAGATGACTTTGCACCAGTCTGAGCCGAAGCACAACTTTTCAAACGTGTTTGATTTTGTCAGATCTAGTCTGGCAATGCAGGCTTGCGTAAGGTGAACCTGTCCAAGATTTGGCAAGAGTGAAATCAAAGGGCTGTCCTGCCAACAGCCAATGGGAGTTCAGCTCAAGTGGGAGAAAAACACAATGAACTGGAAGAAAAGTCATTTTTAACAACTTCCCACTCAGGGATTTCACATCAGTAGAAATTGCCAAATCCAGCAGCTCCACTCTTGATTTTACAGTTTTATTCAGAAGGAGAAACAGAAGGAGAAAACGTGTTCACCAGTGGTGGAGGTAAGTTTGAAATGGCTTTGGCCTGTTATCTTCTAAGTTCATGCCCCTGCTGCTCTCTGAGTTTGATTCATAGGCCCAGCGTATAATTGTACTAAAACACAAGTTTGAGAGACCACAACTGTGTGAGAAATTACATCGCTGTAATAGTGCTCCATGTGTTGCACCATTATAGCAATTTTCAAAGCACTTCAGATTGGTAGCACTTCAGATTATAGCTACCTTCATCCATAACTGCAGAACCACCATCTGCTAAGACATCAGCAGACTTTAGCGAAGATATGATGCAGCTTCACACACCCTCTTGTAACCTGCACATGCACATCCATCAGACCTTTAGAAAATACTTACTGATGAGATCTACCTAATGATGGGAAATTATATCGTTTGCATTCAAATTTATCATGCGCTGAGTTTGATTTTAGGAAAAGGTGGACTGCTGTTAAAGTGTAATTTCACCCAGTTTAAAAGCTCAAAGGATACAGTATATGCATCAAATACTGTGTGTTTATATACGACTTGCAATGCCATTACACCTTTGTGAAAGTCAGGATCTCCAGTTTACAGTGCTTCAATGCAGAAAAAGTCCAAAAATTAGTTATTAATCATAGGTGTTGTGAAAAGTGTTTACTGTTTATTAATGCTTAAAGCAATGAGAAAATAACTTTCACACAGAATTAAGGCACAATATGCAGAAAGTGTACATTGTACAGGAAGACATTTATCCTAAAAACAGAATATCTCTCTTCTCTGACTGATACATTTTCATGTCATCCAGCAGCTTGATTAAAACGGCTGTCAGTGTCAGCATGTAACCAGATTACTAAATTAGTCTTTATACTAAAACTGGATGTTCTGTGAAGCTCTAGCTGTGAACATTTCAATGCATGTTAAAATTAAAGTGGAGCTCGTTAGCAGGTTGTGTTGTGAAGAAGAGAGAAATGTCAGCTTCCTATAGGTGTTTACTTCTCAGTTAACTGCATGTTTGATACAACCTGTGATGCTCCTACATGCAGATCTGTAAAATAAGTGTTCTTGTTTTTCGCTAAGCCCCGCACCCCTTGGTTACTGTTGCTACACCTGTCAAGCTTTCCAATCTAGCACGGCACATAATGCACTTATAATTATAACAGCAGCAGATTCACCACTTGAAATTCTCAGTAATTTTTGAAATAATGTGTCCTTCACACAGAGGTAGACAAAAGCAATCTTCTCATTTCTAGCCGGCGACTGTCGATTTTGCTGGCTGAAATGGCAGCTGAGATAATTAAGCGTTAGCTCCCTGAGTTGGTAGAAAACTGGCTTTTTGTGTGTGTTTTCAGCTGAATTTTGTAAAAGGCGTCCTAAATGTGCACTTGATGGCTACATACATGATATCATGCTAAAAGACTGAGGCTAAAGCTGCATGTTCCAGGCAAAAAGTCAGTATTCTCACCAGCTGATGATGTAGAAATATAGAAACAGCACTGTTCTTGTATTATGTTGTAGAGCTAGTTATTCCTAGTACAATAAAATAAGTATAAGATTAGTATTATAAGGAAAAATGTAAGATCAGACTGTTATTTCATTTCATCAAAACCTTGTTTGACTGCTTACATGCTTGAACGTATTTTTAAATTGGATATTTTACACTTTTAATGTTACAAGAGTAAAGGCTTTTAGGATGAGGTGAATGAAGTGCTGTGTTTAGCAAAGGCAACGCTATATCTCGAGTAACATCTGCTGGGGCTGCTTGATTGAAACTTCCCCAAAAACAGTAAAAAGCAGGACAGAGCTGCTAACGTTAGCCTAAACTGTGATAGTATCCAGGACCAACTCCCAAATACTACACAGTGGATATGCTAGTCCTGAACTGAACTACAAACTAATGTAGTTAGTTAATGATGTGCTCCTTGGCTTTGGACGTAACACCTGGTTACTGCTGTAGGTAAGCCGGACATGCTAACGATTGCTGCTTACGTTACAGCAGACAAACAGACAGTTTAATCCATGCCTTACTCTTTTGCTCCTGTGTTTTGGGTTTCAAAAAGGCTAAAACAAAGACACCACCCTCCAAATTCTTTAAATGCTAAGTATCGCTCTTTCTACAGCACACCGCTTGTGGAGAAATGCAAAGTTTGACAGGCCTGCTGTGCTTGGTTACGGTTGCTAAGCTATGATTGGACAATTGCAGTTCGGGGGAGGGGTTTGGAGATTGTTCACTTGAGTGTTTCAGTGTACTGGACTTAAGAATAAGCACATTTTGTCATAGATTTTTCACTTTGTGGTAAAATGATTTTTCTCCTCCTCCTACTCCTCCCTTCTTCTTTATCCTCTTTCACATGAAACCCAATGTGAATCCATTTAAATTGTTACAACTCTTGGGAGGGTTTTCTATGATAGCACAGTCGCTGTGATCTGACTTAAGTTATAGGCGGGCACCTGTAGAGGTGGCCATTTTTCACCAAGCTCCCTCTCAAGCTCAGTCGGCTTACAATCATTAATATGATAGTGGGATGAGACTCTGAAAAGCTTTGAGCAGCCTTGAAGAAAATCCAATTACGATCTTTGATTCCTCTCCAGAAACAGATTACCTATCTCGCTAATGACATTTTCCTTCCCATTCATGCCCTCTTTAAATGAGACGATTGAGAGACTGCGTGGGTGTTCCAAATGTGCAGGGATGATGACTATCTATTCCTTACAGGTCTATCAGATGGACAGCTCGCATTATGTATAAATGCTTTTCTTGAGATTCCCAGCTGCATGAGATGAACTTTATGAGGATTATTTGAAACCTCTTCATATATTAAGTGAGGGCAAGAGGGGGAAATAAGTTTGTTTTTTTTCTCTCTCTCTCTCTCTCTTTGCGAGGATTTTAATTCAAATGAAATGGAGGCAGACTGACATCCAGACAGATTTTTATTTACAACTACTGAGTCCTTCATCAGCTGTAGCAGATGGGGTAAAGTCTGTCAATTCCATGTAGGTCTCTGTAGATACAAGTACTTGATGAAATTTGGCTTGTAGCATAATTTACCCACCCCCAAAATATCTTTAATATTATGGTACTATTGCAACATAGCTGAACCTTTTCACTATGTCAGCTTTTTTAACCATTGTATTGTATTCTTAGTCGTTACTATTTACTTTTTTTCCTTGAATAAAACATTTTTCACTGTCTTTTAAGTGATGAATAATTCATGACCATACAGCTTACTACAGCTATTAAGAATTTCAAAACCCTGAGGGCATCACGCTGATAATTAGATCCTGGAAAGCTGTCTTTACAGTGATCATAGTGGGATCAAATACTGTAGAATCTGCAAATAATTTTGTACATTTTGTTTGTTAACCGTGCTGTGTGTGTTAATTGCTACAATATTTACATCAGATCAATTTAGGTAGTGTCATACCAATTGCTAATCACCGGCGGGACTTGACTACCCTCTTCCCAGGTCAGCATTAAAGTTAGCATTGACAAGTGGTGTGTGTAGGGGAATTGGACATTACATATTAGGGAGATTTTTTTTTTTAAATCCCTGCAAATACTGAACCTTCAGGATTTTAAAAAAGTTTTCTTTCTGTCTTGTGGGATTTCATGTCTTGTCACACGATGTTGCTGGAGGATAGCATGTCAGTCACTATGTAATACACCAAAGTGTAACTACAGCACCTGCACAAATATTCCTGCCAGTGTACCTCTGATACTACCTCCAAAGCTCTGGCAACATTACGGGCACATTGGCACTCAGGTGGAGTCCTTGCTGCCAACCATAAGAGCTCCACACCTGAGGCTAAGTGAGCAGCAGTCACACAAGCCCCAAAAGAACCAGCTCAGCTTTGCTATGTTGTTGTTGTTGTTGTTTTTGCCTTCAAACACATCAAATGAGGGGTTCTTTCTTATTCCAGGGCTTGCCATTTGCTTATGTGCGTCACCATGTGTAATGCTGAGCAAAGAGCTTAGTGTATGTCTCTGCTGATTTCTTACAGTAAATGTCAGCAGTGTTTCAACTTAAGCTATTGATTTTTAAGAGCTGCCGTTGATTCCGCAGTCTTTCTAAGAAAGAAGTAAACACGAAGGTATGTAAGTTGGAAATTCAAGGAGAGAAACAGACTGATGGTCAGATGGAAAGATGGAAAGATGGACAGATCGATGGGCAGAGGGCATGGTTGACTCCTCTTTTCTTCCTTATATTGAATGATCTGAATCTTCATTGGAATTCGGGAACATGCACGGCCGGGTAGTTAGCATGTCTCCAAGGTTAACATTTTTGATGCAAGACTGAGGGATTCAGAGAAGTGCTCCTTTGAAGTGTCTTGTTGGAGTCAGAAGGGAGGCTGCGAGGCTGTTGAAGACTGTCTGCGATATTGACATTAAAACTCAACACATAGAATGATGCCAATTGAAATTTCATAGTGTTCCCTTCGGGAAGCTGGGGAGTTGGGCATGCCAGTGTGAGATGAATAATGAAACTTCCCTCGCTTTGCTCATTTTTTATTTAATGTGGAACTCTCCTTTGTTGCTCCCTGAAGCTCCACGGGAGCCAATGTGCACGTAATACAGGTGTAGAGTCAAAAGAAAAGAGTCAAGTTCTTATTTTATATATGCATGAAATTGGGCGTGAAGGTTAAATGATTATGAATAGTCTTTTGTTGTGGATTTATGGATCACTGCTGGCTTTCACTATTGTTTGTTACCACATGGTGAATGTGTAAAGCAGGCTTTTGTAATGAGTTTGGGCTGCGTTTTGAATTTGTTTTTTTCTCCAGGATTGACAAAGATACCTCGGGGTATAATTGAGTCATACCACTGAATACACACACAGAATGTGGCATGCGGTTTTCCCCCATCTTCTTGCACATTCAAAACACGTCACATGTGCTTCCTGTTTAGCTCATTGGGATTTAATAGGTGAGATGTGACTTGGAGTTACCTGCATTTAGCAACAACTGTATTTGCCATAGTCCACTCGCTGGATACATCATCTGGCCAGCTCAATGATGACTGCAGCATCTGTACTTTTAACTGCTGCATCTTTGCCTACTTGGGATCAGACTTTGCGGAAAGCACAGAAAAAACAGTAAAAAAGAAAAAAAGGGATTTAATTTAGAGCTTACCAACATCTACCAGTAAGCATTTATTTGGTGATGGGCAGATAAAAAGACATCTAGATCTCTAGGTTAAAACAGTGGTTGAAAAGTTAATGCTTTACTGTATCAACTACATTTCAATATCAATATTTGAACGTGTAGTCAGGACCTGCTTCACATTAAAATATAGTCATTGAAATTATGTTGTAAAAACCTTCACTTTTCAACCAAATATAGTCAATTTTTAAAGCATCCTCTGTGCTATAGACCTCCATTGTTGTCCAAAAACTTAAAAACACATTAGTGAGCCACACTTGGTGACATGTTCCTTCATTACTATGAAAATGGGCACTGAGGTTGATTTTGAGTCAATTGCACGTACACATATATGCATCCTCCTAAAAACAACAATCCCCAGCTTTTTTAGCGAATTACTTAGCCTTTAAAGAAGAATCTTTATATTTTTGTATTTTATATGTTTTATTTAGAGATGTATGTCTTCGTTGTGAATGAATGGGCTTTGGGTTTTGGACAGGGTAGGTAAAGTTGGAAAGTAGAGACGGACTAATGCATTATATAAAATAATAAATATAAAATAAACAACACCAGCCTTATACTTTAACCATGCACTGTAGCTTTGTAACAAAAAATCTTCTGAGAACACAACCTGTTGCACTGTCATTTGGCCCTCATGAGAGTTTTTGTCTATCACAGAGATATAACCTGGGATGTAGACTCGACAAAGCACAGCTAAACCTCCTGGTAAAGTGTACAAGCTCCTTGCTGCATTAGAATCCAGGCTGCAGCTCCCGTACAAGACTGATATCCAACCAGTGATATACGATACTAATATCTATCCAGACAAAATAGCACATTCGTTGTTTTTCATTCCTCTGTGAGCAATAGTTGTAGGCTTTATGCATTCAGGCAGTGATACTGGGACTCAACACATCATGACTGTTTAAACATCTGCTGTTTTCCATTTGTCAGAAACACCTTCCCTACCTGCTCTCCTCTCATCCACCCTTCTCTCTCTCTCGCTACAATATCCTCTGTTCTCTTTGCCTGAGTCATCTGGTATTGTTGCAGCGCAGCCTCCAGGGACTCCATGCCCACCTCTGAATCATAGCTCACCTCCCGAAAGGTTAATAACCTAATGAAAAGTCAAGGGCATCTGTTTGAGCCGTGCCACAGCTGAGTGCTGGGGAAGCAAAAAAAAGGGGAGAGAAACTGCCAGGGCAGTGTATTGGATTTTGATTTAAGTAAACAAAGGTGTTCACCTACTTCAACCCTCGGAAGGAGCGACGGTAAGAGCAGAGCAGAGTGGAGCTTTTGGCTTTTTTTATGAGATCATGAGGTCAAGGATCAAGAGGGTTGTTTGTGTCTCCCATTATGATATTGTCTCTGGAGTATTTGATGGCAGGTGAGATGTTGCGTGCTGCCAAATATTGAGAAAAATAGGGTTGCAGGCCCCACCGTCAAAAGAAAAATGATTCCCTTAACCTTTTGTGATAGGAATTGAATCTTTTGCTCTGTCTGGTGCAGACTTACTATACTTCTGTGCACAGCGTTACATCATGAGTCATTTTTCATTTCATTGAAAGGAAGTTATCTCCAAAAAGAGGAACAGTGGCTCGCGCATTTAAGGAAAGCTGGTATTAATCTAACGGCCTTGTTCATGAGGGTTCCTCTGAGAGTGAAAATGGTCCACCTGTGAGACTGTAGAATCAGTGAGTCATGCTAATTAGCAATTACATCCACAATCACCCATGTTAATTCACTTAGGAGCAGGTCAGTGTAATTCATTCTCATTCAGAAACTAGGACCGACATTAAATTAATGCACCTAAAATAAGTGGCATTTAAGAAGCAGAGTCTCCCACTCACAGGGGCAGCCACAGGCACACGCAGTTATCTCCGTGCCATTTTATTCTTTCATTCAGTTTCTACACACACTTTGTGTTTGAATCCTTAGCTCTCCCAGGTTCTCTTGTCATTGGAATCTAATTTTCAAAGATCCAATCTCTGTCTAACACACATGTCAACACATGGACAGTGTCTTGTGGGAGAGCTTACTTGATTTTCCACTTGTTTCCTCTCAGACGACATCTCCTGGCTGCAGAGTTACAACCTTTGGCATTTATATCAAATGCAAAGGACAGATTCAATACTATGAGCTATCTGAAAAAGTCATATAACATCATGCAAACTATAGCTTGACTGATACTGGATATTTGAGGCCAATTCAGATATGGATATTTGAGGCTTAAAAAAATCTGATAATGATATGTTGGGCATAATTTTTTACATAAAGACCCAATTTGTTTCTAAACAATTTTAATCAAGGTGTCATTTAAACTTGTCATTTCAACTGTCTTGTATACGGTTAAAATCCAGAACAAAGTCTTTTGCTGGAGATTGCATTTGATGTAAATGCCAGAAGGTTGTAACTGTGCAGCCAGGAGGTATCTATCTATCTGTCTATCTATCTATCTATCTATCTATCTATCTATCTATCTATCTATCTATCTATCTATCTATCTATCTATCTATCTATCCATCCATCCATCCATCCATCCATCCATCCATCCATCCATCCATCCATTCAAAATCCAGATCAGATTTAATACACTTTCATTCACACTGAGCCACATACTGT